>JAOTJB010000006.1:3891203-3907214 GCA_027123815.1 Erythroxylum minutifolium | reverse complement strand
ATCCAAGCTCAAATCCTTTCATAGCACATACTTACTCATGTCAAGTCTTAGTCGTGGTCTGTTTATTTGACCACATTAAGTTCTTAAAGCTCTCACATGTCTCCCTCATACATGTGATCCTGCTAACCTTCAACCTAAGGTCCATCTCAACATATCTTTTAGGCTTATATCTGAATTTTTCATCTCATCGAAGATTTCTGCCAATGTGCACCAACACATATACCAACTCATTGACAATGTACGTTTTGCTTGCGTGCTCGTAAGTCTTTACTTTGTTTCGTCGTCCCAAGTGTCAAACATTAGTGAAGGTTTGCCAATGCCTGTACAATTCCGCTATTAGGACTTAAGGGTTTAACACCTATAAAATTGTGAAGGTCACCAAGGTTTTTATGGATAACATATTCAAATTGCATAGGATGCCTAAAATTATTATGAGTGATAGAGATGCAATATTAAACGGTGCATTTTGGAAGGAACTTTTTCACTTACAAGGAGTGCAATTGCATTTTCAATAACAAATCATCCTCAAAAAGATTGTAAACTAAGGTTCTGAATCGTACCTTGGAGACTTATCTTTGTTGTATGACATTGGACTATCCTAACCAGTGCAGCACATGACTAGCATTAACAGAGTGGTGGTATAATACCAATTTCCATTTTGCTATACCCATGCCACCATTTGAGGCTTTAGATAGTTATTCAACTCCACTATATGGTCCTTATTTAGCAGGAGATTCTTATGTGTTGCTAGTGGAGTGTCAACTTCCTTAACTATTCCTTCTTCAACATATATGGACGTGTGAATTCCTATCGCAGTGTTAGATAGAAGATTGGTGAATCGTCACAATAAACCTACTATCCAGATAGTAGTTCAATGGTCTTCACCTAAGACTAATGATATGGAAATATCTTTATGATATTCAGTAGCAATTTCTCGATGTTAACTTTATGGACAAGGTTGTTAAGGAGGTATTATTACAAATAGAAACAACAGGAAAGAAGACCAAGATTGAGTTGAGGAAGATGATTTAGTACCTAAGGCTAATGATATTTCCTGCGTTTCTTACCATCAAACATTACTAAAAATAATAATATAACAAATTATATAAGATTATTGTATGGTTATGTTTTAAATATTTTTATATATTATTAAATAATTTAAAATGTGAATAAATGTTTAAATAATATTACTATAATGACAAGACTATTAAAATGCTATCATACAGGCAAATAGTATGAAAACGTAGATAATTCTTCTATTGTGAACCTTTTTAGTATGAATATTTGAAAATGAATTTATCCATCCAATACAATGGAGAGTTCTAAAATAGATGACCAAAACTGAAGTTCTTACACCCAACTAGGTGTAGATTTCGAGAAGAAGCCATGTTTATCATAATTGGATTAAATATATCATATCAATAGTAAAGGTTTGGTACAATTTAATATAAAATTACTGATCAAATTTTGATTTTAATGAATTTTAATTTTAAAAACATTTAAATTTGAGTTGAATTTTGAATTTAAATGTCCTTAACTAAGTTTAAATTCGCCTATTATGATATAAACTCAAATTTTTTTATTAATCCAAAATCGAATTGAATTTCATGAGATTTTCTTATTGTATCATTTGTCATGAAAGTGCCTATATGATCTAACTTGAAGAAGTAAGATGTTCCAATTTCTTCTGCTTATGCTTATTTGCTATTAGATGAAAAGTTATAATGAAAACAATGTTGAAATATGTATCTCAAGACTTTTTTTCATTTTTTAAAAAAACAATGTTTAAATTTGGGGAAGAATAAAAATGTTTTGAGGAAGAATTTCTGATGTGGACAAAGAGATCAAAGTGTTTTTGGTATAAAGAAAGAATTTATAAGTAGAGAGAGAATTCACATAGCCTCCTTAACCCAATTAAACTAATTTAACTATAACTTTCTATTTTAAGAAATTAAAATTTCAAGTGACCATAAATAAAATTGTAACTATTTTTAGTACTAAAGAAAATAATTGATTCAAAATAAAGATACATTAAAACTTATAAATGCTGCTTAGATCAATTTATTATTTAGTTTTCGATAGTTTATTAGTTAGTTGTGAATCGTTAATTCATAAAATAATTTATTGAGAATGTATAATGTGTAAGTTATTGAATGCACTTGACAATTATAAAAGAAGCAAGTAAATTTAGAATTTGATTGTAAATCGCAACTTATAAATACTTTATTTGAAATATATAATTTAAATAAATAATTGACAACTTACTCTACGAAAACACTTAACTTGCTCATTATACAAATGATAACGTATGTTGATTTTGTTGGAAAAAAACACACAAGAAGCTAATATCACAACAAAGTAATCAAACTAATTTTCCCAAATACTAACAAGGAGGAATCAATCAATTATAATTCTCAAGTAAATAAAGGCGAAAAATCACACACCACAATAATCAATAACCAATTTTTAATATGAAAAACCTCCCTGATGTGAGGACTAAAAATCACAGGCATAAACAAGTCGAATCGTCCACTATATCAAAATAATGGTTAATTTAAAATTTTCTTCTTTAGCACCACTAGAGGTAATCTCAAAATAAATCTTCAAGAAAATTAATTCTTGGTAATAACAAGATAACAATTAGAGAGATTTCACTTAATTGATAACAATTGAAAAACTTTCAATAATCAATATTCAATTGCGACTGCATCACAAAAAGGTGAAGTGATTAGGTCTTTTCCCTTAGCAAATTTTTATTGTTGCCTTAAAACTGATGTTAAAACTGCCTACAATTGAGCACACTAAATAAAAAGGAGAAACCCTTCTTAAAATACCTATATATATAAGAAATATATGGGCCCTAAAATATTCACATTAAATATAACTTCTAATATCCAATTCCTAATTAGATATCACCACCATCTCATGCACACAATTCACTTTTATTTGTTTATTTCTGATGTGTACATGTGGTATAGTCTCATTGAGTGGGACCCCAACAATTCTTCCTCTCACACTCACATGGGAGGGATCACCATGCTAGTGATTGAACAATAAACCTTAAGTTTAACCCTTAGTAAAGTCTTCGTTAACATATCTGCACCATTTACATTAGTGTGAACCTTTTTAAGTTGTAATAACTTCATCTCTAACACATCTCTTATCTAGTGATACCTCACATCAATATGTTTAGATCGAGAATGAAAAGAAAATTTCTTACTAAGGTGGATAGCATTCTGGCTATCACAAAACAACTCGTATTTATCTTATTGGAAACCAAGTTCTCAAAGAAACTTCTTCATCCATAATGACTCCTTGCAATCTTCCATTGCAACAATAAACTCATCTTTAGTGGCAAAAAATGTAACATACTTTTGCAATCTTGACTGTCACGACACTACTCTCCCTGAAAAATTTATCCTGATGTAGATTTTCTCGAATCAACATCATAGTCCATGTCAGCATTTGTGTAACCAACTAATATAGAGTTGTAATCTCTAAAACATTAACACATATTAGAAGTTTTATAAAGATACCTAAAGATCTATTTAACTACAACCCAATCTTCTTTCCCAAGATTAGAAAGAAATCGATTATCCATACTGAATATATGAGCAAAATCTAATCGAGTACACACCATCACAGACATTAAGCTACCAACAACTGAAGCATAAGGAACTAATTCCATCTCTGCCTTCTTTTCCTTAGTAGGACTTTGATGAGAACTCAATCTGAAGTGATTAACAAAAGGAGAACTAACTGCTTTAGCCTTTTCCATACTAAATTTCTAAAGTACCTTCTCAATGTACTTCTCTCGTGATAATCACAACTTCTTAATACTCCTATCCATAATGATCTTCATGCCAAGGATTTGTTTTTTTGTCCTTAAGTCTTTCTTAGCAAAAGACTTGCTCAACTGCTTATTTAACTTATCAATTAGAAGCATTCTTAACAACAATTAGAATGTCCTCAACATAGAGTAAAAGAATAATAAAATCATCATCAAAGAGATTCTTGTAGGAAATTCAATAATAAGAATTAGTCTTCTTATAGCATTGCTCCCCTATAACTGGCTCAAGTTTCTTATACCACTATCTTAGTGTCTGTTTCAAACCATAGAGACTCTTCTTTAGTCTATAAAAATAATCATGTTTACCTTTAAACTTGAAACCCTATGGCTGCTCCATGTATACCTCTTCTTCCAAGTCACCATGAAGGAAGGTCATCTTAACATCCATTTGCTCAATTTCTAATTCAAGCCTGGCCGATATACTAAGTATTATATGAATAGATGTCATCTTCACTACTAGTGAGAAGATCTCATAAAAGTCAACTCATTTCCTTTTATTAAAACCTTTCACAACCATTCTAGCCTTGCATCATGAATGTGGGTAGTGCTCTTCATGCTTAACCCGAAATGCCCATCTTTTTTTCAAGGCTCTCTTGCCTTTAGGCAGTTTTGCTAACTCATAATTCTTGTTCTCGTATAAGGATTTAATCTCTTCTTACATAGCCTCAATCCATTTATCTTTATGTTCATCTTCCATTACTTCCTTGAAGCTCTTATGTTGTCCTCCATTAGTCAACAACACATATTAATTTGAAGAATATCTAATATATGGTCTTCATACCCTTGTAAGTCTTGTTATTGGAATTGAAACAACTTGTGATACTAGTGTCTGATCACGAACACCATCATCAATCTATCCATCATTTGTACCCTATTATTCATCCAGAGCATCATCCCTAAACTGTCTCGGTATTACTATTAGAGGCACTGCATCATATTTTTCTATATCACTATTAAACTCAAAATCACTCTTCTTAACTTTATCGATATTTTAGATGATTTGATTCTCAATAGACACAACATCACGGCTCCTCACGAGTTGTTTCTGAACTAGATCATAAAACCTATAGCCAAGTTGATCTTGACCATACCTAATAAACACACACTGTTGTGTCTTGACATCAAGTTTAGACCTCTCATCCTTTAAAATGTGTACGAATGCCTTGCAACCAAAAATCTACAAATGATGATAGGAAACATCTCTTCCTAACCAAACTCATTTTGGAGCATCCAACTCTAAAGAAACACAAGGAGAACCATTTAACACATGTATAACTGTACTTAAAACTTCACCTCGAAAGGAATTTGGCAATTTCACTTGTGAAATCAAACGTCTCACTCTCACCATCATTGTTTTGTTCATCCTCTCAACTACTCCATTTAATAAAAGTGTCTTAGGAGTTGTAGTTTAATGCCTAATGCCCTGCTGTTTGCGATACTCATCAAAGGGGCCAAATACTCTCCATCGTTTTCTGTATGGATGTATTTCAACATTTTCCTAGTCTCTCTCTCTCAACTGAGGCTTGAAATTGTTTGATTATACTAAGCACTTGATCTTTTATCTTCAAGGCGTAAACCTAAATCCTCCTAGAGTGATCATCAATAAAACTTAGAAAATACCTAGCACCATCAGGTGATCTTGTCTTTATTGGATCATAGACATTAGAGTGTACTAAATCAAACAAAATTTTCTTTCCAGAAGGAGAGGAATCTCTTAAAGAAACTATATGTTGCTTCCTTGCTAGACAGTGAGGACACTTTCTTAAATGAACACTATATATCTCAGCTATCATCTTCTTCTTCACTAACACTATCATACCTTTCTTGCTAATGTGACCAAGTCTCTTGTGTCATAACTCAATTATACTCTCATTCTTTAAAGCATTCATAATGCTTTTAGAGAGCTTTGCCTGCAATTGATAAAGAGTATAACACTTATTACCTCTAACTATAATTAAATACCCATTTATGAGTTTCCATTAGCCATTGTTGAAGGTGTTATAGAATCCCTCATCATCAAACCTACCTACAAAAAACAAACTTAATTGAACATCTCTCAAAATTAATTGTGTTTCAAAATAAGTCTCTAAGAAAACATATCCAATACTAATAACTTTTTTTGAACCATCATTTCCTATCTTCACAACTCCATAATCACGTTGTGTGTAAGGTATGAAGAAATCTTGATGAGATGTAGCATGAATGGAAGCACCACTATCAATAACCCAATTGGTCTTATAAGTAGCTAAGTTAACCATATTGTCTTCATACGTGAAAAGGAATGGATCAATGGTTATAGACACTCTATCATTATCACTGTTATCATCTTTCTTCCCATCCTTACCTTGGTTCTTCTCATTCTCTCTCTTAAGGTTTCGATAACACCTTTTAATGTGCCATTTCTTGTGATAGTAATGGCATTCAACATTTGCAAATTTGCTAGATTTTCCCTTACTCTTATATATACTCTTATCTCTATTCTTCGAATTCTTAATCTGACTCCTCCCTTTGGATGTTGTAACCAAAACCTCTGACTGAGAAAAGGAATTACCTTATAACTGTCATCTCTTCTTTTCATTCAGAACACCACTTTTAATGGATTCCTTTGGTACAACACCATTCAAAGTAGAATTGGTTAAGAACTATGAGTCCAATAATGAAGCAAGAACCACAAGAGCAAGCACCTCGTTATCGAATTGGATACCTATGCCTGAAAATTAATCAATAATCCCTTGAAATTCATTCAAGTGATCTGCTTTTGATGTACCCTTCTTGTATTTCAACTACATTAGTCTCGTCAAATAAAATAATTTGTTGTTACTAGTCTATGAAGCATACAACTCGTCTAGCTTGTTCCATAAGTTTTTCTATATTTGTCTCACCACAAATAAGGTTCTACACATTGTTCTCAACAAATTGTCGAATAAACCCACACACTTGCTCGAGCTCAAACTCCTAGTCCTCATCAATTTTACTTTCATTTTTTTAATTTGAAAACACTGATAACTGTAACTTTATCGTGAAGAGAAGATCCTTCATCTTGTTCTTTCAGATATGGTAATTGGTGTTGATGAGACTGATCATCTTTTGAAACTTTCCCTCCATAACCCCATAGGATAATTAGATCAATAGCTCTGATACCACTATATTGGGAAAAACACACAACAAGCAAATATCGCAACTTAATAACCAAACTAATTTTTTCAAATATTGACCAGAAGGAAGCAATCAATTATAGTTCAATCCCTTAAATAAAAATGAAAATCACATATCATGACAATCAGCAACAAATTTTTAACTTGAAAAATCCCCTCAACGTTGGGAGTAAAAATAATAGGCACAAGCCAGTCGAATCTTCCATTGTATTAAAATAATGGGTAATACAAATTGTTCTTCTCCAGTATTATTAGAGGCAATCTCAAAATAAATCTTTAAGAAAATTAATTTTTGGTAATAACAAGATACCAATTAGAGATATTTTACTCAACTGAGAACACCTAAAAAATTTTCTAACAATCAATTTTCAATTGTCGCTGCACCACAAAAAAGGTGAGTAATTTCATTATCTCTTTTAAGAAAACTGATACTAAAGTTGTCCATAATTGCACGCTTATAGGGAGTAAAACCCTTCTTAGTATACCTATAAATATAAGAAATATAAGGGCTCCTAAAATATTCAAGTTAAATATCGCGTCTACTATTTATTTCGTAATTGGATATCACCACAATCACATGTAAACACGTCATTTTTATTTATTTATTTATTTTTATGTGTATATGTGGTATATATCGTCAATTTCAGAGCCAATAAGGAATGGGGTGGGACCACATTATCTCGTTCTTTTGTACACGGGTGAAAACGGATGAGCGCCTCAGTACCAGTCAGGAACTGCTGATAGAGAGCAAAAGAAAAACCAAAAATGGCCGCTGCTGCAGGAAGAACGTTTCTTGTTCAGCTCCGTCCCTCGTCTTCTCCATTTCTTGTGCCCAAAAACATATCCAAACCATCTTTCGGTTCGGCCAATTCATTACGGTTGCATAAACTAGGAAGCACGCGACATCATACCCAAACAGTAGCTCGAGCTCAGCAACGACCCACATGGCTCCCCGGACTCGATCCTCCCCCATATCTCGATGGAACGTATGCCACGCCATCTTTTTGTATTAATGCGAAACTTTCCTGCCTTTTCTTTTTTTTTGTTTGTTCTTTCACTTTACATGTGCTTGTTCTTTTATTCTTTCTGTAACTAAGTTTGGCTGGCGACTATGGTTTTGACCCGCTTGGGCTTGGAGAAGACCCGGCAAGCTTAAAGTGGTACGTGCAGGCAGAGTTGGTGCACTGTCGCTTTGCTATGCTTGGAGTTGCTGGGATTCTTTTTACTGATGTAAGTTTACTAAAACAGTCACGTTTAACATCATCCAACTTGTCTGAACTAGGATAGAGAAGCAAGATGTCGATACAGTTAGTTGAATTTAGGAGATTCACAGCTTCACCACAAGAATTTTTTCCTCTGTTGGTGATTCTTGTCAACATTTTACTGCAGCTATTACGTGTAACGGGGATTAACAAATTGCCAGTTTGGTATGAAGCAGGTGCAGCTAATTATGAATTTGCAAGCACAAGAACTTTGCTTGTTGTCCAATTACTTTTAATGGGGTAAAAATTCACCATCCCATTCTTTCAAGCGAATGTTCTTTGGTTTCTTTTAAAATTTGTAGCCGTGTATATATGATGAACAAGTATGTATATGCCTAGGTTTGTGGAGACAAAGAGGTACATGGACTTCGTAAATCCAGGATCTCAAGCTGACGGACCCTTCTTTGGTATTGAAGAAGCCTTTAAAGGCTTGGAACCTGGGTACTTTCACGTTCTCTCTTGATCAGAGTAGACCAATTCCCAGACTTTTTAATTCACCCCTCTTATATGAAATATCTGTAAACCCATTGGAATATATGGGGATAACTGAAACATTTGGTCCTGTTCGATTAATAGCTATCCTGGAGGACCTGTTCTGAACCCTCTTGGCCTTGCTAAGGACATTAACAACGCCCATGATTGGAAGCTTAAAGAGATTAAGAATGGTGAGTTCTGCTTCATTTTGTTGTTTTTCATTGGTCACAGGAGGTTTATGCCTTTGCCTTGCCTCCAATTTTTGCCCTTTTCTCCTTCCCTGATTGCAGGAAGGTTGGCAATGATAGCCATGCTGGGGTTTTTCGTGCAAGCAGCTGTGACTCATGCAGGTCCCATTGATAACCTTGTGGAGCATCTCTCCGACCCTTGGCACAAAACCATCATTCAAACCCTTTCCTCTACCTAAATTCTTCTCTTTTTCTTTTCCGGGTTGGCATTGTTGATTCTTTATAAATTTGTGTCATCTGCTAGAAAAATGGTCTGATCCCAAATTTTACCTTAAACATTACAGAGGTCTCCTTGTATTGATCCTGCTTAAAAGCATTTGATCCCTTACGCATTATAGGGTCGCTATCTGTCACAATTCACAAGGACTTTACCAGGAATATTAGGAATTCAAGACTATACGTAGAAATGGCTAATCATCTCTATAACTGCTTTAATAAATTAATATAGCTATAGTATTTGTGATGAAAATGCAATGAATCACTAAAGCAGATTGCATTTGGTAAAAGATTGGATAGAGTGATAAAGCTCTCTTAATTTTTGACGACGAAGTTAGACATCAGCTTTATATAATCTGAAAAATAAATGATAATCCGACCTGCCGGATTCGAACCAGCGACCTAAGGATTACAGCAAGTCAACTACAGTCCTCCGCTCTACCAACTGAGCTAAGGTCGGTCTTGCACTGCCTTCATGAATTCTTTTAATAGAGTTAAACATTTTGCGTACGTCAATTTCCAAACATAACCATGAAACTTGAGCATATAGATAGTTCTCGTCCATAAAACTACGTTCGCAAGGATACAAGTACCGCAAAGGGAAATGAGAAAATCTTTACATGAAACCACTCTTCACAACTTTACAATATTCAGTTTCTCGCAAGCCTATAATTTACAGAACAGACTTATGGTAGCATTACCCAACAAGAAGCACCTTTGCGCCAAGTTATTTGCAGCCAGCCATGCAATCCTATCAGCGGCCAAAAATATAATCTTTTCATTCTATAATTACATAAATTAATCCCCAACATTTACATTCACCAAAGAACACCCTCTGCTTTCCAGTATTGAGGGTCAATGAGTAAGTAAACTCCAGCAAAACAAGAAACTTAAGACTGCTCGTTCTGTTTCTGTTTTGTTTTCACTGTATTAACCGGACTTATGTGTCTTCTTCCTTGCCAAGAACATGAAAATCCGAGGGAAGAATGATTTCTTCTTCTTCTTGTGGGCCTTCACTTCTGGCGTTATGGCAGCTACAGTATTGCTTCCATGACCATAAGCTTTTAGGCTTGGTGAATTCTGGACTGAGGCCTCCTCTTTTGGCTTAAATGTCTTTGCTTCTTTTCCATCCTCAAAGCTCGGGATTTGGTTTGCAACTCCTTTCACAGATTCACCGGTCTTCCTTCGTTGCTCATGTTCAGCCCTCCATGTTCTTAACTCTTGTTCTATGCCCAGCTTCCCTTCCTGCGCTTTTTCAGCCTTGTCCATTGCAATTTTCAATGCTTCCTTTCTTGATGCTAGCTCTCGGTTTACTTCTTCTAGCTTGGCCATTGTTTTTGACTCTGAATCTTTTGCGACCTCAATTTGAGAAATAGCAGCAGCTACTTTCCTGTTGGCCTGCTCCTCTGCATCGTGGGCGCGCTTGCTGAGCTCATAGTACTCTTCTAATGACAGGGTTACACCTGCAGGAGAACTTTCATCATTAGTTTTTTGAGCTGATTCACTCTCGTGCAATGCTTTAATAGCTGCTACAGCCAAATTTTCAGAAGCCTTAGCAGCTTCTATTTCCTTTTGAGCTGCAAGTAACCTGCTTTCCATTATACTAACACCAGCCTTTGCTTGTTCAGCTTCTTCCTTTGCCTTGCGCAGCTCTTCTCGAGCCATTTGAGCAAGTAACTTAGCCTCATCAGCAGCATGTGCTGCTTGTTGCAATTGCTTGGGTAGCTCAACTATTTTATCTCTGGCTTCTTTCTCCTTCGTTTGAATTAGAGCAATTTCAGACTTGGTTTTCTCAATCTCAGCCTCAATAGAAGCAACCGCTACGGAAGCAATTCCTTCTCTCTGCCTAATCGTGGCAAGAGATGATTTTTCCTTCTCAAGTTCTAACTGTAATGACGAGGCTGCCACTTTTAAGATATTCACCTCAGCAGTTGCTTTCTCAATGTTGCGTTTAACTTCTTCAAGTTCCTTCCTTGCTGAAGCAACTGCAGTTTGAATATTAGTACGCGTTTTGTTCTCATTTCTTCTTGTTACTTTTTCATCACTTTCCTCATTTACTTTGGACTCCATATAAACTGCCAACTCAGCTTTGAGATCTGATAGAAAGGCCAAAGCAGTGTCTAGTTTTGATTTAAGATCTTTTGCTGCAAGAATTTGCTGGTTAAGTTTCAGCAGCTCTTCTTCGGCCTGCTTTAACTGTTTTTCCCAATAGAGACAATCTTGATCCCTGGCCAAAGCTGCTCCTATTCTTTTCTCTTCCGCCTCCAGATGTGCGGCATGTGCAGACTCTAAGGACTCCTTGGTAGCAATCAGTTCAATGGTAAGTTCCTCCACTGTCTTCTCAACATCCTTGGATGCAGACATGGCTTCTTCAGCCTTTTTCACAGCTTCCTCTTTGTCTGTGACCAAAGAAGAATAATCCTTGTGCAGTGCTTCCAACTCTTCACTAACAGATTTGAGCTCTGAAACAGCAGCTGCATATCTAGCTTTAGCAACATCAAGCTGTGCCTTGGCGGCAACACTAGCCTCACCAGCAATCCCTTGTTCCAGCTCTTCCACCCTTAGCTGGGCAAGTTCAGAATCTTGTTTTGCTTGATGCTCTTCAGTTTTTGCCCTCTCTAGGTTGAGCTTTAGCTCTTCTATTAGTCTTTTAGTGCTGTCTAGCTCTTTAAGGATCTGTAATTTTTCCTCTTCAGCAGCCTCTGATCGCTCCCTGTACTCAGGCATCTCCTTCTGCACTTTCTCTAGTTCTTGTTCTATAAGCTTCTGCCTCTGCAAAATCAGAAAATACTAAAGGTCATTTATGCTATAAAATGCATCACATGCAAGCGACGGTCGAGAGCAAATCAGATAGGTCAAATTACTACATGAAGAAAAAGCCATTTACTTAATCAAAACAATAGAAATCATAGGCTTTTACAATTAACCAAAAACAAATGGAAGAAAAAGGGCTTGTACTTCACACGATATGATCCATGGAACATTTAAGATTTAACATTCTGCTTAAACGGCAGATATTCCCAAGTAACCTAGATGCCATTGGACAATAAGATGTTCAAGCTTCTAAGTTCAAGACACAAGTGCTCTTGGCAACAACATGAGAACTAAACTTACATCAGAAATAGTAGAAAAGACACAAATAGCAGTACAAAGTAATTGTCATTTCCTGACCCACTGCCATACAACTTGTAAATATAGAGCATACTACATCTTTCAGCCATCACCTAAACATGCCAAGAAAAGCAGCATTCCAGCACAACTTGAAACAAGATGCATGAACTGCACTAGTTGTGTTACGCTCCTTGTTACTGGTGAATGAAACTATGATAACTTTGTCCAGAAAAATAAAACAGAATTGTGATGCTTAATGAAAACAGCATGTCCTGCGTACCTCTACAGTTTGAATTTTGTGGGCTTTCCAATCCGTAATTCCTCCAAACTTGGAAACAGCTTGTTTAACGGATTCAATAGGTGCAGTTGTATCAATAAGACCTCTATTCATATCATCCAAATTACTAGGAGAAACAACCAAAATGTCTGGACTGTCAACTTTTGCATGTGGTGGTGAATACCCGTCTGAATCCAACCTGACCTTTACAGGGGGTAAAGTGTCCTCCTCAGTTTGCATTCTTAACTTAGGATAGGAATCAGCAGGTATGGCATCACCAATATGAACAGGACTGCTACTTATAAAAGAATGCTGAGACTGATGCTTATCGGAAGAGGACTGCAAGGCATCAGTCGCTGCTTGAAATTGCTGTACTGGAGAGAAGTTTTCAGTGGCGTCGGTCTTTTCCTCCCGACCATATATTCCATTAGGGGAGATTTTTATAGCTTGGGGGCTGTATTCAGATTCTACTCCATCAGATAAAATCTGTATTGTTTCAGATTTTGAGTCCTTCGACAGACTTTGATGGTCTTTCTCAGCTTCATCAACCGTTGATATTGAAATTGCATTGTTAGCTGGAAGAATTTCACCCTTTTTTTCCTCATGAACTATTGAATTTGTGATTAAGTTAGGTGGAGGAAAACATTGAACTTGATCTACTGCATCACCCAATGAAGTCAAAAATGGGTTTGCTGTTGAAAGGGCTCCATCATTTTCTACATTAACTGTTGAAGATGAAACTGAATTGTCTGTTGAAAGAGATTGTTGTTGACCCGAAGTTCCTGCCATAAGAACATCATCTAGGCCTACAAAGAGGTTTAAAGGAGTATCTTGAACAGTTGTGGAGTTAAAATTCTCATTCGCTGACAACAAAGTATCCAAATCTGCGTTTCCGGTAGTCATGGGGCAAATTGAAGCTTCGCATTTTGAATGATCATTATGTCCGAAGGATGAAGAAGACTCTAGAGGAGGTATGCCCTCAGTAAATTTTACATCCTCCATTAGAAGAAAACAGTAATAAGGCCGGCGCAATGGTGCCTAAAGTCCACCAAAACAATAATAACTATCAGCAACAGGAAGAATAGTATCAGAAACAACTTAAGCAGGAAGACACGGAATCAACCAAATGCATGAACATATCATTTTCCAATAATCAGCCAGGAAATCAGGTAGCGAAGAGTAAATACACCAAACCCAATATTGAAAGCTGAAAACATTATAGCAGGTAAGTTTCTAATTTAATCTAGCTTTTAGTTCTTGGTCTTGGAACGGTCTTCCTTGATCAGGACATTCTTTTTTATAGCAGGTAAGGTCGGAATCTTCTGTTCCTAGATATTCAAAACAAAATTAACATCACAGACTCGGCATAATTCAGGATTCAGTTACAATATCCACCTGGATGGTAATACTGAATTAGGAAAAAGGAAAAGAAAACCAGAAAAGACAACGAAAGTATATATATAGAAAACGAAAACAGCGACAGCTGCAAAAACGGAGGTTGAACTCAATCAAACATAAGAATCATCGAACTGAGTTTCATTTAAGAAACCCAAAGAAGACGTTATGACGTAGTACAGGACATGTCGAAAACAACTTACTCATTCAATAAGTCAACGTAGTTCCTATATCTCTAATAATCCAGCTCCAACACCAGAGTTGTTCTTTAACATTTACCGGAAAGCTCCCAACCAAAACCACTAACACTTACAGAGCAAATAAAAATTCCAAAAATACATATAGCAGGAAAGTTGGAAGCTTTTGAAGTTTCCAAACAAAGAGAAAAGAGAGAAAAAAAGGAGAGATGTTTACCCGGAGAATCCAGAAACGAAAAGAAATTGAACAGAAGAAGGATAATAAATGGTTTGAGAAAATGAAATTAAATTTAGAATACCACTAAGAATAGGAAGAGAAAAGGACGGATTAGTCGTGGCCCGTGGCCGTGGAGCCTAAAATGGTCTCCCTCTCCCTCTCTCTCTCTCTTCTCTACCGCTGGCTCTTATTATTCTCATATCACTTTGGATTTACCATTTTCCTAAATTTCTGTACCTTTGTCTTCCTTATTCCTTTTTCTTTTTCTTTTTTTTTTGGGGGGGGAATGACGTTTGTCTTTGACTAGGAAGGAACAGTTTGTTTGTTGCGTAGAGCAGTTATACTCAACTGGACCTTCATTGAATTTTTGTTATCTGTATTTTCGGATAATCATCGGAATATCCCACTTGAAATTTGGAGATGGTTTTGGTTCAGTAAATTATACATGTGAAAAAGATGACTTTTTTTCCATATGTGGAGTGTGACATTCAAAAAGCTATGTTCTTGGGACAAAATTATTACTTCAACAAAGTATAAGCAACGATCATTTAACCTTAAAACCGCGAGGAACAGAGTGAATCATTTCACATACTTTGGAGTGAAAGGGAAGAGCATAGTAAGAAATCACCTCTATTCAAATTTAAAATAAATAAATAATTATAATTAAATGTTTGTGCATGAAAAGACCGAAAGACGCCGATCTCGGCTTATTTCTACGATCAGACAGAAGAGTCAACGACCGGAGAGGACAGTCACTAACCAACGAAGGACACGTGAGAGGAGTGAGTAGCCTTGTCTATATTTGTCATACGTTACTTCCATTAGTTGTGGGCTCCATAAATGACACCAATTTACGCTGACATCTTCGGAAAAGTCTTATTCCTCGGCATGAAAATAATTAATTAATTAATTTTTATTTAAAATTTTTTTAATTAACAATTAAATTTTTATTAAAAAGAATTATCTCTTTTAAATATATTTTAAATTTTTTATTTTATTTAATCTTTTATTAGAAATGATAAAAATGCCCCGATTCGCTCAATTTAGCCCATTTTAAAACCTGAATTGACCAGTTTATAAATGAATTATGGACTGACTATGGTCTGCCTAGCTTGTAGCTGAATCATTACTCCCAAAATAACGTCATTTTGAAAGTTTTCTTAAAAAAACAAATGATGAGTTAACCTACCACTCAATCCAAACAACATCATTTTAAAAGTTTTTCTTCGAAAAACAATCCCTATTTTTAACTTCTTTTACAACATCTAATGTTAATTCAATTTTTTACACTTTCGAAAAACAATCCGTATTTTTAGCTTCTTTTACAACATCTAATGTTAATTCAATTTTTTACACTTTAAATGTCTTATTTTACTAAATTAATTTTTGATTCAAATTTTAAACCATAACTTCTTGTTGATTTGACAATTGAAGAGACTAAATTTTAGTTATTACGATAATTTTAATAATAAAATAAAAGCATAAAATCTGTGCCTATAAAATTATAAATTACTAACTTCATTTTAATTTTGTTTTTTTATAAAGTCTAATCAGTTATTTAAAGTTTAAACACATTATTTGATAAAGCCTTGCGTGTCCGTCACTTTCT
>JAOTJB010000006.1:3870231-3883746 GCA_027123815.1 Erythroxylum minutifolium | reverse complement strand
TTTCACGAGAAACTATTGACACAATGATCAATATATGTAAATTATTAAGGAAGATTATACATAATGACTAACCGGCTTACTTTGTCTCTACAAGAAACATACACTGTCAAGTCAAGATATATAACCCATCCAAATCTTATACCTACTCTAGAAAATGCAGTTCCTTCCTTAACTAACCTGAGATTTCAGAATCTATTAGCCCTTGATTTATTGATCTTTACCTTATAGCTAACACTAATTCATTCCTGTGATGTATACCAACATGTATCATTTTCTTAATGCGGTGAAATTCCTGATGATTAGGTTTGATATATAGTAGGTACACCTAAATAAGATTTGCCAAACTAAACTTCTCCTCCACTGTTTCTTTGGACCCCATATGTGACAATGACCAAAAGCACAACTTAACCTAATATTGTTCGTTATTCAAGAAAGTAATTAATACAAATTTGGTTATTGTTTATCCTTTACAGTCAGCTTTCTTCAATTTACCTGAAGCTTCAATGAGAACTTAAGCAAAAGAGAATGTTAACCTGATTAGCAACAGACTTCAATTTCTTACCTGCCTATGAACTTTCGTTTCAATTATTCTTAACTTTAAAGTTCTGGTCGTCGATGTATACAAGTCTTGTTTTTCACATTATTTCATTCTCCTGAATTCGACAGGTAATTTTACTAATGTTAGATGAAAAGTTCGTTCCTCGCATTACATCAAATTTCAGTCTTAACTGGAAAGGGCAATTGCCATAATATCATATTAATAAAGAGATGGTTCCACATTCAAGGTAGCTTATTTGTTAGTATATATGATAAAGGTGGTCAATAGTCAGAATACCTTTACTTTGCAATGAATGAAAGAATTAATAATAGTCCAGTATATAATACAGAAAATGTTAAATAAATTCTTTATATATATATATATACAATTTTTAAAATTTTAGTATTCTATTAAGTTTCTAATGATAATATTGAAATTTTCAAGTATCTTTGAGGAATCTGTTAGTGATGTAAGGCTCATGAAGATATTAAGAGACTGGAGCAAAAGGTTTAATTTCATCAGGAAGATAAGGTAATAGAAGATTATACATGCCTATTCTACGTAGACATTTGTTCTCGATAATTGTATGCTTTACATATACTTTTAGATTTTATAATTTTCTGTATTAATTGGAAATAAGCAAATGTTTTGCGAAGAAATGATTCCATTTTTCCTTTTTCCATTTCTTTGTAACTACACAAATTAATAAATATGAGAACGTGTGTATCTTTCTATTAAAATACAAAAAGTTCCAAGAGCAAAAAGAAAAGAAAATAATTGGAAATCTTTTACAAACAACCAATAATTAATCAAACTGCATGACTCCGCCTTGGATCTGTGATTTTTATTTTCCAATGTTCATCACTGAAACTCATATTTCTAGCCAACTTCCTATCATAATCCAATTCAAGCTTTCTTCGCTTCGTTAACCCACAAAAGTTGTGCAACTTCTCATCCATGGAGTCATGAAACTTCCACCACCTTTCATGAGCTACATCGCTCGCATAAACACGTTGGTCCCCTATATTCCAATTACAATCGTAATCTCTATAACAATGCCAAGGTTTTAATCCAAGATAATGTATTGCATAAAGTTTTGGAGGGTCAGCTCCGAATAATTCGTTCTTGAAGCTAGCTTCTGTGGTAGTGTTAGCCCAGAAATTCTTCAGAAAGTTCATTCTTCTAGGTAACCTATGCCACCACACGAAAACTTCATTAAGAAAACCCTGATCACCACCATTATAAGAGATAATGTCCTTGCGTCGGTCCATCAGAAACTTGAAAGTGCAGTTTGAGGGCTCAATGATCATGATCCCAGAGTTGAAGATCCATATATCGTTGCCAGTGGCTGACATTTGAGGGAAGTGAAAAAGCAGGTCAAGGTTACGTAAGACCAATATATCTGAGTCGATGAAGATGATCTTATCGTAGTCGGTGAGTTGCCAGAGCCTGAACTTGCTGTAGTTGTACTCGTTGTAGGAATATTTTTCGGCTCTGGGGTTCCGAATTCTTGTAATGAGTCTTATCTTCCAACCAGCTGCAACGAGAGCATCTCTTTTAGGTTGTGAGATGGACTTATCTATGAGAAGAACAAGGTCACGCTTTGTTCTTGTCTGAAGGAGGCTTTGTCCAAGTGCTATGGCACCACAAACGTAGGACTCTGAGGAGTGGAGAACTGTGACATAAGCTTCTCGTTTAGCTGCTCTTGTTGGGCTTTGGAATTTTGAGAGATCGTTCACTTCGTTAATCCCTGCAAAGTCAAACTAAAGGGGTCAGCTTTTCCATTTCGTTTTAGAGCTCCTACATTAGATGAAGGAAAACATTAATACAGAATAGAACAAGGCAAGGAAAAAAAATGAATGTGTGTTAGAATTTTTTTGCCGGAATTTTCATAATCAAAGAATCATCTAATAATTTTAGAAAAGAATAAAACAAGTGAGGTCACCCTTTATGTTAGTCAAAGAATTAGCTAAAAAGATGATGTTTAGTTACTGTAGCATTATCAATTTTGGTATTCTTTTTTTTTGTTGACCATCAATTTTGGTATTCTACGATAATAATAATAAGAACAAAAACAACAACAACTTAATAAAATCTCGATTATGCAAAATTTGAAAAAGTTCAATATTACACAACGTTACTCTTAACTAATTTAGATATATAGTATAAGTTTTCTCATTATATGATTTCTGTGATGGAATTGAGCTTTCAGGAATCCGATGTTGGGACCATCTCCTCGTCGTCTACTATCTAATTGATTAATTCATCTTAACTAATATAAATAAGAAAATGTGGAAGTATTATAGTGTGGTACATCCATATTCTATTCATCACAACTAAGCCTAACCACCATCTTAGCTTCGTCACCAAGCATTATTTTTCTTGGAAGTTGTTGATCAGTCTATGCAACCTAAATGGTTTACCAATTAAAAATGATTATGTTGAACATTTCAATTTTCGTAGAGCAATTTTAGGTTATTCCCTTGGACTACCTGTTCAATGTGTTAGAGATGAGTTTTTTTTTTTTCCAACGAAAGACAAATAGATAGAGCAGAAAATATTTTATTAAGTAAAGAACTTGTTATTCTTTAAGTTATTAAAATATCCATAGATAGAAGCCAGGTTGAGAGTAATAAGCGCCTGTAGCTCAGTGGATAGAGCGTCTGTTTCCTAAGCAGAAAGTCGTAGGTTCGACCCCTACCTGGCGCGTTTTAATGTTTGTGGAAAAGTAGAATGGAGAGATTGTTATGAAGTTCATACGTACCTTGTGACCACAAAGGTAAAGACGGCTTGCAAGATCCAATAGGCAATGTAACTTTTTGTTCCAATCTTGCGATTTCCGGCTCAAACAACCACCAATCACCTTCCTGTCTCACCAAATCATCGCATCTAAACAACTCCATCATTGGCCTGCACTTACTCCACATCACAACTTTGGTCCTCCGCTTCCAATCTCTCCTCCCCTTTTTCACTGCCATATTTGCAACTATAAGGTGAACTTGAAGCCTTAACACTTCTCTATTCCACCCTTTTTCTGGGTACTTGCATGGCAATTTTGCCACTATCACGTCCATGTCATCGTAGTCCTTGAATTCAGGCATTGGCAGCTCAGGACACGACGGTACATCGCTTTCTTCTTCCTCGTCGATCCATTCAGGAAACAAATCTTCCCACTTGAATTGTTCTGATACTCGGTCAAAGTGAACTGGCACAGTTTCTCCGTTAACTTTCCAATCACTAACATCTTCATCGTCGTCCATGTTAATCATGCCAATCCTCAATCCTTTTCCCATATCAGCCATGAAGCTTGGTACCTCAATCTTAGTCATATTAACACTCCTCCCTTTCGAAACATGTACTTTACTCTCCTCCAAGAGTACTGCCTTCATTTTCACCGGACTTTCAGCCTACAAAAATTTCAACTTTAGCAGAAGGGTAATCGAAAAACACGTTACTTAAACTAAATTCTTGTCAAATTGTTAGAACACAACACACTAATGTGTACATAATTGACTAATACATTATAAGCTCACCTTACCTTGTGATGGCACTCGCGCAATGAACACCTAACAAGCGATGCTGCATTTTCGAAATAGACTGAAGAAGATGGACGTAGAAGAAGAGAAGCATAAATGACAAGAAAAAACGCAAGGAAGACCAAATTGATCCTAATGACCAAAGACTTCGAAGGTGCAACCTTCACAATCTTTTGAAGGCCAAATCCCTCGATCATCTTTTCTAAGCGCTAACTGGTGAAGCTCAAACGGAGGTCTTTGTATATATATCCTATCCACCTACTCTAGTTTCAGCTTTTCAATAACATTTAGTACAATTAATCTTGGTGTTTATCATTTTTAGGAGTGACCAAGCTAGAGTAGTTAGAGGAATGGAGACGGCTTAATTAAACTTAAAAAGGATTTAAGACCAGCCATGAAGCTCCATGTGTCATTTATTGTGCTTCAAGACTAAAACGGCGGCATCTAAATAAGCCTTTTGCTTCTTTTCTATGCTAACGGTGACAAAGTTTCTAGATTTTTTCCCTCAAAATTACCAATTAGTCCTCACATATAATTGGAATTGGTCTATTAATATCTGAATTGATTTTCATTTGAATGATTTTTGTTGAGATATATTACAAATGCATATGAGTTTTTGTTTCGCTCGAGTGATCTGGGGAAGACCCTTTTGGATATATGGAAAACTGTTCCACCAACAAAAAATTGTACGTCCAAACTTTCACCTGTCAAATCTCATTTGAAAATAACTTTTGGATTCATTTGACAAATTATTCTCAGGGTGTGAGGCACAATTGTGGATTAAAAATGGGATCATACCAAAATTAGATAAAGATTTAGGGGTAAGCAGGTAAATTGACAATGTATGGAGCTTAGGTGTGTGGGGGAGGAATCTTAGAGTTAGCAGCTAAGCAGGTCGGCCAACAAACATTTTGGTTGCCATGTCAACGTCCTAAATGTCATTTTTGTCCGATAAAACACAAGTTTCCATTGTATATATGCTTTCGATGTTTACTTCAAATGAATCAATTTAATGAGATGCGAAAGGGGTTTAGGTCAGACATCAGAAAATTTCACAACTCATCAAATCATGTTCCAGAGCATGCCTTTTAGTACTGTGGTAAACTATCGCGGTTTCACCCTTTGTCAACTTACTAATAATTGGAACCATTTCTAGGTGAAGTGGGCTATGTCAGTAGAGAAATGTGGGGCTTGTTAAATATTCTCAAAAGGCAGGCATGAATGGTTTCCTCTAATTCCTCTTCTATTTCTTTTGTTTATTAGTTGTTGAAGATACCTGCTCGGGTGGTTTGTCAGCAAGCAGGCAATTTGTTAGGTTCTACTTGCTGGGCTTTATTTGTCCGCTTTGAAACTAAATGATCAACCATTGACGAAAGGGACAAGCATACAAATGACATCTCCCAAATTTTAGACCTTGTGAAACCATGCGACTTAAAACAGTGATGAATCTTCTACAGCTTACCTGCATATTGAGGGTGAGTTAGGTGATGAAATGAGAACATGGGACCTTATCAAGAATATTGTGACTATCTGTAATTATAGTTGAATAAAACGTTTACTTTGAAAAACTGATAAAAATGCCATATTCAGCTGAGCTAGGTAACTTGTGAATTTTTTTTAATTACAAATGTATTTATGGATAATGCATATCGAAATACCAAAATCATAGAAACGTAACTTCTAAAAGTTCTAACATTTTTCATTGGACAGAGTACCAAACACACCTAAATCAATAGCATCCAATTTAAAAGACCGCAATAAGAACGTCTGTAAGCAACAGAAAATAAACATGCACCCATGACGTACTCGATGTAGGCTCACCACACTGTTGATCCATGATCAAGTTTAAAGATGTTGGTCCAAGTGGGTTCTGGTTGACGTGTATTCACTGCATATGACACTTCCATTTCACAGAGTAACAAGTCATAAACAAAGTCCCTTAATTTAGATTTGACTCAAAATCGCGAGCTGTACATGAAGTGAATTTGATCACAGTAATTAATCAGTAATGCTCTTTTAACTGACCTGTCTTACAGGATCAGAAAGTCAATTTTCGTATTTGATTTTCTTTTCTTCTCTGAATGCAGAATGTCACCTTTGTTTCTTTTTGAATAATACTCCAGCCACATCCGGCAAAATTTGCTGGCATTGTGAGCCCTAAGACATTCTTATGTCCATGGACTCGTGCACACGTCGTCATCGAAAGTAATGCATCCATTAAACTACGACTTTGTCACCTCCGGAATGTGTTGCGAATGGCTTTTACCAGGTGGAATGAAAATCAGATCTTCCCATCCAGAGTTCTTCTCATTCATCTAATCATGCCAAATATAAGAATCAAAATCCATTCTTATTTTAACCTGAAAAGGATATCAACCCAATACTTTGTTCTATTACCTCCATTTTCTTCAAAACATCCTCCAAGCTTCCCACCTATTCCAGACAAATTGAATCAAATATAGCCGTGTCATAGTCAATTAATGAGCTTATTGAGGAGAGCAAGCCTGATCAATACCATAATGTGTTGCGAAAGTCCTGCTCCTCTTGATGCCCTCGAAACCTTTGAAAGTTCTTTCTCTATGTCTTCCTAGATAAGAAAAATCAAACAATGGCCAAATCCTTCATAGTTGAGTCTGATTAAATGCCTATGACTGCATATGTACACAACATACCTTTTGGAAATATATTGGCAAGTAACGCTTATTTTTCCTCTTCACAACCAGAAGTTCTGACTGCAGATACAAATATAGCTCGTGAGAAGATAATAACAGTAAGCAACAACCAACAGACACCCAAAAATATTCATTGATCTACATGCATGAGATGGGAAAGATCATAAACTTTAGCCTCCTTCTATTCTGTTTTGATGAAATCGAAATCAAATGTTTCAATAACATTTGTTTCAGATAATCAAAGCCTCTTGGACTAGAATTATTTCTTAGCAAATACAAAAAGCCATGGGATGGCTGAGATTTTAGCATATGTTGATTAGTTAGAGTGAACTACCAAAAGATTCGAACTCATACAGCATGGGTATCATCTACCAAGAGGCTTTAATACTTGCAATAAAATGGTAAAGCATATTTGGATCTTACGTGACTTCACAAGGAAAGCATGTTTGTACTTTCAAGAGTAGCAAATATTTTCATCAACCCATATGTCATACCTGAAAAACAGGGACTCCATCAAACCCAGTCTTAAGATCAACTGCCTTCAGCTGAACCACAAAAATGTCTAACTAGGTTAAGAATCCAATAAGCGTCTTTGCATATGAATTATTTCACGACTGGAACACGGAAATTGCTAGCAGAGTTGAAAAGAAACATAAATAAGTAGCATGGAGAATTCAGTGAGTTTCGTGAAAGACCTTCAACTATAAAGTATTCAACATGCAAAATAGATTCCATGGGCACAGTTTTACTCCTACATGATGGAAGACCTTGTTTTCCTTTTCAAAAATCAAAGAAGAATCCCAAGAACACAAAGGATACGTGCTATATGAATGAATAAGTTAAATGCAAAAAGCTGAGCGAGGCTTCAT
This sequence comes from Erythroxylum minutifolium, assembly GCA_027123815.1. Lineage (NCBI taxonomy): Eukaryota > Viridiplantae > Streptophyta > Magnoliopsida > Malpighiales > Erythroxylaceae > Erythroxylum > Erythroxylum minutifolium. Next base: position 3,876,131 of record JAOTJB010000006.1, on the reverse strand, counting down.
TAATTTACTTTAAACTAGCATAAGAGACTATACTAATGACTCAAATTGCCATTATCTAATACTCGACAGAAATTAGGAGAATAAAAATCAAATTCCACATGAAAGACCATTAGAAATCTAAAATATAAGTCCAACAAATTGCTCTACTCATTTCAATAAACAAAGAAGTGATCCAATATATTTTCTAAATTCCTCCCAACCAAAAATTAGGCATACTGCAGGAGTGCTTTCCAAGCATTTGTTTCTAAGTGCAAAATCATGTTGACCATGTTTAACAACTACATTGTAAATACAAACCTCTAACGCATTCTTTACTTGAACTGGATCAGGTAAAAACCGGAATGCAATCCCTTCAACCTTCAACATGTATACCTAAAAAGTCAACAGAAGACTTGAGCAAGTACAGCAACTCAACACTTGTCATAAGGCAAGCAACTCACGAAATCTTCCGACAGATGGGTTAAATATCTAACTGGACCAAGTTAACAAAAGTGAAAAAGCAAAGCCTCGGACTAGAAAGAGCATGCGTGGCTCAGTAGAAATCAAAACATTCTAGTAATCAACTCCATGTCTCCACTCAAAGTGTACAAATTAAACATTTTGAATTCATTAAATACCACCACAATTTTATAAACTTGTTCAACACTATACTTCGACGATGCGCTTCTAAACAGAAGACTGAAACTAATTTCTGAGCTAGTAACTAAATTACAGTTTATGACTTTCAAGCATATGATTGTATTTCTTTAGAACTGTAGCTATAATTTAAGATTTCAATTAAGCCAAGGCATAGCTACCTGATCAAGAGTAATAGGCACAACCTTAGCCTCACTTCGCAGTTCTCGTCTCCTTAACCGAGCCTGTAAAGGAAACAACAGAAAAAGAATAATCAGAGCTGAAACGAAATTAGAAACCGTTAAAACAAAAACAAACATAGACGCAAGTAGAAAAAGCACATACCTGAGCCAAAAACGCGTCAGCGTCTTCTTGACGAAAGCAAAGCAAACCAATGGACTTGGCGCCATCAGGATCAGAGATGAGAACGAACTCGTTGTTTGTGTTGCTCACAGTGTAAACAGAAGTCCCTACTAGACTTTTCGCCACGTGGTCGGAGCTGATAGAGGCGGAGTTCTTCGAATGCGAGACAGAGGCGAAGAGTGGAGGTCGTCCAGTGGTGGCAAGTGGAGGCGGCGAAAGGTTAACGGAGAGAGTTCTGGTGGCGTCGCCGATCCGAGTAGCAAGGTCGGCACCGAGACGACAACAGTGTTGGTGGATAAAGGAGGCAAGAGATAAGAGTGGGTTTGAGGGTTCCATTGTTGAGAAGAAGGAAAATGGAAGAAGCAAAGGAAACTGCTATTAGTTACGGTCCAACTAGAAACAGAGTTATGGGCTTATGAAACATAATCATTGCTGCACCTTGGTTTAGTCCATAGATCAGAAAGGGTCTATTCCACTTTTATTTTTATTTTTAAATCTATTAAAATTTTATTTAATTGACATTTTTAATTTATTTTTTATAACTTATAAAATCAAAAAAATTATTTCTCGCTCACATTTTAATATAATTTTATTATTAACTAGTATATAATATATAATCTTTAATATTAAATACTAATAATAAATATGACTAATAAAATTGAATTTATTTTTATAATTAATTTAAACTTTAAAATTTTATTGATAATTATTTAACCATTATTTATGAAATAAAAATTTTATAGTATCATTAAAATATAATTAATTAATTAAAATTTAAAATTATCTATAAGTTTTATTTAATTATTATAACTAATAAAATATAACTACATTAATATTAAGCCTTAAAAAACTACATTAATATTAACAAATAAATATATTTTTATTTCTTAAATAAAAATATAATCAAGAAACAATGATAAAAGTAAAATATAAATATAAATGAAATCAAATCAAATGACCTTTAATTACTTAATTGCTTACTTTTAAAAAATTTGTTACCATTTATAAATAAAAATAAGATTAGGAACACATTTAATAATTTGTAAATAACTTATATTAAATATACTATTTAATAACTTAATGATCCATTAAAAATTAATAAAATAAGTCACAAGTTAAAAAAATGTTGGTGGGATTAGAATCTGATCATCGATATTATTCTGACAACAGTTGGACCATTCCATCTCCTTTTTAATCATTCCAATTCCAAAACATAAAAGCGCAATGCCAATTACTACAGGGGCAGTCCGCGTGGTCTTACAGCATCAATGGTGGTCAGAACGAGTCCACCAGAACAGAGACTACCGCTAAACTTGGTAGCATCTAAATTATCTTCAACTACTTAAAACACGATATAACAAGTAAATTAACACAATAATAATAACATTTTAGAAGAAGTTTCACTGAATATAGAGTCTAAGTAAATGTAAAAATACACAATTTTATTATTAACTAGTAAAGAAACTCTTTATGATAATATACAAATATAAAATAGAATAAAATAAAATAAAAATAAATAAAGATACGTATTAAAATAATAAGATAAAAATAAAAATAAAATAGGCACAAAGATAATAATAAAATAAATAGAAAAATAAGACATATAATAAACAATATAATAAACATAGAATAAGGTAAAAAATAAAAAATAAAAAAAATAAGTAAGTAAATACACAAAAAAGACAAGTAAATAAATGAAATAAATAAGTCATTACAAGAAAATCTTTAGACTAAGTAAGAAAATGTTTAGGACATTCTTTTGATGGAGGGTTACGTCTTTGATAAGTTCGAACAGAGTCATATAATTTTTAATTACCTCACTCAATTTTTATTAGGTTTCCTTTTTTTCTCTTATAATTCCTAAGTACAATCTTTTTGCATCTTCTCATTGGAACGTAAGAATGTCTCCTCTTAATATGTACGAGCCACCTAAATCTTGTCCTTGTTAATTTTCATTAATATTAGTTACCTATAATTTGTCTCTTACTATTACATTCATGACCTTGTTTCTTCCAGTAAGGTTGAACATCACCATTAACTCATGATTATTAGTATGTTTGATAGGCTAACACTCCATTCCATAAAGTATGACTGCCCTAATCGCTAAATGATAGAATCTACCTTTGAACTTGAGTGGTATCTTCTTATCAGATAAAATTCCTGATGTACTTTTTCATGTAAACCATCTTGATTTGATATGATGAACAATGTCTTTATCGATCTCTGTATTGCTCTGAATGATAGATCTTAGATATTTAAAACACTCTTTCTGTAGTATAACTTTTGAACTAAATTTTACCTCCACATTAGAAGCTATCTTATGGCTTGAAAAGTTAAACTCTAAGTACTTAGTTTTAGTTCTACTCAATTTTAAATGCTTCGATTCTAACATATCCTTTTAAAGAAGTAGCTTATTATTGACACCTCTTTTATCTCATCTACTAAAACAATGTTATCGTAAAACAATGTCATCAACAAATAATATATATCGAAGCACATCCCTTAGACATTCTTAGTGAACTTATATATCACTACTGCAAACAAAAAGGAGGTCAACGAGGAGCATTGGTATAGCCCAATATTGATCAAAAATATCATATATCTCTTTCTATCATCTTTACTTTAGTCATTACATTTACATACATATTTTTAATAACCTCTATATAGGTTATAAATATTCCTAATAATTTGTACATCAAAAGTGTTTATTTCACAAAACTCAAAGGATTGAATGAGTTGTAGATACTCTTAAACAACATGCCAATATATACAGAAAGAAACTTAAGTCTTTTTCAAGCAGAGTAGCAACTAAATGTCCTTCTGCCAAATTGCAAAGTGAGAGCTACTCAACTGTGATTTTTTATTATGTATGAATAATGTTCTTATATACAGGAAAGAGCTTGAATTAACTCTTAAATTAAGGAGATAAAATAGGATACAAATCAACTAGTATAAATTAATCCTAAAATAATGGTTTTAGATATGGTCAGCAAATCTCTATAGCTGACTACTGCTAATAGAACCACTCAAGTTAAAGCATGGAGGTTATGAATGCCCAACCTGCCAATAAGAAATGAAAATTGTTGAGAGCCAAGAGCTTTGATGAAGACGTTAGCGAGTTGTGGATTGGAGGGAACATGCAACATAACAATGGAGCTAGATTTGATACAATTTGAATAAAATGACAGTTAATTTTGATATGTTTGGTAAATTCATGATGTATGAAATTAGCAGCAATGTGGATGGTTGTCACAATATAATTGAGCAGAAGAGGAAATAGGAACCATCAAGCTATGAAGTAAAGCAAGAAGCCAAATAAGTTCACAAGTGGTAGTAGCTATAAAGCGATATAAAGCTTCAATTGATGAGTGAGAGACGGTATTTTGTTTCTTAGTTTTCTAAGAGATAAGAAAGCAACCTAAAAGAATAAAGTAACTAGTAAGGGAGTGACGAGTGATGGGATAACCAACTCAATGAAAATCATAGTAAGCATGAAGTTGGAGTTTACATTGAGATGAGAAAAAAATACCTTGTCTAGGAGTAGACTTTAGATATCTTAAAACACAAAGAGCTGCGTCCCAATGACCACGACGAGGTTGATACATGAATTGAGAAAGAATGTGAACATAGTAAAAAATATTTGGACAAATAGTTGTCGAGTAGATGAGTCAGTCAACAAGTCAGTTATGAGTACCTAGATTTTTAAGAAAAGCACTATTATCCAATGCTAGTTGTGATTATACTCCATAGGAAAAGAAGATGGTTTGCTGCCAAAGAGACTAGCATCTTGCAAAATATCTAATGCATATTTATGTTGAGATAATACTATGCCATCAGGAGAGTGTTCCACTTCCAACCTAAGGAAATATTTTGAAGGACTGAGATCTTTGATGTGAAACTAAAAGTCCAAATAATTCTTATGAGCTTTAATGTGAACACGATTTTTGCTAGCAATAATTACATCGTCCATATACACAAGTAGTGCAGTAAAGGAAGCACCTTTGCGATAGATGGAAAGAGAAGTATCTGCCTTTGATTGAGTAAACCCAAATTGTACTATAGCTTTAGAAAATTTAGCAAACCATTGTCAGGTGGCCTACTTCAAACCATAAAGGGATATAAGAAAGCATTATGAACATCAAGTTGGTGTAATTCCCATGATTTAGCAGTAGCTACAGCCAATAAAATCCAAACTGGCAGCAACTACAGCCAATAAAGTCTGAACTGCGATGAGTTTGGCTATTGGGCTAAAGGTTTCAGTGTAATCGAGTCCTTCAACTTGCATATAACCTCTGGCCACCAAACAAGCTTTTTATCACCCAATCGTTCTATCATAATTATACTTGATCTTATATACCCATTTGGAACTAATAGGTTTCTTTCCAGGCGGTAGCTTCTTTAAAGTCCATGTATGATTTTGGTCAAGTGCCTCCAATTCTTTTTTCGTTGCCTCACGCCGATGAGCATTTTTAATGGCTTATGTATAAAAGTTTTGTTGAGCAGCTCAACTGTGATTTTTCATTACGCACAAATATTGTTCTTAAATACAGGAAATTGAAAAAATTGTACCTGAGTTTTAATTAAAAAACATAATTTGGAGAATTAAATTTTTATTCTCTGTTAACTCACACACAAACACTTTACAAGATACTCTTATATAGATAATACAGAAGTATCTAGGTTGGCTTATCATTCGATTGAGATTGGATACAGTTGTTTTAAAAGAATATCCCAATAGGTTGGCTTAGCATTCAGTTGAGATTGGATAGTTCCGGGATATTGAGAATCGACATATGTTAAATATGATTTTGATATAGACATGAATCGACAGTCTCCTTAGACTGAAATACACCTCTCTAAACCATCCTTATTACTCACTGTGTGGCCAATGTAATCTAGGTTTAGCTGAGCTTGGTGGGCTT
>JAOTJB010000006.1:3809888-3821051 GCA_027123815.1 Erythroxylum minutifolium | reverse complement strand
ATATATATATATATATATATACGTAAAGTCTAATTTAATTAAAATTTAAGTCAAATTTTATAGACATTCGATTTGAAATATAAATTATGGCTCAAAGTTTGAATTTTAGTCCAAAGTTTAATGAAATTTGAAATTATGGATTAGGTTCATACCTAAAATAAATTGGTTTTAGAACTTTTCCAACTTAATATCAAGATTAAAAAAAATAGAGAGAATCATTAGAAATTTTTTGTATTTAACTAGATGAATGAATTTTGTGCATTGAGATGACCATCTATGTATTGGTTAATCATAAGGTTAAATTTTTTTAAAGAAAATTCATATCAGAAGTGGTGATTAATAATAAAAGTAAATAAAATTTGAAGAGGAAAAAGAAAAAATAAAAAGGAAAAATCTTAGAAGTCATATAAGATTGGTAATTAAAAAAATGGATTAATAAAGTATCAAGAAGTCTAGTGATCCTTTCTAATAGAAAAATAGTTGTTCCTTGTAATCCTTTCTAATAGAAAAATAACTGTACCTCATCACCTCCATCTGTTAATGCAATTTGGCACATACGACCTATGTCTATGGAACCCTCACCCAAATTAATCAATTTTCACGATAGTACAATGAACTTATTCAAAACTATTATAGAGCCGACACCATTCGCTCCTAAAAGCTATCTACTTGTAATCACCCCGTGAAAGTATCTCATACCTAATAGTATGACCAACTCATGCTAACCTCAACAGAGGAGTTTAAAACAAATAATGATAAAAAGAACTCAAGTGATTAAATCAAGAAGAAAAGAAACAAAGACACTTGAGTCAATGAAAAACTCTCCTATGTGTTGGATCTAGAAAACCCACTTTCATAGGAGATCTACATAATGGGCCTAGTGATGAAACATACTCGTAGGTTTTGACACTACACTTGAACCCAAAACCTTAAGGCATTAGGTTCACGGGTCCTTTCTACTTATATGTCCTTCACTAGTTCCATCTCTTTCCAATGTGGGATTCCTACTCACATTTAACATCCCAACAATCTCCCCTTCAAGTGTAAACTTTCACATTGGGCTTGGGCTCCCCCTTGAGCGAAAGCCTTTTTCTGCATTTTTTAGTAGCTCAAGTATACGGCATCACCAAGAGCCCATCTATTATATTGGTCTAGGCCTATCGGGATTCTTCTTACTTTTCTTCGTGGGAAGGTAACCATAGGATTTGACTACCGTCTCTATACTTATCCCTTACCGAACCATCAGCTCTGATACCACTTGTTGGATCTGGGAAACCCACTTTCATGGGAGATCTACATTATGGGCCTAGCGATAAAATATACTCGTGGGCTTTGACACTATACTTTAACCCAAAACCTTAAGGCATTAGGTTTATGGGTCCTTTTTACTTATATATCCTTCACTTGTTTAATCTCTTTCCAATGTGAGATTCCTACTCACACTTGACATCCTAACATTATGTGTGTAGCAACATTAAGACATAATCATGGAGAGTCTTCAAACAAAAACCTGCTGTAAAATGTTGTAATTGATCTCTAAAAGTGCCTAAGCTCAGCAGCCAAAAATTGATAATAATTTTTCATACCATAGATTGTTTATTGATGCATCACAAGTCCTATATCCTTTATGATTCTTTATTCTTTAAAGATTCCTTCTACAAATATCTTAACTTTTAGAATTCCATAAATTCTAAGATAGTAGAATCCTATACCAAATCAAATTCCTTATTGCAAAAGATATCCCAAATAAATTAAAATACGAATAATGTCAAAAATAGAATATTGTATCAATCTCCTCCTCTCTGGCATTATTTGTCACATCAAAATCTCCCTTGAATAATAAAAATGGAAACTACCCCTGGCGTAAACGATCATGATAATAACTATCCAAAAAATCAAAGTCAAAGTCAGGGGCAAGTCAACAGTCAACTATCAGCTGGAAAAATACAAATAGCCACCATGTTCTGATGTCCCCCTTAGGACAAATGAATGACAAAATAAGCTAAGAATCACAGGACAAAGCGGAATGAAGAACTTGTTGTTTGAGTTATTGAAGAGCAATCATACCTGTGTGAAAAATGCCTTCAATGTGATTAATTTCAACAAATAAGGAGGCATAAGTATTAGCAGTAGGTTCAACAGGCTATGTGGAGGAATCAGATGAGGAGTATGACAAGTCAACCACCTGAACTTACTTGTTGGCATTAAAAATCCGAGGAGAGATATGCAGGATAGACACCAACTCAAGTACCTCAGAATCAACACGAGATACACCTTGAGCATGCAAAAACTGAGTAATTAAACATGCATGAAAAACCCAATAATGTTTGTTGTTTACCAACACTTGCAACCATACCCTTAATAATCAATCTCCCCATATTTATTTTAACCCCAGTGTCTATCACATACATAATCTTAACTTAAGCAGGATAAACTGTCACAGTATGTGTGCTAGGCATCTAATTAGCTAGGAAAAGCTTATTTAGAAGCACTTAATACAGCAGCAGAAAGCCAAGATGACAATTTACACCGGTTAATACACCCACCAACATATCATTACTCACTTTAAATCCATCCTTATAAGACTAATCCCTAATTAAATTCACAAACCTTAAAAAATGCATTCAACAAATCAAGATCAATCTTAATCTGTCTCCCCCTCATATAAATCATATGCAAGCATACAGCATTATCATCCTACACTCCCTTATCCAAATTGTAGTAAAATTCTCGCACCAATATAACATCAAAGTGATGTGGTAATAATCTTTTCAAAAAAAAAAGTGATGTGGCAATAAAGCATCATATAACAAATTTCTCTCAATCAACAAAGCATCCAAATTAAATTGTTTATACTCATCTAAATTCATGGGATGATCAGGAACAAACTCAGTTGAAGCGAGAGTATCCCATCATTGTTGGGCTACCAAGGAGTCAATTTTAGGGGACAAAGCTTGCTCCACTGAGAAGTAAGCAAGATGTTGATGGCAAGGCATTCGAACTGACTTCTAAGCCAGTGATTTCACTCAGCCTTTAAATGAAGAAGGAATAACATGTTGATTAGAAACAGCTGGTAGTGGTGGCTCGTTAGGCATAACATTAGAATGCTTAGAAATAGAGGAAGAATCGTCAACTGAGGATTCCTCAATAAGATGAGATAAGACATGTTGAATATCTCCATTGCTAGATTGTAGCATTGGAATTGATTGAGGATCGGGAAGCACAATTAGTGCTATTAAGGAGGAACTAGTGTCAGTGGTCAATTGGACTAGAAGAGAATTTTGCCATAGACGGTTTTAGCAGTGAGGTAGCACTTCTGTGATTGGCAGGTCTTAGTGAGCTTAAAAGGGAGTGGTGATCGACACACGTTCTGAAGGATGCGAAAATGTTGGGCATTTGGGCTTAGCCATAGTTGTTATATGAGGAGGAAGATAGATGCCAGAGGTGAGCTACTGGTAGCAATAAAGCCGAGAAGCAGGGGTTGAACACGAAGGTGGCAACTATCTAAAGAATAAAAAAAGACTAGGTTTAACCCTTCATTTTTCATTTTTTTATTTTCATTTTTTACACTTACTTTAATAAACTTCAAAGTTGTAAAGCACAAAGTCTTAGTGCCCCATGAAGAAGTTCAAACCTCATAGAGTCAAGAGGTTTGGTGAAAATGTCAATCAGTTGCTTCTCAATTGTTTCATAGGAAAGAACTGCAACTTTAGTCTCTACTAGCTCTCGAATGAAATGATACTTCAAATAAATATGTTTGGTTCTCGAATGCTGGAATAGCACTTTTATTATTAGATATGACAATTAAAACATCTTGATCAACTCTATATTCTTCCAACATTTGCTTCATCCATAAAAGTTTAGAACAACAACTATCGGCTGCGATATACTTCGCTTCTGCTGTCGACAATGAGGTGGAGTTTTGTTTTTTGTTGTACCAAGAAATCAGATTATTTCTAAGAAAGAAACAACCCCCACATGTACTTTATGTCATCTAAATTTTTAGCTTAATCCACATCACTATAACCAGCCAAGTGAGTAGTAGAATCATATGAGTATTATAATCCAAACTCTAAAGTACCCCTCATATATTTGATAATCCGCTTTACTTTTGTCAAGTGAGATTCTTTAGGATTGGACTAATAATGTGTATACAATCCCACGTTATAACAAATGTCAACCCATCTCATGGTTAGATAAAGCAAGCTCCCAGTAATGTTTTTGTATAGACTCATATCAACACTTTTGCCATGATCATCTTTATTCAACTTTGTTAATACACTCATTGCTTGTCTAACAAGGCGCGCACTCTCAAGGTCAAATTTCTTCACCAAGTTCTTTGCATATTTGGTTTGAGACACGAAGATACCATCTTTTACTTGCTTAATTTGTAATCCCAAGAAGAAATGCAATTCTCTTACCATACTCATATCAAACTCATTTGTCATCATCTTCACAAGTCTATATACCATTTTTGGATGACTGGAGCCAAACACTACATCATCTACATATATTTGTACAATCATTAGATATGATTTACATTCTTTTAGGAATAATGTCTTGACCACACTACCTCGTTCATATCTTTGGTTGAGTAAATATTGGGTAAGTCTCTTATACCAGGCCCTTAGCGCTTGCTTGAGACCATAAAGAGCCTTTTTGAGCTTATACACGTGATCAGCATGCACCAGATCAATGAAACCCTTTAGCTGCTTAACATATACATCTTCTTGTAGAAATCCATTTAAGAATGCACTCCATTTGATAAAGTTTAAATCTTTTTCACACATGTTATAGCCAAAAGAAGTCTAATTGACTCAAGCCTTGCTACTAGGGAAAATGTTTCTTCAAAATAAATTCCTTTATTTAAGAGTATCTTTAAGCAATTAACCTGGCCTTATTCCTCATTATATTACCTCTATCGTCAATTTTTTTTGCAAAACACCATTTTTGTTGCAATCAGATTCACATTTGATAGCCTTGGCACCAATTCCTAAACATTATTTCGAGCAAACTATGCTAACTCTTCTTGCATTGTTATAACCCATAATTTATCTTGAAACGCTTATTTCACATTCTTTGGTTCAAATGAGGAAGTGTAGCATATAAGTCCTACAAGTTCCCAATAATCTATTTTTTTCCTTCTTTAGTTTTTCTTTTATCACTAATCTCACCAATCACATTCTCGATAGGATGACATCGTCTGATTCGTGATTTAGTATCTTTGTTGAAATCATATTGCCTTGAGTATTTTTTATCCTCCAAGTTTGTTTCTACATCAGATGAATCAATAGAATTAGTTCTTCTCTAGTTGGTTTCTTCCTCAGAAAAAAACAATTAGTCCTCTATCTGATTGGTTTCTTTTCTGGAAACAACCAACTATGAGTTTGAATGTTCTCTGCTTTTAACTTTGTTACACCTCTAATCTGATGTGTGAAGTTGATTTAGAAGATTCTCTTTTACCACCTTATCAATCATTTAGTGCACATCATCTACAACAACATTCAAAAATTCCATCACTGTCTTAGTTCTTTAGTTAAACATATGATATGCCTTGCTATGGTTTGAATATCCAACGAAGATGCCCTCAACACTCTTACTTTCAAACTTCCTAAGTTGTTCTTGATCTCTGAGAATGTAGCATTTGCTACCAAACACATGGAAGTAGCCATCATCCGGTTTCTTTCCTCTCTATAACTCATAAGATGTCTTATTTAAGATGCTTTTGAGATGAATTCTATTGCATATGTGACACAATGTGTTTATTATTTCTGCCAAAAATCTCATTGATATTTTATTTCATTTAGCATAGATCTGGACATCGCTTAAAGAGTGCAATTCTTCCTTTCTGTAACTCCATTTTGTTATGGAGTTTTAGGCGTTGAGAAATCTTGTATAATCGTATGTCTATCACAAAAATTGTTGAAGCTTACATTTTCAAACTCCCTTCCATTATCATTTATGATTCTTATAACTGCCATATTTTTTTAATTTGTAAACTGCACATATAAGCTTCTAAATGCTTCAAATGCATCTAATTTTTCTTTCAAGAAAACTACCTAAGTATATTTTGAGTAGTCATCAACACATATCAAGAAATACCTCATCCCACCAATATTAGCATGTTATGTCGGGCCTACCAAATCCATATAAATCAATTCTAGTACTTGAGAAGTTGTAATGTTTCTTACTTCTCATGCAGTACTATCATTTGTTTTCCTATTAGACAAACACTACAAATAGTCTTATCATTTTTGTCAGCATAGGCAACCCTCTTACCGGTTTAGATTTGCTCAACTTGCTGATGAGATCATACTTGGCATGGCTAAGCATTTGGTGCCATAAAGTCATATCATCGTATGCGGCTGAATTGTATAAAGCAATAACCTGAAACATATAACAATCATTCACCGATCTTCTTACAGTTACTATACAATGTCCTTATTGATTTAACACCTTGCATTCATCACTGTTAAACTTGACTAATAACCCATCATCACAAAGCTGACGAATACTCACCAAGTTAGCTTTCAAACCATCCATGCAAAGAGTTCCTCTACCAATACCGATTCTTTCTTCCCTTTACCGAATGTGACATGACCATATATACAAATTTGATAATTCATAGAATAGCTTCTGTCACCTATCATATGCCTTGAGCACCTATTGTCAAATCCCATCCATTATGAGAAGTAATGCGCATGGATTTAAAAGCCACAAGTGCTTGCTGCTGAAAGTTCTTTTAAAAATGTCTGGATTTTCTATTTTGAGCATTATGGAATAGCATTTGCATCTTCTAGTAATTTGACCTTATGTGACCTTTTATACCACAAAAGTGACATGTAGGCACAAACTTTTTGCTTCTCTTTAAAATTTCTCCTTACTTAATTGATCTTGCTTCTTTGACAAATCTAACTTCATCATTTTTGCCATTTTCACTTGACAACATTCACCTTTATATCTAACACCTTAAAAATCCCCTTTGTTTTTCCCAATTTCTAGCAATTCGTCTACCTTCTCGATTCCACCATTCAACATTTTTATTCCTTTCTCTGTATTGATCAACTTTAGCTTGGTTTCATCAAGTTCATTTTTTGTTGATAATAACTTCTTCTCTAAATTATGAATAACATCTTTCATGGTAAAATTCTCTCCCTTTAAATTCTCATTTTGTTTACACGTCCTTATCCATTTTCTATACATTAGTGTATAGGCCTTATAAACATCTTCCTTTTTGAATTCTGAGTCACTATCATCGCTAATGTTATCAGAATTAGAGTTTGATACTGAAACATCTTAATCTTCATCTTCATCTTCATCTTCAGTTTCTTCACTAGTTACTACTAAGCAAGTAATTGAACTTTCTTTATATAAAGCAACCACTCACAATTTCTTCTTCGCTGCCATACTCACTTTCAAATTTGCTTTCACTCCAAGTGATGGTGTAAGACTTCCCTTTCTCCTTTTAAGAGTGTTACATACTCCGCTTGTATATGCCCAAAACCTTGATACTCATGACATTGTATCTTCTAAATTATAGTTGGATGAACTCCCATCATTCTGCCTAAGCTGAAGTCTATCTTTCTTCACCTTCTTCAGTCACTTATTAAAATTTCTTGTTAGCAACACCAAATCTTCATTTTCATCCGAATCATCTCTTAAATCATGTATAGGTTTAGCAATTTCAACTTGAAGTGCCAATCTTTTATTCTTCTCAAGCTTATCGGTCAACAAGTTCTTCTCAAAGTTTGTGAGAATTCTAATTACCTTATCTAAAGATAACCCACTAAAGGCATGAGCTTCTTCAATAGTTGTATTCTTCAATATGTATCTAGGAGGTAATGATCTCAAGGTTTTCTTGACAAGTTTCAAATTTGAGTACTTCTTGCCAAGTTGATATGCTTGATTGGCGATATCATACAACTACTCATGAAAATCTCCAATAGTTTCATTTTGCTCCATCTTAAGTTTCAAATCTAGTAGCTAGCGTTTAAAGTTTTGATGCTCTCACCGACTGTGATCCTTCATGTATGGTTTGTAATGTATCCTAAGCTTCTTTTGCTGATTCACTCGCAGTTATCAAACTAAAATGTCCTTCATCTACAACATTGAAAATTGCATGCATTGCTTGGGAGTTACCAAGTGATCCCTCTTCTTTAGCCTTATCCACTCATACGGATATTTAGGTACTACTTTATTCTTTTCATTAGTTGTTATAGGATAAGTCCAACCTTTTAACACAAAAGTCTAGGCTTTAGTCCCTTATGCTTGAATAAACACTTTCATTCTCGATTTTCAAGCAAGATAGTTGGAGCCATCTAGTAAAGGTGGCCAAGTGATTGACACCCTTTCTCTATCCATGAGTACAGAACACTGATCTACACTAACTTGATGCACTAATTTTTGGTTAAGTGAAACAAGCTCTAATACTAATTGAAAAACCCAAGGTTGAAGTTTTGCAAAATATCTATTTTGTCACAATTGGTTCTAACTAAAATTAACAGTTGATTCTCACAAAGCAACTGAGCAAGCAACTACAGTTTATAGAATTCTTTTACAAGTAAACAAATTAAGCGTGCATAAAATAAATCACACACATAAAATACAAGAAATTTGTTAATGTAATTTGGCACACACGACCTACGTCTTTAGGGCCCTCACCTAGATTAATCAACTTTTACAGTAGTACAACATACTTATACAAGACTATTACAGAGCCAACACCACTCACTCCTTAAAGCTATCACTCGTACTTACCTTTGTGAGAGTATCTCACACCCAATAGCGTGACCAACTTATGCTAACCTTAACAGAGGATTTTAAAACACATGAAAAAAAAGAACAACTCAAGTGATTAAATCAAGAAGAAAAGAAACAAAGGCACTTGAGTCAATGAATATGTGTGCAGCAACATTAAGACATAATCATGGAAAGTCTTCAAACAAAAAATTGCTGTAGAGCTTTGTAATTGAACCCTGAAAGTGCCCAAGCATAACAGTCAAAATTTGACAATAATTTTTCACGCCAAGATTGCTTATTGATATGTTACAAGTCCTTCCTCTTTTATGATTCTTTATTCTTTAAGAATTCCTTCCTTCCATAAATATCTTAACTTCCATAATTCTACATATTCTAATATAGTAGAATCCTCTTACCAAATAAACTTCCTTACTGCAAAAGATATCCCAAATAAATTAAAATGCAAATAATGTCAAAATAGAATATTGTAACAATTTGGAAATGGGTCAGCACAAATTTGGCAATGACTTTTCTTTTTAATTTTTTACAATGATTGAAAATTTTGAATCAACTCAATCGATTTAATTATAAAAATTTTGAATTGTTTAATGCACCAATTCGGTTTATCTTAATAATCATTATTATTAAAAATAGATCGATTTATTAATTAACCAAATGATTTTTGCAAAATAATTGGTACAAATTAAAATAAAAAATTTTGTTTTCATTTAAGAGTCTCTTTCTTCACGTTACAACAAATAGGCTTTCGGCTAACTTATTCTTTGCTACGAATTTGAAATTGTAGCTAAAGGTCGACCTTTGTCGACGATTTTGATTTCAAATTTGTAGTTAAAAAATGCAGTTAAAGATCAACCTTTGACGACCACCACTCTTTGACTACAATTTTCAAAATCGTAGCTAAACACTACAATGAAGTAGCATGTTGGGTTTGTTTCTTTTGGTGACGATTTGAAAATCGTAGCTAAAACTCAAATTTTTTGCAACAATTTTAGAAATTGTAAATAAAAATCAAACTTTGGCTACGTTTTTCAAAACCTTAGTTAAAAGTGTGACTTTTGGTTATAATTTTCAAAATCATAGGTAAAAGTATATTTTAAATTTTTAATGTAATTATACGTTACCTCAAGCAAATAATACAATGATGAAAAGAGTATTTTCTCATAAGGATTGCGTTTATTAATTACAAAAATTAATCTAATTGAAAAAATATGAATAACAAAAAGAATTAATTGAATAAAATATTTTTAAAATAATTAAAAATTTTCATACTAAACAAATCTAGAATTTCTGAATATTTCACCAGGAATAATCCCACTTAACTCATTTGTTATAATCAATTAACGACTAATCCCTTTGATAACTATGAATTTTGTAAATGAACATCATATTCATTAAAATCAATTTTAATATTATTTATAATGATTCTAAGGCTAAAAGTAAATTTATCTGTCAATAATCTAATTTGAAAATTTTTATAAAACTATAAACTCAAAGTTAATTAATATTAGATAGATTAAAATTTTTATTTTTCTATTTTAAAATATAAGATTTGACAATTTTATATGATGTCACAAAATTTTCAATGAGGTTTATTATGAACATTGTAATTCTCATTATAATCAAAGCATAATGACAATTAAATTTTTGGTGCATCTAGACGATTTTTCACCAAAAGGATCAACATTTGGATAAACCTTTTGCTTAGTGACCCTTTAGCAACCATTAAGAGAGACGACACACAAGCTAGAGCCAGCAGCAATTCGTTAGGGTTCTTTGAAACCACACAACGTCCCCAAAAGCTGGTTGAATGCTAAACTCAAACATTCACATTACAATTTTCATTGACGTTACCTGCAGCCCCCCAAAAATTTCTTAGGGGTGTTTCTATGAAGGTTACAGGAAATTCAGAGGAAAGCTGCGCTCTCCTTTCCTGCAGTACTTGAATATCACCACTCTACCAAGTCTACGATTTACATAAAATGCATTGTTTCTTTTCTTTTTCATGGAAACCCAGAGAAAACTTTCCAACGACCACCAACTTATAGGATACTTGTTGGGTAGTCATTATTAATCAGAAACTGGAGACTTGTCGTTCTTGTTGGAATGGGGGAAGAAAAGAGTTATGCATATACTCAACCTTAAATGTACAAATAAATTACGGCGATATCGTGGTCATGGGCTTCCATGCATCTCCGATCGTTAACACTGTTACTGATTGTCAACATCACAGTTTCGTTTCCTGGAAACTCCCTTGAGTGTGAACGACGAAGTTGATTCAAAAGTCAAACCTAACACGGCAATATCAAGGATATTCGACTGCTTACGATTTTACCACGGTATGTGCTTGGCTCTTATGGTAATTTTCGTAATAGTGTTCCTATTATTCTTGATTATCTATATGTT
>JAOTJB010000006.1:3737078-3749001 GCA_027123815.1 Erythroxylum minutifolium | reverse complement strand
ATGAGGAAAATAAGTTAGAAATGATAGATATGCATAAGAGGGGTCATAGGTAACTTGTAGGAGTTAGAAATTTGGAAATTGACCCCTAAATGTTTATTGGGCAGACTTCATGTCCGCTGGGTGCACCTTCTTAGGAATTTTAGTGTTCCAATTCAGTTCATGTCTATTTGGAGGGACATATGTCCGCTAAGTGGACATTCTGGAGACAATTTTCTAAATGTGCAAATTTTGACCCTCTAGATGGTAAAATCTCTCTTCTCAGTCTTCATGGAATTTGTAGAACTCGAAGTCTTCTTCGAAACCATGCTTGAATGACCTTAATCCAACATACATAGTGAAAGTTATGTTAATCGTCCAAAATCTGTTCATATATATTATGGACTTATCGATGCTTTCCTATGATACTTTTAGGATTGTATGGAGCTTGAAATGTAATTAGTTTGAGATGAAAATAAGAGATAAAAATGAGTGATATGTTAGGGTGACAATTGAAGATATAAATATAAGAATGGATTGTCATTTATAAGAATGGATTGTCATTTATCAAGTGTTTAACATGGAAATTTTGGGATGCGTTGAGAATGAAGATGAACCTATGTTGGCTAATGAGGTTCCATTAAAAGTACCCTACAGAGTGATGCGCTAACATATGACTCTTGAGTTAGACTCCAGAAATGGGGCCTAACAAATAAAATCTATACCCTTTTGATTTTTCACGATAGCCAATGAAAAAACACTAACAGTTCTTGCATCAAGCTTCTTTTCATATGGATTATACAGCCTTACTTCTACCAGACAACCCCAAATGTGAAGGTGTCATAAACTAGGTTTCCTTCCTGTACACTATTCATAAGGTGTCTTAGGAAATGCTTTACTAGGAATCCTATTAAGTAGATATGCAGTGGTTTTTAATGTATGCATCCACAATAATAATGGTACAGTACTATAACTTAATAGACTCCTAACCATATCTATAAGAGTACGATTCTACCTTTCGGCTACACCATTTTGTTGCGGTGTACCAGGAATTGTGTATTGCGCACATATGCCTCGACTTACAAGAAACTTTACAAATGGACCTGGACATTGTCCACTTTCATCAAATTTTCCATAATAGTTGCCACCTTTATCGGACCTCACTATCTTTACTATTCTATCTAACTACCTTTCTACCTCATTAACGAACACCTCTAGGATGTCCACAGACTAAATTTTTCATGCAATAGATAAATATAACCATATTGTGAGAAGTCATCAATAAAGGTAATGAAAAGTATTTTGCCGCCCCAAGAAGGAACGTCAAAAGGACCACAGATGTCTGTATGTATTAATTCCAGTAATTCATTACTTCTTGTGACTGGATGCTTTGATATATGTTTGGTTTGCTTGCCTTTAATATAATGCACACATATATCCCAGTCAACAAAATCCAATGGAGGTAAGATTTCATATTCACTAACCTTTGTACCATTTCCTTGGATATATGACCTAATCTTTTATGCCACAAAAAAGTAAAACATTCATTTTGTGTACTACATTTACTTCCTATAATATGGTCAACATGAAACAAAGATGCAGTAAAATCAACATCAAGATTGAAACGATATAAACAATTAATTGAAGTACAAGAACCATAATAGTACTTGTGTTTATATAAGGAAAAAACACCATTTGCAATTTTAAATTGAAATCTTATAACATCCAACTTTGCAATAGAAACTAAATTTCTAGCACATTCAGGAACATAAAGACTCTTTTCTAGATCCAGGTAACTCCCAGTGTCCAAGATCAATCTGTATGTTCCAATGCCCTCTATTCATGCCTTCATTCTGTTCCCTATATATAAGAACTTTTTAGTTTCGTTTATGGTTAGGATTGAAAGAAATCCCTGTTGAACATGTGATACATGATTAGTTGCACTAGAATCTAACCACCAGGTATTATTTAGCACTTTAATAAGATTTGATTCAAAACATACTAAGACATAGTATGTACCTTTCTTTTCAAACTAAGCCTTTCTTTTAAGGTAATGCTTCTTGAAGTGACCAGGCTTCTTGCAGAAGTGGTAACTCTTATCTTTATGGATTCGGCCCTTATTAACTTTACCGAGAGCTTTGTCCTTATCTTTGCCTTTCTTTCCTGGTTTGTGCTTACTGCTACTAGGTCCTAGATGAAATGTGAGATGAATAGAGTGCTCCTTCATTTTTTTCAATCTCCCTTCCTCCTAAACTAACATGGCCTTAATTTCTTAAAGGTTCCATTTTTCTTTAATGCTATTATATTTCACCTGGAACTAGCTAGACTCAAGAGGAAGTGAATTGACAATGAATTGTTCAAAAAATGAGTCACTAAGATCTATACCTATAGATTTCATCTTTCCAGCTAGGTTTGACATATAAGGTACATGGTCATGAATGGGTTGTGTCCAGTCAAACTTCCTGGTTGTTAGTTCACTCATTAAAGTCCCTACTATGGACTTATCAGCTATATCAGATGAGGAGTATTCCTTAAGCTTTAACATGAACTCTTTTGTATTATTCATCTTAGGCATTGATGGCTTCACGTTTTTTGCAATTATCATTTGCATCAAATTCAAACTCAGCCTATTAGACCATTCCCAAGCCTTATAATAAAACTTGTCAGCTTTAGAACTAGTCTCAGTTATGGCTGTGGGCCTTGCGTCTGAAACTATGGCCAAGTCCAAATCCATTACACCTAGTTAGAACTGGATTTGTTTGGACCAATCTGCATAGTTCAAACCATTGAACTTGATCAAGTCATTTCCTAAAGCGAACAAATTAGAAGTTGCTGTAAATACAACATATAGCTCATGCATTAATGCTTTGAGTATACCTAAATGGATTCAAACTAATAATAGATTTTGATTATGCATTTAAATTCTCCTTTAGGTGAAATTTAAATACATAACTGTACTCTATCATGATGCAAATATAATTCACTATAATAGACAATCAATCATATTATAGGCAACATGCATGTTATCTTTGGATATACAATCATATTAGCCATATATGTTGATAAAGTCCCTTTAATATTATTAATTATAAGTATTGGTCCACCTTTGGGTGACCTCCTAGCATTATAATTAATAATCTCAATTTTTCTGTTCAACTTTTATGCATTTTAATAGCATCATATCAATATGAACAATTGAAACATTCATAATTAAATGTTTAAAAAATTTCAAGCTAGGCCACTTTGGTGACTAACAAGCTTTCTATGCAATAAACATTTAATTGGACAATTATTGTACATGAAAAATTTTAATTTAATTTGTTTGGTCACTTTGGTGACTAACAAACTATTTTAAATTACCATTATGTCATGTTGCACTTTCAACATATAATAGGAAAATTTAATTCCAAACATTGCATCATATAAAATATTCAAAATACCAAATAAAACATATAATATGGCATAAATTTTCAAAATTATATTATGTATAGAAAATAACAAATTCTGAATTAAATAATCCATTATGTCTCATCCCAAAATTATTTTACTTAGGTTTAAAGTCTATAATTTAATTCCTTAATAATTAAGGTTGCATAATATAACCTAAGCTAATTCTTTAATGGCCTAAAGGGCTAAAAACAACACAAAAATGAGTTTTGGGCAGCTGGCGCGTGCTCTGCACGCGTCAGACGTCTGTAACGTTCGCCACCAACATTTGTGTAGCATCTGTGCACGTGCCATATGCTGCACTTTCTTCATCTTCCTCCAGACGTCTCTGTTCTGGTTTTCACCATTTTTTTTATTTTTTAATTATACTTTCGTGGGTTTATTTCAAACCATAAGCCATCCCAACCTAACATTCATCCTTACCTTCCCAACGTTCAAGTTTTCAGAAAATTCTGCAAATTTGATTCAAAAAAACTCATGGCAATTTCAACCTTTTCATTCAAGAATCTAAACTTTTCGTTTCTTTTCAGTAACCATAAATACATGTGGACAATGACATCATTTCATGTTGACAACTCCAACAACACAAATAAAACTCATGAAAACAATTTCAATCATGTAAATAATCATTCTTTTCGATTCAAGAACAATGACGACGATAACCAAACTTTTCCTTTTAATTTTAAAAACTTCTTTCAATTTCTTTCCAGTGTTGACTGAAATGCAATTCTTCATGCAATTCCTTGAGTTTCTCACTCTAAACCATCCATCTATATTTTCGGTCCAACATTAAGAATGGGATTCAAGATAGCGATATAAGGAAAGCAATACATAAAATAACATGAAAACAAATTCTAGAAACGCAACAAATAATGTCAGTCTTTGATACCAATTGTAAATACTTTTATGGATCGAACAACAACATAAACAAACTTGAATCCATGTCGTCGTAATGTTCTTGAAGAAAGTTTATTCCCTCGCTACCTTTTGATTCTTTGATAGTTTCTCCGAGGTTAAGAAACATCGCCTTTCTCTTTTGTTTTAGAAATCATTGTACACTTTCCGAAACATATGAGACATATTTATATATGTTTCGGTTGTTTGCTTAAAGGAGAGAGGGAAAGGGTTTTGAACCCTTTTGAGCCCAATTCTCTAAGACCCAATAACCATGATGTTGGGCTCTTTCCATTAGACTCAAATCCATAAGTTACATGGGCCACTAAAATATCTTACAATATCTGTATTAAATCAACGCCGGCCAAACTTCATCAAGAGAGGAAGAGTCAATGAGAATAGTGTAGTTTTACATTTCTATTAAGAGTACTCCTAAGTTCTAACATGAGAACCAAAAAATAATGGAATGAGAAGTTTACATCCTCTGTTGCCTTACAGTCAATATCAAGTAAAGTTTCACGAAACTTCTCTCTCTTTCATAGGAATCCATCGATTATAGAAGTTCATTTATTTGATCTTTTAGGGTCCTTATTCCCTGTCATGCTCTGAGTACAATGGTCACACAATAGAGATTCTCTGTAATCAGGAGACATGAAAAGGTTTGAGAACAATAATCCAAACATAAGAGCAGTAGTATGCACCAGCATCTGCATAAGTTGACGTAGGCCTTTCTTTTATTTTGTTTTTAAATTGACTCCTAATATAAGAGCTTTTTACTTTCTATATAGGCTCGTCTAACTAAAATCGAAGAAATATAGTACCACTAGTGAGAAACTTTTAGGCCTCCGTTTAAAACCCAATTTTTGCTGAAAAGATGGTAATGGTAGATCAAGATGACAACTTTGTGAGACAAATTCCTTTATGAGAAATTATGCGTTGTCTTTTTAGGGTATGTAATGTTAATGACAAGCACCATATCTATAATAGAATGGGGGTTGGAAGTCTACAAAACAAAGGATGAATAATGAAGTAAATGGTGTTGCAAAGGATTGAGAGAACTTGACATCAAAACATAAATTTAAAGTGTTCTAGGCATGTTGGACACGTTCTTTAAAGTGATATTTGCTCCCTACTATACTTGCAACCTAGGTTAAAGGTAGATTACTTCTAGGATACAAAGAACACAAGAACATTCAAGTTGCAAGAGTATGAATGTTCTTCAAAAATATTTTGAATGCAGAGATTGTGATGGTAAAAGTTGTTAAAAAAATTTAAGTCTTGACTAAAACTCATATGTCTATAAAGAGTTTTCAGAACAATCATGTTTATTCACTACCAGTCACAACGTTTGGAAAGGACGTAACCCTTCATAATAGTCATGTTTGTTCACTACAAGTCACAACTCTTGTAAAGGAAGTAACCCTTTAGAATAGTCACGTCTGTTCATTACAAGTCACAACTTTTGGAAAGGAAACATCTCTTTAGGACAGTCACATCTGTTCACTACAAGTCACAACTCTTGGAAAGGAAGCAACCCTTCATTTCCAAGTTTGACTTTGACTACTTATATCACAAACTAATTTCCAACAATCCCCCACATAGTTTGCGATATAAGAAAAAAAACAACTCAATCAAGAAATCCTGCCTAAAGAAAGTAGCTTTCGCCTTGAACCATCTTATAGTCCAAACATATCACAAAATCCAAAGGAAATGATTGGTGGCTCATTAGTTAAACCATCATTCACAAAGGTTCAGACATGTTGCACACATCAACCTTTTTAGCATTCAATTAATTCACATTACAATTTTAGCACTATTACCGAGCATATGCTCATCCTAGCTCATGATCATATATAAGAGATTACCTTAAACTCTTGCTATAAGCAGCACCACTTTTAATGATCATATAGGTGAAAAGTATTCTAACTATGTTTACATAACCATAAACAAGCACTCAAGAATAATTTCATTAAGAGATTTCACTCAACCTTCTCACTTAAGAGCAATAAGTTGCAACACTAATTACTTAGAATGGTTTACACAATCTCAGTGCTCACAACCACTAAACAACTTGTTATTACCCTTTAAACCTTACAATTTAGGAGAAGTACTATAATAAGGTTGGGTTACCACTGCTAGTGATTTTTGATTAAAAGGTTGTAATCTCATTCCAGATGTCGTTGACCTAACTAAATCTCTTGCAAGAGTTTTAATAAATGGATCCAAAAAATTGTTATATGTCCTTACATAAACAATTGAGACAACATCTGTATTTATCATTTCTCTAATAAATGCATGTCTTAAGCTTATATGTCTAGGTTTACCATTGTACAGTTTGTTCAATACTCTAGATATAGCAGACTCACTATCACAATGTAAGGTTATCGTAGGTATGGGACGAGGCCAAAGATCTATATCCAACAATAAATCCTTTAGCCATTTAGCTTGTTTACAAGTAGACATAGAGCTACAAATTTAGCTTTTATGTTAGAGTGAGCAAATATCATTTGTTTCTTCAAAGCCCAAGAAACAGCTCCACCACCAAGCAAGAATACCCAACCAATTGTGAGTTTTTATTCATTAATGCTAGTAATCCAACTAGCATCTAAAAATCCTTCAAGAACATTTGGAAAGTTATTATAAAAGAGTCCCAAAATCTTTTACTTTCTTAATATATCGCAATATTCTTTTAATAGCTTGCCAATGTTCTTGGCTAAGATTTTTGATGTAACTAGCTAGTCTACTTATTGAGTATGAGATATCTAGTCTAGTGTAACTCAATGCATACATTAGACTTATAATTCTACTAGCATATTCAAGTTGTGCAATTGGATTACCTTCATTCTTATGTAACTTAAAATTAGGATCAAAAGGTGTACTTACCTCTTTGACATTCAAATGTTGATATTTCTTTAGGATTTCCTCAATATAATATGATTGAGAAAGTGCAAAACCCCCACTATGTTTCTTAACTTTAATGCCTAAGATAGTATCTACTTCACCGAGATCCTTCATCTTGAATTTAGAAGAAAGATACTTTTTAGTTTCAATAACACCTTTATATGTAGGACTAACAATAAACATGTCATCTATATAGAGACAAATGATCACTCCATACTTTGCATTGAATTTAGAATAAATGGACTCATCAGCATTATTATATTTAAACCATATGAGAGTAAACAGATTCAAATTTCTCATGCTATTGTTTAGGTGCCTATTTCAAGCCATATAATGACTTGACTAGCTTACATACTTTCTTTTCATTTACTGGTAGCATAAAGCCTTCCACTTATTTCATATACACTTTTTTATCTAGATCACCATTTAAGAATGTTATCTTTACATCCATTTGGTGTATATGAAGGCTATATATCAATGCTAAAGCCAAAAGTACTCTTATCGATGTAATTCTAGCAACCGGTGCACATGTGTCAAAGTAATCGATTCCTTCTTTTTGCCTAAAACCTTTAGCTACTAGCCTTGCTTTATAAGTTAGAATAGTACCATCTGTGGCATATTTCCTTTAAAATACTCACTTACAACCAATTGGTTTGGACCTGAGAGGTAAATCAACAAGAACTCAAGTATTGTTAGACAATATTGCTTCACTAAAGGTTTTAGGATCTTCCCCTACACTTAATAAATCTGGAGTTTTATTTAGTAGAGTATCCCTATTACCTTAAACTAAAAAGCTTGTGAAGAAATAAAATCTGAAGGTAGATATTTTTCTTTCTTTTGACGTTGACTCCTCCTAGGTTCATGTTGATGGTAAAACCTATCTACTTGTTTTATGCTCAAAAAACGCAAGGGAACGGGTCGTGACTTGTAGTAAAAAGAGATCGATCCTACAGGGATTAATGCCTAGACACTGCTTAATTTAGACACAACTTTGTTTAAGAAACTAAATTATGAAATGCAAATAGTTTGGAAAATTAAATTAAAATTAAAATACTAATGTAAACAATGGACAATACCACAATTGCAGAAAATTTGAATTCAAGAATCTAAATACTAGAAATTACTTTTTCTTTATTTTGTCTCCCTCTTATTTTATTGATTGAATTGTGTCTCACCCTAGATTTCATAATGTACTAATTACCCTCTCTCAAGGTGTCCCTAATCGAATTAACGGGAATTAATTGAAAGATCTCTCAACCTACTGAATGACTTTACCGATTCAACTAGTTATTAAACTATCCAGTAAGTGATTAATTGACTAATCAAGATCTCTCTTTTAACTATTCAATTAACATGATGATTGCTAGTCTATAGGTTACCAACTCTTGTTGTACAATCCTACACAAATTTAATCTCACTCACTCTCTCGATTTGTTGCAAGATGATAATTAAGAGTAACAATCAACAAAGCAATTGTATTCAATTCAATAAAATAGGAGTTTTGACAAAATAATTCAAAAGCAATCCCTAAAATGAAACCAGCCTAACATGGTCTCCATAACGTCAACAATAATTAAATAAACCATTTTTACAAAGAATAGAAGAGGTTAAAATGATAGAAAATTAAATAGAAAGACTCCTTCTCTTCTTTGCCAAAATCTGGAATTTTGGTGTTGATGTGCTATTTCGCCTAATCTTAATGATGATCCTTGTCTTCAATCCCTCCTCAATGGTCCAAACATGAGTTCTTCACTGAAGGATGGAGTTTCTACAAGTGAGTGTTGTCTCCCTTAAAGATGGAGGCTTAATGATGTTTTTCTAGTCCAAAAACTCTAGGTTTAATGTAGCCTTGCATATTGCTTCACATTACAATTCCCATATCCGTGGGAATTTGCATGATTCCCATGAGTGTGGGAATTACACACGGATGCACTTCTCATTTCTTCTATGATTCCCATGTCTGTGGGAATTTGGCACATATTCTCTCTCCTTGTCTTCTCTTCTTTAATCTTTTGTTCAACCTCTAAGTTGCTCCCTCTTTTTTCATACATAAAATTAGTCAATTCTTACCCTCAATTAGCATTAAACATACAAGAACAACAATGAAAATCAAACTTAATGAAAACATACAAAATGAGTCCTAAACTAGAACAATAGACAACAATTATGCAAGAAAACATATGTCAATTACCTATTAAAACATATCCTAATGCACACCTATCAATATCCCCACACTTGAATCTTTGTTTGTCCTCAAGCAAAATAAATACAACCAATCAATTCGACTACTTCATTTTTACAAAGATCAAAGCATACAATCCCTTAAATTCAAGCCAACTCAAATATCAAGTTAATGCACATATTATAACTACTTTTTGCATTGGTGAACACAAGCAAACTCATAATTGGCACAATCACTTAGAGATAAGTAAAGAGGCACAAATGAATCTTCCTCACGGTTTTCACTCATTTTGCTCAAGTGTTTAAGGGTTAGTGTTTTGCTCAAACTTCTTATAGGAAACTACACAACCATAGGCTTGCTAATACACCAATTCTCCTCTACAATGATTGCATGCATAAATAGATCAAAAGGATTGTTTAGGGCTGTAATGTGGTAAGGGTTAAGGTGGGTCAAAAAAGGGGAAAGAGAATTAAGCACAAGCATAAGTAAAATACAAAATGGATAAAATGGGATAACAAAACATAACTACGAAACATACAAATTTAACTAATATTCTACACTTGTTGATGCTATTCACTTGTTCTTCCTTTCTCTTTTCTTTTCTTTTTCATTTTTCATTTTTTTCATTTTCTTTCTCATAAATGGAAGAACTATGGATCAAAACTAGCACTATATATAATTTAGTCTATAGGCAGAAATATACTCAACTTGTCCCCGTAAAAATTTCACACAATCCCAACTAATGTTTTATTTAATACTTTACTAAGCTTATGAAAGGGTAGGACAATAGGGTTTAAAGTGTTGAAATTTTGGGTGTTTTCACGAAACAAAGGGTTAAGGCTCAATGGGGGTAGCAAGGGATTATGCAAGGTAGGTCGTTTAAGCCAAGGGTTAAAGCAAGAAAAAGGGCCTCGATGATCTCTATTAAGCATGCATCTAATAGACTCAAACCGATTCAAAGAAAGTTCTGAAGGTAGTAACCTATAGAAGTACACTCAACAAGGAAATGAAATGACTCTAGATGGAGTCATATGGCTCAATCCTTACTTTAGCTCAAATGAAAACTCATTATGCATCTCTACACTACCTCATTGTTCAAATGTCGATTTGTGACTAAGCTTATGTAACCAACTACTTTTCATCCCTCTATATGGTTCACTTTTTACTTAAGTAGACTAATCTGAGTTCAAGCATGTTTTCAATCTAATTCCATCTAACATGATAGAATCTCATGGCAATATTTATCAAAGTGACTCAAATATGGTTCCATTGCTAACATAAAGCACATACAATATGCCTAAACATGCATCCTATTTAACACAATGTAAAAAACAATGCAATTAAGAAAGTTGATGTCACGTTCTGACACTTAAAGAGCACATTGTTCTCAATGTGACAAGTCAACCCCCAAGTGAGTGAAAATGACATTAAACCAAATAAAAATGAAAACAACACAAATAGAAGAAATTGAAACAAATGAATGATATTAAACTAAACAGAAGATATTGAAGTCAAACTAAAATTAAAGAAATTAGAACTAAACAAAAGATATAGCACAAAAACAAATAATATGAAACCAAATAAACATGAAATGAAATGCACTAACACACAAGAAATAATAAATTTTAAAAGTTTAAGGGATAAGAAAAGCTTATTCCGATGATGGTGGTGATGGTGATGGTGATGGTGTAGGAGCTTCAAAATTGTTCCTCCGATAGAAGTTGAGGAACCTCTTCTTTAAGCTGCGTTGCTCCTTATGTACTATTCGCATTTGTGTGCTGAGCTCATTTAATTTAGATGTCATTCATCGTTAGTTTGAGGCTATTTGTTCAAGGGTTTGTTAGAGTTGGTCAACCTCCGCTGATGCACTTAGTTCTACTACTGTTGCTTCATCCTATAGATCCTGAGCTGCTCAAGATGTGGAAGGTCGGGATGCGGCTATACTAATGCTTTTCCTATTTCTCACTGCAGCACGCGTCTGAGGATTACAGAGTTTCATAGAATGAATCTCCACAATCTCGAGACGCCTTAAAAACTATTTGTCAAACATATCATGTGGCATTGTACGCACCTCTTCTAGATTATGGTTATAAAAATGAGCTAAAGCAGTAACAATATAGCCTATTCCAAAATATGAACTCTTTTTATTGACAACACTAACGATTATCTACAAATTCTGAAGGATGTGTTGATTCTAAATTTTTGATCTATGCACCATAAGAAGAAAAGTTCTTTAGCCAAACATTTGCTACTTTCGGTTTTATTGAATATAGTTAAACATATGAATTTATGCAATAACAAATGTTCGACACTATGTATTAAAGCATTCAATGCATTGCGTGAATCAAAACTATCTTCTCCCGTTAAAATTTTCCAATAGCCATCCACATCAAAATCAGTATGATCATCTAAAACTTTTCTGTTTTAGAAATCGAAAAGATGACGCTTGTAACATCCCGGTCCCACCTAACGGGTCGGATCAGGGAAACGGGTCTATGAGAAGACCAATGAGAGAACTAAGCA
>JAOTJB010000006.1:3706549-3719911 GCA_027123815.1 Erythroxylum minutifolium | reverse complement strand
CTCAATTCAAAAATTCTTAATTTCATGTGTCTAAGTTTCCAGTGCCATTGGACAGTCATTTTCACTACCGGTAAACCCCTATTCTGTCACTTGACAGTTTTCCTAGTTCAGAAATGACCCCGAAAAATTCCCGAAAATTTTCTAAAACTCTCTAAAAATCAGAAAACCATAATAACCCTCTCCAACACAATTTTTCATTCACACAAGGTATATTTTTCATAATTCACATTCATGCACAATTATACCGGGAAATGTCATGAATGCATGTATAGTCATTTACACGTGCAAAATTTACTATTCACGTGCATATATGAATGCATGAAAATAGCAATACAATTTTAAACACTCCTAACATGTTCCAAATTACTATTTTACCCTTCCCATAGGTGAGGAGATGTTACATTTATATATTCATTCATTATAAAATCTCAATTTTTACTAATCAATTGAAACTCATAACTTCAATTAATTGAATTAATCACTTTAATTATAATATTTTTCTTTCTTTCTTTTCCTATATATCATACCCTCGTTTCAGTAACGAATTTGATTTCATCTTATTCATTTGATTAATATATGTACGTTTTATATATTTATTCATTGTAAAATCTCTATTTTTATTAATCGATTGAAATTTATAGCTTCTATTAATTGAATTAATCACTTTAAATTTTTAATTAAATAAAGATCTTTTAAAAATTTTAAAATAAAAAATTGGGTCAGCCTGAGCTTAAGCCAGGTAGAGCTCAAACTTGGCCCGATCAGGCTCTTAGCCCAGCCCACTGTTATCCCTATCTAAAATATTAGAGTCTACCTATATTTAGTTAGAATGTTAAATTTAAAAATATAATTTTTACCTTTCATTCATCATAAAGATATTAAAGTGGCCTAATAAAGGTTCTAATTAATTGGACCAAAATTTGGTGAAAAAATGAAACCCTACTTGTACGAGCTAAGTATATTAGACCTGTGGTGGGAAGCCTAATAAGGTTACTATAAATAAATGTTAAGTCTCCTTCACCTGCTTAATTAAATTTTCACAAATATCCTATTTTCTTGTACCCATTAAGAAATTTGTGTATTAATAAAGGTGCAAAAAATTTAACTAACAACATTTCAAGCAATTTATTTAAATGAAGAATTTCACTGACTTATTCAATTGCAAGAAGAAAATATTTACAATGGTGCCAAAAGTTTCATGAAAAGAGATTTGATTGGATTAATGTCTCCTCACTTTTAGGAAGACTATGACTTCTTTTGAAGCATTTCTCACGCAATTAAATTTTCAAAAATAGTTTCTCTGATGTAGTTTTTAGTGTTCTAGAAATAAAGAAAGAGTATAATTAAAAATAAAAGAATAAATTAAGTATTAAAAATTATAATAAAAGAGGAAAATAATATTATATATGTATTTTTATTAATTTTTATGAATATTTTTAAACATGAGAGTTCATGTGGCATCTAAATACAAATTATACATAATAAATTCACTCTTACTTTGGAAATTATAAATTTATTTTAACTTCTAATAATTGTATCAGTCACAATTTTATATATTTCATGTTAATCTTGTGTAAAAAATAAAAGAATCATTCTCTTTCTATCAGCTTTAATTTATGTAAAGATAAGATACAATTTCTCATTAACTTTTATGGTTTTTTCTCCCACCATATCGGCTTAGTTGTCCTTAAACCCATTTATTTTCTCTTTTAGGCACCCACTACCTAGTTTGCTTTTCCCGCTCTGCATCCCCTACTAGTTTTTTACTGTTATCAGTATGGTTTCTCTCAACCCTATCAATCCTGCCACACTTGTTTCAGCCTCACCATTAATACAAATCTTAATAAAACCTTATCTTTTCCCTCCTTTAGCTAATTTGGGTCATTGTTTGAAGGATAAGGTAAGTTCCTTAGTGGATGGTCAATCTCAGAAGAATGCATAAAGCAAGGCAGTTAGTGACCCGACTTCCTTTAGTAAACTATGTTATGTCTCACCTTTCGCCATGGGGGCTCCAGTTTCCCTTCCTCTGGATGTATTACAGATAGTTGTGAAAAAATGACAAGCCTCCCTAGTTGGATATTTTTGTTGACTTTAAGAGTGATTTTAGGAGTATAATTGCATAATCATTAGTATTAATTATATTCCATATATAATTATATTCCAAATCAGAGTAAGACGTTGTACATGTATAAATATGCCTCCAATTGGAGAAGAATAAATATATAGAAAATACTCTGTACTCTGTCATGGTATCAAAGCCACCTCAGTGAGATATCTTGCTGAGTCAAGTTGAATCAACCACCACCGAAGTTATCAACATGAACCTGAACTCACTAAATGAATCAAACTTGCTCAAAACTTTTATATTGCGATCTCTTCTCTATTGATCATGATCTCAATTCTGTCATCATTTTTTTATTCATCACTTTGTATTCGTTCGTTATATTTATTATGTCTGGTTCTATTGTTCCAACTTTCGCGCCACAAGTTGTTGTCCAACAGGACAATTTCTCTTTTCTCGTCTCTATCATACTAGATGAGACTAACTATCAATTATGGTCTCAATTAATGGAGATGAGGATTAGTGCCCGTAACAAACTCAGATATCTTACTGATGATACTGCAAAACCAAATACCGACGATGCAAATCTTGCTACATGGATTACTGAAAATAATTGGGTGAAAAGTTGGTTGATTGATTCTATGACTCCAACACTGATGCAACGTTTCATCAGATTATCCACTGCAAAAGAGATTTGGGATGCAATATTAAAGACTTTCTATGATGGATCGGATGAGACATGCCTTTTCGAACTGAATAAGAGATCTTTTTCCACCAAACAAAATGACAGACCTTTGTCAACATACTATAACGAACTTGTTCAGGAAATTGATCACAGATCCATGTCCCAAGGAGATACTGTTGAGGGAGTAGTTCAATTGCATTTGGCTATGGCTCGTCTTCGTGTTCACATTTTCTTAAGTGGACTTGATTCTGAATTTGAACAAGTATGTGGAGAGATTTTACGAAAGGAACCAAAACTTGATTTGGAATCTACTTATGCATATGTTCATAGGGAATATCAACAAAGGCAGACCATGGGTAGTCAACCAATTTCTGAGAGTGCAGCTATGGTGGCAAACCAAATTCGACAAGAATCATCGTTTGGATCAACAATGAATCGCAAAGGAAAATCTGGTGGATAATCTAATAATTTTGTTTGCTCTCATTGCAATGAAACAGGTCATACTACCGAGAGGTGTTATTTAAAGATTGGTTATCTTGACTGGTAGGACTTTACAAAGAAGCCAAGGAAGAAGACTATAGGAAAAGTTGCGATAACAGCTGCAGAACCATCACAACCTACAGCAAATGTTACTTACCCAAGTAATGGCGGTAAGGCTACTGTATTTACAACTTCTAAGAATGATACTTGGATTATTGATACAGATGCATCTGACCACATGGTTAGAGATTCTAGTAAATTGAAATCTGTTTGTCCTCCCTCTCAATCCATCATCTCTACAACTAATGGTAGTATTTCAGCTATTACTGTTGAAGGACAGGTTGTATTATCAAACACTCTTACATTAAATTCTATGTTAGTCGTTCCATCATTTGAATATAACATTTTGTCTGTTGGTCAAATTACTGTGGCTTTTGCTTGCACTGTAACCTTTTGGCCCTCATTTTGTATTTTTCAGAACATCCTAACTCAAAAGATTCTTGGTTATGGTGTTAAAAGGGGCAAGCTCTATTACTTGGATTTAACAGAAAATGGGGATCAGAAGTTCAGTCAAGCAAATCAAACAAGTAGCACAGATAAAGTTCGAGAAACTATTTGGATATGGCATCGACGATTAGGCCATCCTTCTTTTGGATATCTTAAACAATTACAACCGTATCTATTCTTTGACTTGAATCATTTGGATTTTCACTATGATATTTGTGAACTAACTAAAAGCATCATATTTCGTATTTACCTAGTTTAAATAAAAGTTCAGTGCCATTTGCTGTTATACAATATGATGTTTGGGGGTCCAACAAAAGTTCCATCATTATCGAAAGCACATTGCTTTATTACTTTTATTGATGAATGCACAAGAATGAAATGGATATCTTTATTATGTAACAAAAGTGATGTGTTTTCAACATTTCCAGAATTTCATCTAATGGTCAAAACAAAATTTCAACAACAAATTCGAACTTTACAATCTGATAATGGAGGAGAATATGTAGATGGAGCCTTTAGAAAATTTATGAGCGAATTAGGAATTCGACATCAAACTTCTTATGCTCATACTCCACAACAGAATGGGTTGGCGGAGAGAAAAAAATAGAAAGATAATGGAGGTTGTCCGTGCTACATTATTTGGCATAAATATGCCTTGTTACTATTGGGGAGAAGCTATAAAGTCCGCTGCATATCTGATTAATTGAACACCTTCTCGAGCTATAGATTTTTAGACTCCCCAATAAAAAGTGGTTTCATTGTTGGCGATTCCACACTTTCCAAATCTTGAGCCACGTATGTTTGGGTGTAACGTCTATGTTCATATTCTGAAGAATTTTCAAAGTAAATTGGATCCATGTGCTAGGAAATGTGTGTTTGTTGGATATGCAAAATTTCAAAAAGGATACCAATGCTATGATCCTCAAAGTCAAAAATTACATGTAACGTTAGATGCTTCTTTTCGTGAATCTAAACCTTACTATTCAGGGGGAGCCTCTGACCTTTCTCTTCAGGGGGAGAATTATAGTGAAGAGAAGTTGTTACCAGATGATGATGTGTTCTTGGAGATCGAAAAAGTGAATGAAATATTTAAAAGTGGAGAACAAGGTTTAGATAGTGTTGAAGTAGGAAAAATAGTTCCGGATATTCAAACTACTGAGTTGCCCAGTTTAACATCATCAACCGAAGAATCAACCCAGGATGTCCAAACTTCCCTTCCTCATGTACTTTCAAATCCCTTGTCTAATGAATCATGTATTAATGCTGATAGAATCCCGGAGAATTTAGATCTAAGGGGTTCACAAAGGTTTTCCAAAGGGGTCCCCAGAACACAATATGAACCCAATCTTAGTGCCAATGTTAAGTATCCAATCAGCAACTATGTATCTATCCATAGGTTGTCTCAGTCACATGCACCTATTGTTAATCAATTATCCAATGTATCTATTCCTAGTAGTGTGCAGGATGCTTTAGCAGATCCTACCCGGAAAAAGGCAATGAATGAAGAGTTGGAAGCTTTACAAAAGAACTGTACTTGGGAACTTGTTCTGCTCCCTAATGGAAAAAAAGTGATCGGTTGTAAGTGGGTGTTCACTATTAAACTGAGAGCAGATGGAAAGATTGATAGGTACAAAGCAAGATTGGTTGCGAAAGGATATACGCAGAAATATGGGGTAGATTACGAGGAAACTTTTGCACCAGTAGCCAAACTCAATACAGTTTGAATTCTTATATCAGTAGCAGCAAAGCGAGATTGGCCTCTGAAACAATTTGACGTCAAAAATGCATTTTTGAATGGAGATTTAGAGGAAGAAGTCTATATGGAGATATCACCCGGAGTAAATCAAAATACTTCAAGTAAAAAGGAAGTGTGAAGATTGAAGAAAGCATTGTATGGACTAAAACAATCGTCTAGAGCTTGGTTTGGGAGGTTCTCTTCTACAACGAAGAAATTTGGTTATAAACGAAGTAATTCAGATCACACGTTGTTTATAAAGTGTAAGGGAGGAAAGGTAACAGCTTTGATTGTATATGTTGATGATATGATCTTGACTGGAGATGATCCATGTGAAATGAAGTTACTGCACGAACATTTGGCTACTCAATTTGAAATGAAGGATTTAGGAGAACTTAGATATTTTTTAGGCATTGAAATAGTAAGATCAAAGCAAGGAATTTCACTTTCACAACGAAAATATGTTCTTGATCTTCTAAGTGAGACTGGGATGCTTGCTTGTAGACTGGTTGAAACACCAATAGAAATGAATCACGCTCTTGAAATCTACCCTAATCAAGTTCCTACAGATATCGATCGTTATCAAAGGTTAGTTGCGAGATTAATATATTTGTCACATACGAGGCCAGATATAGATTATGTTGTTAGTGTTTTAAGTCAATTTATGCATAATCCAAGTGAAGAACATATGAATGCAATATATCGGGTGTTACAGTACTTAAAGGAGGCTCTAGGTAAAAGATTGTTATTTTCGAAAAATAATGTTTTTGAGGTTAAAGGATATACGGACTTTGACTGGGCAGGAGATCAGACAACTAAAAAGTCCACCTCTGGTTACTTTACATTTGTGGAAGGTAATCTGGTTACTTGGAGAAGCAAGAAGCAAAAAGTTGTCGCAAGATCAAGTGCAGAAGCAAAATTTCTAGGTATGGCTCATGGCATATGTGAACTATTATGGATCCAAAATGTTTTGAATGATCTCGGAATTCAGTATGGAAAATCGATGAATCTTCACTGTGATAATAAAGCTGCAATTGAGATTGCACAAAATCCTGTGCAACATGATCGAACCAAACATGTTGAAGTTGATCGTCAGTTCATAAAGGAAAAGCTTGATAAGAAGATCATACGCTTTCCATTTGTAAGATCTAAAGATCAATTGGCAGATGTTCTCACGAAAGTTGTTTCCGGAAAAAAGAGTTTCATGAAGCAATTGACAAGTTGGGCATGATTGATATCTTTGCACCAACTTGAGGGTGAGTGTTGACTTTAGGAGTGATTTTAAGAGTATAATTGAATAATAATTAGTATTAATTATATTCCATATATAATTATTTTCCAAATCAGAGTAGGACGTTGTAGATGTATAAATATGCCTCCAATTGGAGAATAATAAACATATAGAAAAAAACCCCAAATACTCTGTACTCTGTCAATGGAAGCATCGGTATGGAGGAGCTGCATGAACTTGTGGATTACGTGAAGAAGTTAGGATATGGTCTTAAGTTAGTTTATAACTTTCCAATAATGTGTGGCATTTATTATAACAAATGTTCCATAATAACGTTCATGTTTGTATTAATGTTGCCTTTAAATAAAGCTGCAAAGCTTACTTTCATGCTTCATTTCGTGATTGTAACTTAACCTGATCATCAATGTAATCTTTTGATTATGCTAACAACTACTATATATCTCTTATTGGTGTGAAGTTATGTCAGTATATTTGAACCTTGCCTTTCTAAGTTAAAACAATTCTTTTTATTGATTTTAATACTTGTATATATGTCATGATAATGTATTCAATATCAAATGCTTCATAATAAATTAAAAAAAGAACTTGCATTAGTTATACATGAGCCTTTTTCTATTAGGTTCAAGCTTGACTTAATATTTAGAATTGGCATGATTAGAATTTTAATATGCATATGAATGAGTATTATATGATGTATACATATAAGCAGATCTGAAATGCTTCATGCATACAAAATGAGAGCAAATAAGTAAAAATTTCCGTTGTGGTACAAAGTCTTCTTGTTGCTCTTGTAAAACAGTATCATAGTTATATCTAGGGTAAACGTTTCAATATCTATATTATAAAGGAGTATCTCCGTTTCTTACATAGAGCAAGGGATGATTATAAATTCACTAAATCTCACACAAATCCAGTTGCTCTAAATGTGTCACAACAACGTAAAACACGGGCTATAATGAGAAAAACAAGTGTATGTAAGAAGAAACTTAAGACACGAGTTATCTTATTTTATGAGAGAAGATGTCTGTTATAAAATACGAACCGTGTGACTTCACAATATAAGTCTAAAGAATTCATGTACATCATTATACATAATATAAAGCTTTTGATCAGTGTCATTAATTAATTTTAAGATGCCAAATATCTGCCCTTCCCTATCAGTAGGAGATAACTTATGGACTCTAGGAAATTTTGTTAGAAGTGCATGCCAAGCTTAGATTTTGAGTTGATTCAAGAGTAATTGTGATGAATAATATTACAGGACCAAGAGACTTAGAGACCATGGTAATAGAATTATTTACTTCTAGTGAAATCTTTTACAGAGCTGATGTTTGAAATTTTTATCAAAAGAGCTCTAGAACCTGTAATTATTGGGTCAGGTTCTGATGTAGGTCCACCTTCACATTTATTTTCAATTTTATATTGATTAATCATACCTAATTTTCAAACATACGATTAGCCTGCATGCTGTAGAAAACATAAATTGGGGAGAAACTGAGAAAGAGAAAGAGAGGGATTGCAACAGTAAGTCACTTAATTTATATTATTAGTTAACCGTCTCAAGGTT
This sequence comes from Erythroxylum minutifolium, assembly GCA_027123815.1. Classification (NCBI taxonomy): domain Eukaryota; kingdom Viridiplantae; phylum Streptophyta; class Magnoliopsida; order Malpighiales; family Erythroxylaceae; genus Erythroxylum; species Erythroxylum minutifolium. Next base: position 3,711,623 of record JAOTJB010000006.1, on the reverse strand, counting down.
TTCTTTTGTTTCCTACGTGTTCCTAAATAGCTTTCTTTACTATTTATGGTAATAGGTGACTATGGAGCTATGCCCATTTGCCAGTGGTGCACTGGTGCTCCTACCAATTGAGGTTAGAATCGCCAGATCTACAAAGGGGCATCTGATTAGCAAAGGGGCATTAATCAGACACTGACTTATGAAACTTCTTAAAAGCTTGGTTGAGTTTTATGCTCCCAACCATTTAGATCATACCCCTATAAAGCTGGTAACAGGTAAAGATGGAGGGGTCCAAGGAGACTATGATCAAGGAAATAGAATATGAGTTTATAGGTGTTGAAGCTTTCATTTATTTAAAAAGGCTTCAATCCATTAAGAACCAACTCTCTCTCTTATATAAGGAAAAAGTGAAAGATACAAAAGAATGCACTTGCAAAGCAAAGGAGGAGTTAGTGCATATGCTCAAAAGGAACTTCGCAAATACCCTACTGACACAACCCGAAGGAATTCATTTGTCCCAGTTTATGAGATCATTTTAGTGTTTCTTACATGACTTTGTCCAACCCTTCTAGGTCTCATTATAGAGGCGAACAGCAATTCGTCTGGAATAGTAGATGGCCTTGACGCTGGCCTTTTTTTGGCTTCATTAAATTGAGACAATAACAATACCAAGTTTGGCCCGGATAACATTCCATTCTCCTAGTTACAGAAAGACCAAAAAATAATCGACCCCTCCCGGATGAGGTATAGGGTTAGAATAAGGTGGTTTAAGGATGGAGATAAAAATTCTAGGTTCTTCCATAATTTCATCTTGAATAGGAAGAATTCTAATAAAATTTATTACTTGAAGAATAATGACGGAGTATTCATGGAGGGACAAGTGGAAAACAAGGAGATGATTCTCCAAAAATTTAAGAGCATATTAGGGCCCTCTGAAGTTACCAAAGTTGCTTGGAATTAGTAAAGCAATCCATCCCCTCGTTCCATACCTTCTCAGCAGAAGCTTAAGCTGTTTACATCTTCAAGTGTCTCAGATGTTAGGAAGGTGGTGTTCAACATAAAACTTGATACTGTACTTGACCTTGATAGGATGAATGCCCTTTTTTTATTAATAAACTAGGGATTTAATAGGCCAGTTGATCACAAAAGTCAGTCTAGACTTCTTTGACAAGGGTAGATTACTTAAGGAGTGGAATAGAACCTTTTGCATGCTTCATTCCTAAAGTAAATAATTAATGAACGTAAGTTGATTTCTTGTGGTAATATTGTTTAAAAAATTGTATCCAAGTTGATTTCTCAAAAACTCAAGAAGGTGCTTAAGTTAACAATAGACCCTTCCCAATATGCCTTTAACAAAGGGAGGAGTTTGGGAGATAAATATTTAGTTTCGGAAATCTTTAAGGGGTACAAGAGGAAGAAACAGATGAAGAGTTGTTCTATGAAGTTGGATCTTAATGAAGCATAAGAATCAGGGAATTGAGGGTTTATAATTGATGCTTTCACGACCTTTAGCTTCCCCGAAACCATGGTGTCTTGGATAACTTAATGCATTACTTTAGTATCATATTTTACATTAGTAAATAGTGAACCAATCATTCCACTTCATAAAGCTAAAGGAATTGGATAGGGTAGAACGATGTCCTCCAATTTATTTACGATTTGTATGGACATTTTAATGAGGATGAGGACAAGGAGAATTAAGGAACATAAAGAATTTATTTCGCATTATAAATGCAAAATATTTAAGTTGTTTCATCTAACATTAGATAACATACTTCTCTTTTGTTGAGCAAAGCATAGATTAGTCACGCCTCTCATAAATACTATTATCAGCTTTAACAAAATCTTAAGTAGGCATGTCAATTATGGCCCATCCTATGTCCTGCCCTTTTTTCCTAAAACGACATTGTTTTATATTTTTTTAAAATTAATGGGTAGGCCAGGCCTAGGCTGGCCCATCCCTACCTGCCAAGCCATCGTGGCCTGCCCTCGGCCCGGTTCATTGATATGCCTAATCTTAGCTTTGTCAAATCTTATAAAGAGCTCCATATTCATCTATGTAGAAGTAATAGACCAGGCTAAGAATTAGACAACATTTACAAGTATCAAGGTCCATAACTTACCATTTGAGTACCCGAGAATCCCTATTTCAAATAAAAAGATTTTGGTTAAATGATTATCAACCTTTACTATATTTTGTTGGGAAAACGATATATCATCTGACCTATAGATATCTCAAATTTACTGGGAGACTTTAATTAGTTATTGTGGTTCTTGAACAACTTCAAGTATACCTGGGTGCAATCATATGTTCTTACCCATTAATTTGACCAAAGAAGTTGAGAGGCCGGTAAGGATTTTTCCTTTAGTTTTGAAGATTAGAGGAAGGCTCATTTCCTAATGTCAGCTGGCAAAAAGTTTGTCAACCTGTTAAAACACGTGTTTAAGAGTGATTCAACATGTAAAGTGTTCCAGTTTTTTTAGGAGTTAGTTGTTCCATGATCAGTATGTATTCAATTGTTGCTTGTTTTTAGGACCTTAGTTTGTTTTTCAGTTACCATTAGCAAGCCTTTATATGTAATTTGGCAGATTTCAATTAATTAAGCTCTTTTCTGTAAATCATGTGTATCATCACTTTATCTCTCAAAACAATGCTTCTTTTGCAAACAAATCAGATTTATTTGTCTTTTATTTTTAAAACACCAACAAATTGGTATCAGAGCATTCTTCTTAAGGGACCTGTGCGTGCATGAGTTATTATGGAGACCGAAGCCAATTTCTCCCCAGTTGCTCCTCCTGTGTTTGACGGAGATAACTACCAGATGTGGGTTGTACATATGGAGACATATCTGGAAGCATTAGATCTTTGGGAACAGCAAAAGAAGAGTATGAAATTCCAGCACTTCCTACCAATCCCACCTTAGCTCAAATCAAAGCCCATAAGAAAATGAAGACAAAGAAATCTAAGGAAATTGCTGCAGTCTCATCAACCATTTTTACCCGAATAATGTCTCTAAATTCAACAAAGGAGATATGGGATTATCTCAAGTATGAGTTTGAAGGAGATGAGAGAATTTGTGGAATGCAAGTGTTGAATTTGCTTCATGATTTTGAGCTGTAGAATATGAAGGAATCAGAGACAATTAAGGAGTACTCTGAAAGAATTCTTAGCATAGCTAATCGAGTTAGATTGTTGGGTTCTTCTCTTTCAAATTCAAGGATTGTTGAAAAAACCCTTATAATTGTGCCTGAAAATTTTGAGGCTACCATCACCACCTTAGAGAATACTAAGGACTTGTCCCAGATTACTCTAATAAAGCTCTTAAATGCATTACAAGTACAAGAGCAAAGGTGTATAATGAAACAAAGAGCTGTTGAAGGAGCCTAAGCAGCGAAGCATTAAGATAATGGCAAAAATAGGTGGCAGAAAAATAAAAAAACTTTAGCAGCAAGAGAAAGTTCAACAACGGATAATAAGAGAAGGCTGGAAACAAAAAAATTGGAGTAAAAAAATTATCCTCCATGTGAACATTGTAGGAAAAAAGGTCATTCTCCTTTCAGATGTTGGAGAAGACCTGATGCCAGTGTTGGGCACAGCGAGTGTATTTTTTGAAAAGGAAAAATAAAATGAGCAAAATGGGCACAAAATATTTAACGTGATTCACCCTTAACTTTGGGCTACGTCCACAGACAAAACTCAGAATAATTCATCCACTATTACAAATAGTAGGTATATAAAGATAAAACCAAAATAGTGGCTCACAAGGTGTTTCCTAACCTAAAAATACTAACCTCACCATTTTGTCACTCACCAACCCTTTGAATATATTTCCTAACTTCAGAGCATTTGGTTTGCTCTGATTTTCCTTCTGTATTTGTTGTTGTTTGATGAAGCAGGGAGTGCCTTATATAGGCACTCCACCGCGTGAGACAGCTGCCTTTGCTGCTGTCTTCTTCCATTTATTTAACAAAAACAGCATCTGTGCCGTAATTGTGGACATGGAGTCCCTCCATGTGAGAGGGACTCATATCCAACAAATCTCCCCCTCCCGATTACATGGAGGGCTCTATCAAGCCTGCTACTGATCGACAATACTTGAACTTGCCTTTTGGTAGAATCTTGGTTAACATGTCTGATCCATTTTCATCAGTATGAATCTTTTCTAATTGTAATTATTTCGTCTCCATCACATCTCTGATCCAGTGATATCTTACATCATTATGTTTTGATCGTGAGTGAAAAGAGGCATGCTTACCAAAACGAATAGTGCTCTGACTATCACAAAACAGCTGATATTATTCTTGCTTGATGCCAAGTTCATTAAAGAACTTCTTCATCGATAGCAACTCCTTACAAGCTTACATTGTTATAATAAACTCTGCTTCAATTGTAGAAAGTACAACACACTTCTGTAACTTTGACTGCCATACCACAGGTCCCCCTGCAAAAGTAATCAAGTAACCTGAAGTAGACTTTCTCAAGTCAATATCTCCAGCCATATCTGCATCTGTGTAACTAGCTAATACAGGTTCTGCTCTTCCAAAACATAAACATATTTTGGATGACCCTTGAAGATACCTGAGAATCCACTTGATTGCAACCCAATGTTCCTTTCCGGGATTTAAAAGGAAACGACTCATAACTCTAACTGCATGAGCAATATTTGGCTGTGTACAAACCATAACATACATCAAACTTCCAACTGTTGAAGCATATGGAACTCTGGACATTTCTTCCTTCTCTTCATTTGTAGAAGAGCACTCTCTGGAACTCAATTTAAAGTGACTAGTAAGAGGACAACTAACTGCTTTAGTTTTGTCCACTTTGAATCTCTGAAGTACTTTATCAATGTACTTCTCTTGTGACAACCATAGTTTCTTGGCGCTTTTATTTCTGATAATTTGCATGCTAAGAATATGCTTTGCTGATCCAAAGTCTTTCATGGAAAAAGACTTATCCAACTGTTTCTTCAGATTGTTGATTCTGGAAACATTCTTACTAATAATCAACATATTAGCCACATAGAGCAATAAAATAATGAAATCATCATCAGAGAATTTCTTCACAAATACACAGTGATCTGAAGTAGTCTTC
>JAOTJB010000006.1:3632140-3647833 GCA_027123815.1 Erythroxylum minutifolium | reverse complement strand
GCGATTCTGATTAGGTAAGCTGTCTAACTGCACAATGATCGATAATGAGATACCTTGTTATGCTTGGACAATCACCTATATCCTAGAAAATGAAGAAGTAAAGCACAGTATCTCTCGATGCTTAGCAGAGACAGAATAACATGCAATGATGGCAGCTACTAGTGATCTGATTTGATTAAAGTCCTTATCAGCAATCCTTGATGGTGGTTCATCACGGACTAATGAAGTTATATTGTGATGATCAATTTGCTATTCGCAATGACTGGTATTTCATGAACTAACTAAGCACATCAAAATTTAACTACTATTATATGATGAAACAACTCTAAACTAAGAATATTGTCACAAACCATTTACGACCACAATTTCAAATGGCAAGTACTTTCATCAAGGCTCTCACTTTACAGTAATAATAGTTTCTATTTCTTAAGTTCGACATTTACCATCTTTATGTTCCAACTCGACAAAGAGTATTATAAAGTAAATATTTATTGCATATTTAATTAAAGAAAATTACGATTAAAGATAAATGTCTAGTTACTAATTAGCATTTTACCTTAGTTAAAATTTCTAGAATTAAGTTATTTACTATATATAGCCATATTTCTTTCAGGCTCAACACATCTCTCCCAGTACATATATAAATTGTTGCATCAAAAAATTGTTATTCACAAAGCCTGCTCTGTCCAGCAATGCTTAACATACATTGATCTCTACCGGAAGCAGGGCGTGGGCGTGTATAATGGGATTTAATGTAAACGTCTCTTAGACCACCAAAAAATTTCAGTCACTCCAAGACTGAAGCGCCTATCGTCCTCGAGAATAAGGAACCTGCAATATGGCAGTAGAATTACACCATAAAGAAACGGTACTTGTTGCCTAGATGAAAGGAAAGAGTCCTAGACTTGGAAAAGTTCACTAAGCTAGAGTCTCCTTTTCAATCAAACTGTTTGAGATCCACAACACAGGCAATTCAATCCCAACTCAAGCTCTGGAAGCCATCCAGAGAGCTTTTCCATCTTGATTAAATTACAACTTACACTATTCAGTTCCATGTAAACTTTTCAACCCAATTCTGTAACAATACTCTTTTAAGTTTATGAAGGTCCAAATTCTCCAAAGCTCCTGAACCATTACCTGTATTGTTCCAGGGTGTGCACAACGAGACACCTTTGTCCCCACATTCAGATGGTTAAGCAGAAGTGTCACTGGAGAGTGGACGAGTTCAAAAATCAATGAGAGGAGGCGGCAATTTCCAGAAGTTCCACGAATTAAAAGCCTCCTGCTGCAAGTGGGATAAAGGAAAACCAAAAGATTAGAGACCGTGGAAGACTTAACTGTATCAGGAAATTGAGGAATAACTTATGCAGACAAGGTTTGGAATTGTAAAAATTTATTGTTTAAATGACATACGCAAAATGTCACCCAACTAAACAATGCCGGGGTAAAAACAGATAAAGAGAATATCGATTACCGAGTTTAAGAGAAATATGGCAAAATGTACCCCAACCCATTGGAACTTTACTCAAGTAAAAACTTTCACAGGAAAAAGAAAAGGGAGAAATAAGCCTCACTGATACAAAATCAAATATTCATTTCTAGGCATGGTATGCAGCATAGTTCCATTATTAGTACAAGCATAAAACAAAACCTGCTCAGATGATGTTGCAGGTGGAAACATGTCATGCACAAGAGTATGAAGGGAAGTATATGATTTTTTGTCAACACGGCGCTGTACTGCCACCTCACCCTGCAAATAAAAGCCACTAGGACATTTCAATACCGTAGTAAATTACAAACTTCGTGTTACTTCTTTCATGCATGGAGGTGTTAAAGAGTACCTTTGGATTAATGATGAAGATTTTTCCCCTTGGGATCCCAACCTTGAGGTAGCTAATCTCATCTGTGTCTCTATTCCCAAAACCAGCGTAAAAAGGGTTGCAATCAGAAGGGAATAATGCTTTGATGTCCTGTAATTGAAAGAATGAGAAGCATCAAGCCTTGCCACTTCAAGAATATGAGAGGAACAATCTTTCAGGACTTGTAAATTATGCTTCATTTAGGTTAGACCTGTCCGGGATTTAATTTAGCTTCCTGACAAACTTACTGCTAAATGCTGTAAGGAAACAAAGTACAAAAGCTCTTTGACAAACCCATGCATTTCAGGAGTAGGGTAACAAGGTAAATAAATGCACTTTGTAGTTGTAACTTTTAGCAAGAAATTAAAACTAAATTTGTAATGTTATGATTATTAAAAATGAATCACCTGACTTGTGTAACTACAGTTGCATGGTTCGTTGTAATAGTCTACTACTGAAAGTCTATACTCTTCTCACTTTGAATTTGCTCACAAGAAAATAAGGGAGGACTTTTCAAAAGCACAAGAGTCATCACAATCACTGTTATGCTCTTTAATCCAAACTTGCAAAGAGTTTACAGTGTTCTAATAAAAAATATTGGTGTGACAATGATTATAAAACATTGTACGCATTAAATTAGTGAACACAATATATTAATAGGTCAAGATCAACCTCAATATAGAAAACTGACCTCTAAGCATGAAATCTTGAATTCGTGAGGAGCTCTTCTAATAACTGTTGAAGAATAAAAATTGATTAGTTGAACAGATATTGAGAAAAAGAATCCTCCCAGAAAATTTGACGTTAACAAAATTTCTCAAGGAAGCATTTCTTTTGTCAAGATTATTACATTAGTTGAAAGATATTGCCTCACTAATTTGTAGATCAGCGCTTGATGTGTGTGTTACCTTCACGAAATAGAGAAGGAAAAAGTCCATCAGGAGATATAACAATAGGACCGTCTGGTAAAGCCTTTCCATCCTGTAAATCCGAAATCATTATTAACTGAGAAAACAATTCATAGTCTTTGCATCCAAGATTCCAACTTCACATTGCAAACTCAAGTTGAATTCACCTGCTTAAGGTTGACAAGGAACTGTCTTGTATGATATGCTTGAGAAATTGCACGTGCACTTAGAAAAAGCAATTCATAGCCATTTTCCTGCATTTTATAAAAATCATTTTGGTTTTACATGAGATAAAATATTATCCTAACAAGTCAATGACTGTATGAGAGCCTTAGATTCATGCTATTCAGCTCCCTACTTAGGAGAATTAAATTAAAATTCTGCAATGACACCTAAAACACAGATACCAAGTGACATAAACAATTTACCAATTAAAAATCAAGATGCCAGACACACTCCAAAGACATAAGATGGAATGTCTCAAACCTTTATAGCTGAAAATAAATGTGCAACACCTGTTTGTGACCAATCTAGACCAACCAAAGGCATGAATTGACCTAGAACATCAGATCTGTAACAAGAATGCAATGCAGGAGGTTCAGTATGTCTCAAAGGAACTCCAGCTTTTTAAAAAAATAAAAACTTGATGAAAATATAGAAAAATTCATCGATAAACAAAATGAGAAGTACTGAGAAATTCATAGTTCTGATATCTACGAAATTTAAGAGAAACATTACTTAATCTTAATGCGTTGGACAAATTCATATTAGAGAAGTAATTAAGGGCAACAAATTCGGACTGACAGAAAAATGAGATAGCTAAGTGGAAGTCTAGGAACCGACCATACATGTATGTAACACACAGAGGATGGGCAGTTAGAAATCTAGATCAACTATTTCCTTCATTTTTTGCTATCAGTAAACTAGCCTTTTTTTAATCTAAAATTTGAGCACTTCTACTGGTACATTGATTGATAAAGATCATTCATAATAAACCATAAGTCCACTTCAAATAGTAATCTCTTTCTCTGTTAATGTTTTGAATTTCCACTTTCTTTTTTTCTGCATTTTACTTTCATCCATCCTAAAGATTAAAAAATTAAGGTCCAATCCTGTGATGTTGCAACCACTTAATTATTTCATGTGATGATGAAAACAGTAGAAAGGAATGAAGAATTCCCTATCTCAGCAACCAGATGATCTGGGTTTCACCTCGAGTTTTGATTAGACATATGTGATTAACCTTTCAATTCAAGAACAAACGATAAGTACTTATTGGCGGCGTGCATAGGTTTATTCAGGTCGGAGTATTGGTGTGCATGACTAATCGCAAAATAACAAATATGTGAGAAGCAAAATTGAAACATGAAAAGATCAATATTCATGTTAATCAGATGGAACTCAAAAGACAAACAAAGTCTCTAGGAATAGAGAAATACACTAGCTCTTACTTTGTAATTGTACCATCAACATCCGAGATCACTATTCGAGTGTTCCATTTCCATAAATATATCCTAGCCTGAACCTGTTAAGCAGAAAATCACTAAGTTTCACCAAAAAGGAAAATACAAAACAAATTTGCAAGGAGAATAGAATCATAAGCAGAAGCAGAAGCAGTAAAAACTTAAAAATAAATTAATGGGAGTAGGTCCTAAATGCAAGAAAGAATAACCTTCTGCTGCCCCCACATTGAAGTTGAGAATGTGAAGGTAACTGAATTACTCCCCCATTGCAGATTCAAGGATGCCAGCTGTTCAGATGTTGGAGTTTTTGCTTTCATCATCATTCTTTTGCGGTTGGAATTAGGCATATTAGTATATCTCTCCAAGTTAATGTTGCTCTCTGATGCTTTCTCAGAAGTAGAACTTTGGGAATCACCCACAGCTGGCTGCATGATCTTCCTGGATCTTGACTTCTTGAGAGAGAAGGGCCAAAGTTTCCAACTTACATTGGAAGCAACAATCGGTTTTGATGGATCCCCTGCAAAATAATCCTAATCTTGATCAACATGACATACGCCGTCCTTTTTGTTTCAAATTTGTTTTATTTGCTACTTGCCAAAATTCATAGAACAATATCAGCAGCCTATCCAATGGCAAGTAATAGCCATGGATGCTGAGAACAACCCTGTAGTTCTCTATAATTTCGGAACTTGAGAAGTTAATTTATTGTGTATGGCATCTCAGCATCTAATGCTTGAGAGAGGTACGATGTCTTCAGAAACAGACATCTACGCGTAAAGAAGAGTGGCCAGAAAATCTACATTTGTTGCTAGGAAGAAGTATTAAATGCCTTAATGCTCATTAAATATAGTCAATAAACCTTTAGAAATACTATCATTTCTCCGTGAAAGGGAAAATAAATTCCTATAATATTTTAATTCTGCGTTTGTTATAAGTAAAAATTGTTATTGGTACTAACCATGAGAACCAACGGCTCCATTAACAATGAAATTAAAACTAAACCAAAAATGACCCCATACTAGTGCTCAAAAGGACATCAAATCTATTGACTACTTAAAAGAAAAGAGAGAGAGAGAAGGAAAGAGCAAAAAAACGTATCAAAGTTCTCTTACCAACAGGAGTGTGGACACCATTTTCAAGACCTCCTAAGATGTGAATACCATCTTTGTTAGAATGCTCAAGTGGTGATTGGTTTTCTTTTTCTGAATCTGAATTCATATTTGCCTCATTTGTGCCATGACCTGTCCACTCCAATGACTTGGAATTAGAGTCTAGTGAATGACTTAGAGGACAAACCAGATAATCCTTATCCAGCACTTGAGTAGGAGACCACAAATTAGGTAATGATTTTGCTGGCCAGCCAACTTCTGTAACAGTAAAGTCATGAACTTCAGGAATAGCAACGGGACTTGATGCTGCATATGAACTTTCTATCAAGCTTTCCAGACCATCTGATTGATTTTCTGTCAATGAACAGGCCTCATCGTTTATCCTCCCTGATCCTTTTATTTCTTCATAGCCTTCCAGACAAAAAGGAGTAGAATTGTCTGGTAAATTAGGTTGACAATGCATCTCCGCGACTTCAAGTTCATCAAGATCACTAAAAAGGAATTGTTCTTCCACTGAACTTTGGAGTGATAGAGTACATACATCTTGCGTCGGGACAGAGTCTGAATCACCAATAATCTCCTTATGCAGATCACCAGATGGATTGGAAAAGCTGTCTACGGTGCAGATATTCCTCGAATCAACTTCATTAAGCGAGTCATCATTGACACTGATAATCTGAGTGATTGGTAGTGCAACATCAGGTTTCGGTGCACAAGAAGAGCATGAGCTTGTTCTTTGAGAACAGTGATCAAAAGCATCAACTTGTTCCATATCCAATTCAATAGTCTCTGCTTGCTGATGGAAAACATTCAATACCATAGTGTCAAATATTTGAGGAATTAAAGTGAATATCAATTGAAGGAATAAATTAATTTGATGTCAAGGTGCAAGGAAAAGAGGAACTATGGAAATGGCCACAGTTTTGGAACTCAACTCAACAAACAACAATGTCATGTGAGCTAGGTTTGGACCCACTGATTGATTGGCAAATCAGAATGCCAGCAGGCGCAGGTTAAGCTTGCATAATGGACCACAACTATATCAGCCAACAAGTTTGGGGGTAGATGTCAAATTATGTGACTTTTTTCTGTAATAAAGTTAACTAGGGTGCAGTTCTAATGAAAGACAAAATAAAAGAACAGAAGAATTGCAGCCACCGCATACAACATACTTAACAAGATTTGTCGAACTGCTTAACTATCTTTATCCCCTTTCCCTGATATTTTAAGAGATAAGGACTTACTGTCATGTAGAATTTGCCAAGACAAACCCAAACCGAATATTAATATCCATGTTGCCTTCCTAAGAACTCTCAATTGGGACAAGAGATGTTCTAGATGTGAGTTCCCATATTTGAACCTTAAATTGCTAACAATTAATTGAAAGGCATTGAGGAAGTTTTACCTCAGGTAAGAGTTCCCTAGCTGTTTCCCTCAACGTTTCAGGATTAAAGAGTAGTTCTGTTGGTCCTTCACTAGCAATAGCGACAGTTTGACGAATTTGTATGCTTGAACCATCCAGACTCATTATTGAGCTATCTGATGTTTCACAATGCACAAAGGTTTGCGACCTGTTAGATTCAATTTCCTCCTCAGCTTTGGAAAATCTTGGCAAGCCAATGATTCTTTCATCATAAGGTGGACCTTCAACAGACCTGTGACTAAGGCATGCTTGAATGCCATATGAGATTTGCGCCTCAGGTGTAATCACATCAGAGAGAGCGCTCATAAGGCCACCACCACCATCAACATTTTGTGCTGTATGATCATCAATATTTCTTGAAATATGAGATGTTTCATACTTTTCTTCCAAAACACTTGGAGATAATGGCGAGGAAGTCTGAACAATGTGTTCCATGGTACTTGCAGTCCATGATTGCAAAGTAGTTTTTTCAACAGTGTATTCCAGACTCTCAAAACTGGACCATGGTTTGTCGCCCACCACTTCACAGGATATAGTTTGATCAGCCAATTTGCAATGGTTCACATTAGTTTCAAGGGTGTCCTCTATAGAAAGCTCTACATGGCCAATTTGTTCCCCACCATTGAGCATTTTTTCATCCCCCTTGCCATGCGAGGTATGAGAACTAGAAAACAGCAAAGTGTCACCTTTCCTGGGCTTAGAAATGGCAAGATTAGTAGACCAATTCACCTCCAAGAGGTTGGCTGCAATTTCAGCACGCTCCAACGAACCTATTCGAGCCATGGGAGAACTATCATCTACCACTTGATAACTACCACCCTTTGAAGACCTCCGTCTCAAAGCAAGCCCTAGAATCCTTGACTGAGGAGTATTTGTTCTTGCCACAATTTTCCCACTAGTTTCATCAATCTGGCCAGCTGAGTCTGGCTGATTAGCATCAAAATCGCAACTTTTAGACTTCACAATCATGTTTTTCTCAAATTGACCATCCATCTCATCACTAGAAGATGAAGTAGACACCATAGAATCTTCTTCTTCTAAATCTTTGAGAAAGTAGGCTTGTCCTCTTTGATCAAGATGCATGTGGAAATTTGCATCAACTCCATTGACACTAATGTTAACTATAGTTTCTTTGGCCTTCAAAACTCCCTGAAATTTACCAAACCGGACATACCACGGAGAAGATTTGAAGCTTCCATCTGGTTGTTCAACCACGATGATGTCCACAGCTCCACCAAAAACATGAAAAGGGCCAGAGACAGTATACAAGCCGCCAGAAATATAGCTACCTAGCCTCCCCATAGCATACATCTTATAACCTTATATCACTTAGCTCGCCAGATCATAAATATCAAAATTCGGTCATAATTCAAACGACCACGAGCGATGAACCCCACAAAAATTTGAGGTTCTATAACTCGAGAACCTCAAACCTGTGACTCCAGTCACCTGGGAGCCTTCTGGTGTCTCCACGCAACTTTTCTATCAAAGCCCAACTTTAAATAACAACTCTAAATATAATTTTTTTTATAGCACAGAGAACACAAGAAAAGCAAAGGTCCCTTCTTTTGCACCCAAAGAACCAAAAGTGATGTTTATGGAACAAAATTCATAACCTTTTCAACTCAACAGCTCAAATTAAGACACAGAGAAGACGAAGGCATCAATTACAGATCAATAACTATCCGCAAACCACAAGAACACATTATACGGACAACCCAAATGAGAAACCTGTAGAAGCAATGAGAAAGAAGAGCAGTTGGTGCAATAAAGGCATATTCTATTTTAATTATTCGAATGTGCTACGGCTACAGTCATTTAAAAGACACTTAGTCTTCAATCATATGACTTATATAACCAACAAAAGCTGAAACAGATATGGAATGGAAACGTTAATAAACAAAGATAAGAAATTTGGGATGAAACTAACCAGGTTCCTGATCTCCCGCACATTCAAGAAAGCTTTGAATTTGGAAATGTCAAGAGAGGTAGGCCGTTCATGACACGTTAGAATCTGGGATGTTGAGGAGGTCCAGTGGGGACCAGACACCAAGCCACAAGTTTTGATTTTTCCCTATGTGAACACTTCTTTGAGATCACAGGTGGTAGGAAATAACCGCGTGTCTACTAGATCCTGGCACAACGTAACTCAACGGACACACCAGGTGTTTGTTCGTGGCGTTGGATAAGTTTTGGGCCAACTTTCTGGTCTATGCTTCTTCGATCGAAAAAGTTTGATACTTAATTGATGTTCTTTATTCAAACTTATTGAACGTGTTAACTTTGAAGTTCGTGAACTTTTTCATACCTTAATCATCACAAGTAAATATACGATGAAGGGTGGATTGATGTGTAACTTGATCCAAATCGTTCAATTGTATCATGGTTTTGTGAAAGCTTCTTTATGATCTCTAAACGTTTAGTTATGAGGCAGAAGATCAAAAGGCAACGGGACACGTAACGTTAACTTGCTAGTTCCCCAGCCTCAGCATGCAATATCAGCACCTGCAAGTCAAATTTGGCTCAGATATCTTTGGCTTTGGAGAAGAAAGGCTGGTGGGTTTTGAATTGATGACAAGTTTTGACTGAGTTATAAGTATCTACAGTGTCGGGGAATTGAAAACCTTTAAACTTTCGCCACTCACATGGCTTGATATATGACATGGCCTTAGGAATGACAAGTCTGCTTATGAAGGTGTGGTGTTCCAATACCATCGGCCGTCAAGGTGGAACCATACTGCACATGGATGTCCATTTAAGTCCTCGTACGAATACGTATTCCTATAGAGAGAGACATTTGACAGCGGATATTAAATTCGCGTATGGCCCTTTGGCTGGTTGGAATAAGAGATCATAGTCCAGGTAAAACATGCATAGATTGAATGTTTCTAAGAAAGACGATAAGTACATGCACTACATTTAGGGATGTCAACGGGCAGACTCGGGATCGAGCTGCCATGCCCGGCCCATCCTAGCCACTGGCGAGTTCGGCCGGCTAAGGCCCGTCTATATTTTTAATTAAAAAATACAAAATAGCGTCGTTTTGGATAAAACGACACCATTTTGTCCAAAATGACCAAGCCGTGGGTCGAGCCGAGCCAGCTCGTGGACCTCGCAGGCCGACCATGGTCAGCTCGTGGCCTGCCTATAGTCCGCCAAAAACAGGCTGGGGCTGACTGGATCGAAATTGTCATCTCTAACTACATTCAATAATAATTCAATACCAGAACAGAATGACTATTCCCTTTCTTCCACAACTAACTTATTGACATTATTGTCTGTCTCAACCATGTTTATCTATTCTTGGTCTGTTTATCCTCAGGCACACCTACATACTAAGGTGAACCAACCATTTTTTGTATCCTACTGATTGATTGAGTCCTTAATTAGACTTGAATGAGGCGTATAATTGTAGATTTTGACTAGAATTTCTGATAAGGGAACCTTCAATTTAAGGTCTTATAAAAACCTTTACATCTTCTAATGGGGGAAAGAATGATAGGACTTAATTCATCCTAATGAGTTAATCTTGTCCTATAAAATAAAATGATAGGACTTGATTCATCCGAATGAGTTAATCTTGTCCTATAGAATAAAATCTCATGTCATACTTTTGCCATGGATTTTCATCTCATCCTATTTCGTTTTACGATCGCGTGGAATAACAATGCAATCAAGCCCAACCGTTAGTATATCAAGAAGTTGGGCCAGTGTATTATGTAATTAAGTAGACTTGTTTATATTTGACACCCTAGTTGTATTTACATATATATATACATAAAACAACAGACAAGCAATATAAGTCATTATTTTTCTCTCAAAATCACAAATTTAATATGGTATCAGAGCCTGACCTAATATCTAAGCATCGTGTGTCTCTTTAAGCATCGTTATCGTTTTCTTTGAACCGTTGTGTTGTCGTAAATTGTTTCATCATGTCTGATGTTCCAAAGGACGATATGCCTAAGTCTACTTTCCTTGTTTTCGATCCATTTTCACCTTATTATTTGCATCCCTCTGATGCTACCAATCTGCTACTCACAAAAGTGGTATTAAATGGAGATAATTATGATTCTTGGTAGGCCGGATTTATAACTGGTCTTAAGGAGAAAACTAAAATAGGTTTCGTCGATGGATCGATTACAAAACCGAATAAGGATAGTCCTGATTTGTTAGCTAAGGATGTTGTGAATTCTATGATTGTTACATGGATTAAAAATACACTAGATTCTTCGATTTATGTTAGTGTAAATCGTATTAATGATGATGCAGTCTTGTGGGATAATCTAAAATTACGTTTTTCTATCAAGAATGGTTCCAAACTGTATCAGTTGTAGTCTGAACTTCCAAGCATTAAGAAGCAAGATTTAACTATAATGTCGTACTACACTATCCCGCTAGCTATATGGGACGAAATTGCAATTCACGCACCCACACACATTCCTGATTTTGTGGCCTAATTCGAAGAGTTAAAATTATAGTAGTTTTTGATAGGTCTAAATGCATCAACGTTTGGCACTATCAAATCACAGATTGTGAACACCGATCCACTGTCCCCTTTATCTCGAGTATATTTTATGGATGTACATGAAGAGAAACATCATTCCATAGCCTCCCGCAATGACGTTACTCTAGCCGTCGGTTTCGTGTTCAGGTCAATTCTTCAACTAGGGGAAGCTTGACAAATTCTTATAAACAATATGGTGATCGGCCTCGTCCTTATTCTCTTATAGTGATAATGTTAGCCATTCTTGCAAATGGCGTTAAGATCGTACTGGAAATTATCCACCTGGGTGGATCCCTAATGATCATGGTGGTCGAGGACGAGGACGTGGGGTGTATCAAAACACCACACAATCGTCCTTTGTTGCTTCCGTCAATGTTGTCACTGCTTGCGATTCTTCAGTCGTTCCCGAACTATTTCTTGTCGGTACACTTTCCATTATACGAGTCTTAATTCAAATGAAATTCAGCGTCTGGTGAACATATTATATGCCTCTCCCTCAAAGAAGTTATCTGGTAAGGTTGTTAATTATAGTTTATGGCTTACTGATTGTGGTGCTTCTCATTATATGACAAGCAACTTGTCCTATCTTAGTAATGTTTACGATATTACTTCATCTCTTGTTAGCCTTCCTTACGACACCTAGATGCAAGTCATTAAGGCTGGTCGAGTAGTCTTCTCTTCGGGACTCGTCTTGAAGCATATTTATATGTTCCCAATTTATATGTCAATCTATGTGCTTTGATTCAGACTATTTTGCAACATTTTTTATTAAATTTGTGTTGTACAGGACCGTACCTCGAGGAAGTCGATTGGAGTAGGTGAATGGTGTAACGAGGTTTACTACTACAAGCCACTAACACATGCTGCGGCTGCATTAGCTGCAAGGGTCTCCAAGTTAAAGGATTTATGGCATAGGTGTCTTTGTCATCCCTCAAGTCAGCTTCTCTTTTTTGTTCCTAGCATTAGTTCTACTTCAGTTTCAAAAAAATAGGCTGTGTGATGTGTGTTGTCAAGCAAAACAAACTCGAAGTAGTTTTCCTAGGAGTGACAGTTATGCAATTGATTGTTTTGAGTTAATTCATACAGACATTTGGGTTCCATATTATACAAGTTCCCTTACAGGGGCATGTTAGTTTCTTATTATTGTGGATGATTTTAGTTGTGCAGTTTGAGTTTATTTAATGGTTGATAAAAGTGAGACAGGTGATTTATTACAAATTTTTTGTGATAAGACTGTCACACAATTTGGAAAACAAGTTAAAATTATTAGAAGTGATAATGGCCAGAAATTTCGTTCAGGACCTATGTTGCAGTTTTATAATGTTAATGGCATTGAGCATCAAATTAGTTGTAATGACACCCCACAGCAAAATGGTCGCATTGAGTGTAAACATAGACATATTTTGGATGTAGAATGTGCATTGCGCTTTCATGCAAACATGCCTATTGATTTTTTGGGGGAGTGTTTTTTAACAGCAGCATATGTGATTAATCAGACTTTAAGTATGCTTCACAAAGGAAAAACCCTTTATGAAGTCCTATTCTCTAAACCACCATTGTTGGGTGTTTGTACTATGCTCAAAATAAACCAAAAGAAAGAGATAAATTTGTAGTTAGGGGACATCGGCGTTTTTTTTGGGTTACCCTCATGGACAAAGGGGCTAGCTTGTTTATGACTCAAAGACATGTTAGGTATTTTTGTCTCGTGATATTCTTTTTTATGAGGATTCCTTCCTTTTCGCCAACCATGATATATCTCTTCCCCTTGATAATCAACCATCTATTCTATATATTGAAAACTGGTCTTAGGCACCGTCTCCACTAAATGCACCATCACCAGCACATAGATCATCTTTGGTGGATGATGCTGTGCCACCAAGCTCGGTAATAAGGGAGTGTTTGTTGGGTCCTCACCACCATCCATCTAAAATGTTAGTTCATGTGCCCACACTGAGCCACAGGATGACAGCAGTAGACCTTAACAAGTTCGTAAGCTTCTTGCATATCTAAGTGATTATTATATGTGTTAGTCGACCCATGTCCATGACCTCGTTCTTTCATCTTCTTCAGGTACGCCCTACCCATTAACTAAGTATGTCACATGTAAGTGCTTCTCACCTGCCCACTAAAAGTTTGTAGTTGCTATTACTACAGGATATGAGCCTTGAAGTTATAAAGAGGCCACTCAGGACCCTTGTTGGTGTGAAGCGATGAAGAAAGAAATCGATGCGTTAGAGAGAAACAATGCCTGGAAACTTGTGGACCTTCCTCTATGTAAACATGCTTTATGGTGTAAATGGGTGTACCGTATTAAATACAACTTTGACAGTACCATTGACCGTTACAACGCTCATCTTATTATCTTTGGAAATGATCAAGTTGTCAGTATTGATTACATTGAAACTTTTGCTCCTTTTACAAAACTGGTTAATGTTCGTATCTTGTTAGTTGTTGCTGTGGTCAAAGGTTGGGAGCTACATCAGTTAGATATTAATAATGCATTTCTTTGTGGGGACTTATAAAAGGAAGTGTATATGAAACTCCCACATGGTTTCTCTTCTTCTACTTCCACGAAAGTGTGCAAACTTCGTAAGTCAATTTACAACCTCAATCTCCTCGTAACTGGTTTGTTAAACTTGCTTCCACTTTGCACCCGTATGGGTTCATTCAGTCTCATATTGACCATACTTTATTTACTTACCATTGAGGCAACATTTTTCTTGTGGTGTTTATTTATTTTGATGATCTTATATTGTCCGGCAACAATTCGGCTACGTGTGTGGCTTGCGTGTATGGCTTTCAAGAAATATTTGAACACTTGTTTTTAGATTAAAGATTTGGGTGTTTTGAAGTATTTTCTCAGCATAGAGGTGGCTAGTAATCCTGAGGGAATTTTTTATCATAGTGGAAATATTCACTAGATATCTTGTCTGAAGATTGACTTTCTACTACTAAACCTGCATCTTTTCCCATGAAACAAAAATATAATCTGGCCAAGGCTTCAGGTTCTCTTCTCGATGATCCTATAAGGTACCGTTGCCTAGTTGGTCGTCTTGTGCACTTGACTATTACTTACCCAGAAATCAACTATTATGTTCATATATTGTCACAGTTTCTCCAGGCACCCCGTAAAGAACATCTCGATGAAGCATATTATGTTTTTTGTTATATCAAAGGGAGTCCAAGACAAGGTGTATTTCTATGACCTGATAGTGCTCTCCAATTGTATGTTTATAGTGATTCTAATTGGGCTACTTACCTGTTGACTCGCCAGTTCCTCACTGGCTATTTTGTGTTACTTTGGTGTTCACCGATTTCTTACAAACAAAGAAACAACCTATAATCTCTCGTTTATCGACAGAAACTGAATATCACACTATGGTTGTTGCTACTTGTGAACTCACTTGGATTAAGTCTATTCTTGCATCTCTTGGCAT
The DNA here is from genome assembly GCA_027123815.1 of Erythroxylum minutifolium. Classification (NCBI taxonomy): domain Eukaryota; kingdom Viridiplantae; phylum Streptophyta; class Magnoliopsida; order Malpighiales; family Erythroxylaceae; genus Erythroxylum; species Erythroxylum minutifolium. The sequence continues at coordinate 3,633,127 of JAOTJB010000006.1, read as the reverse complement.
TCTTCATCCTCAGCCTATGCGACTCCTTTATGATAATTAGGTAGCTTTTCACATTGCCTGTAACCCGGTGATTCATGACCGTGCTAAGCACTGAGAAGTCAATTGTCTTTATGTTCGTGAGAAGCTCATGGAAAGGCAAATGTGTCACTTATGTTCGATCTCAAGCTCAACTAACTGACTGTTTTACTAAAGCCCTTGGTTGTCAATAGTTTGTTCTGTTACTTTCCAAGTTAGGCATTCGAGATCTTCATGCTCCAACTCGAGGAGGAGTATTAGGAAGTTGGGCCAATGTATTATGTAATTAAGTGGGCTTGTTTATATTTTATACCGTAATTGTATGTACATATATATACATGTAACAACAAACAAGCAACAAGTTATTATTTTTCTCTCCAAATCACAAGCTTAATATAGTAAGGGCAAGAAAAGCGCTCACCTAGGGTTCAGTATCATGGAGTGCTCAATCAATGAAAGCCAATTATCCTTTATAATTAAAAAACATAAAAAAAAGCTACAAAAGGTTAACTGAAAAGTTTGGAGACAAAAGTAACAGCAAAACCACAAGTCCTCATTCTTGAATTATCATCAAGTCAGTCGCTCATACCTTATCAAAGATCAACAGAGAGATAAAAAGAGAGAGAGAGAAAAAGAGAGAAATCTTGATGGATTCATGGCTTCCATCAATGGTGGTGGGGATTTTCATTTTTCCAAAGTCAAGCATCAGTTTTCGATTTCCAAATCAAAGATCAATCACTCCAAATCCAATCAATCGACTTTAATTGCTCCATTTGTTATTAGACCATTACCTTATGCCTTTAAATTCAAGAATTTGGCCTTAGCCTCGCCTCTGTCAACACCATTTTCATATAAGTAAAAATGCATCTCATTCACTCTCCTAAGTCTCAACTTGTTTTTTTAATTTTTTATTTTCTTGATAGCCTTTTTGATCGAGAGACTGGATAAAAAGTTAAATTTTGATTACGAGTA
>JAOTJB010000006.1:3612458-3627635 GCA_027123815.1 Erythroxylum minutifolium | reverse complement strand
CCTCACTATCTCATTTATATATCTCCGAGCTAACTGATCTAGTGTGTTATTATCTCTAATAGGTAAGAAATAAGCTGATTTTGTCAATATGTTAACAATTACCCATATAGCATCATGCTGCCTTGGAGTTCTCAGCAAACTTATAATAAAATCCATTGTAATCCTCTCCCATTTTCACTTTGAAATAGGTAATGACTGTAGTTTCCTAACTGGTGTTTGATGCTCTGCCTTAACTTATTGGCATGTCAAACACTTGGCAACATACTCAACCACTTGCTTCTTCATCCCTGGCCACCAAAAATGTTATTTTAGAGTATAATACATCTTGTAGTACTGAAATGTAGAACATACACTGCTGTGTGTGCTTCCTCCAAAATTTCTTTTCTCAAACCATTAACATCTGGTACATATAATCTCTGATTCAACCACAATGTACTATTTCTCAACTCAAACTCAAAACTTGGATTCTGTGTTAACTTCTTTATAATTTTCACTAATTTGGGTCCTTGCTTTGAGCTTTTCCGATCCTATCATATAATACTGGTATAAGTTTAAACATAGCTAGTAATGCTTCATTTTGCCCCAAACTTAGCTCAATATTCAGTGCTCTCAGTTGAACTAGATTTGGTAACCTTGATGCTTGAATTTGTGCTACACTGCTATTGGATTTCTTGCTTAATGCATCAGCTACAAAATTAGCCTTACCTGGATGGTACTCTATCATGCAATCATAATCCTTAAGTAACTCAATTCACCTCCTTTGTCTCATATTAAGTTCCTTTTGACTCAACAAATATCTTAAACTTCAATGATTTGTAAAAATCTGAAACGTTTCACCATATAAATAATGTCTCCAAATTTTTAGAGCAAATACTATTGTAGTAAGTTCTAAATCATGAACTAGATAATTGAACTCATGAGACCTTAACTGTCTCGAAGTATAAGTAATCACTTTACCATATTGCATCAAAACACACTTTAACCCTTGGTGTGAAGCATCACTACACATAACATGCCCTCCAGATCTAGACGGAATAGTCAACACTAGTGCTGTAGTTAATCAATGTTTTAACTCCTCAAAACTCCTTTGATATTCATCAATCCATCGAAAAGGTACGATATTTCTCAAAAGCTTTGTCAAAGGGGCTGATATTAATGAAAACCCTTTAACAAACTTCCTCTAATAACCTACTAGCCCAAGAAAACTCCAAATCTCTGACACATTTCTAGGTGCTTCCCACTTCATCATTGCCTCAACTTTCTTTGGGTCTACCTGTATGCCCTGTCCAGATACTATATGACCCAAGAACACCACTTAATCAAGCCAGAAGTCACACTTACTGAACTTGGTGTACAATTGCCTCTCTCTCATTATCTGTAAATTAACCTCAAATGCTCAGAATGTTCCTCTCTAATCCTCAAATACACAAAGATATCATCTATAAATACAATAACAAAGTGATCTAAGTAAGGTTGGAATACTTTATTCATCAATGTCATAAAGGCTGTCGGAGCATTCATTAACCCAAAAGGCATTACCAAAAACTCGAAGTGTCCATATCTGGTTTTGAATGCACTCTTTGGTAAATCAGCTTCTGCTATTTTCAATTGATAATACCCTAACCTCAAATCAAGTTTAGTAAATACCTTAGCTCCTTGTAATTGATCAAGTAAATCATCTATTCTCAATAGGGGATACTTATTCTTCACTGTCACCTGATTTAATTGCCTATAATTAATGCATAATGTCAAAGTCCTGTCCTTCTTCTTCACAAACAAAACTGGAGCTCCCTAAAGTAACACACTGGGTCTAATAAAACCCTTATCTAACAAATCCTGCAACTGAGTTTTAAGTTCTTTAAGTTCCACAGGTGTCATCCTATAAGGAGGAATAGATATAGGAGCAGTACCTTGGACAAGGTCCATGGTGAACTCCTGTTAGGTCCAGGTCTTAGTACTAATTTCATGGATAGTGCACGATTGTGCACCCCTAGTGAGTGAAGGGTTCTGTCACGATTGTGCTAGTGCATGATCATGCACCCCTGATGAGTGAAGGGTTCTATCACGATCGTGCTAGTGCACGATCGTGCACCGTTGATGAGTGAAGGGTTCTATCACTCAAACTTGTAAAAATCATATCTCTCAATTCTGATATCCAAAACTTTCAAACTTTATACCATTAGAAAGCTAAGAGGACTAGCTACAATTCTCTTAAAGACAAATTTATCCAATTCTACCTAGATGAACATAGTTTATTCGTGGAAGTTAAAGCCATTAATTATGTCTAGGATGGTGCTGCAGCTATGTCCCCCTTTTTATTCTTTTGCCTATTATGAGGTTTCACATATTCCAAAAAGACCTGGATCCAAAAAACACTAAATTTACATACATGACTCCTAATATGACAATTGATTTTAAATCTATCTGGCCATCTAACAACATACTATTCCATTTCCAACAACAATTAACAACCCAACAAAGAAGATTGAACATGTACAGAGGGAACTTCTTCAACATTTACTTTCATTGCTTAATCAAAACAGAGTTGTACATAGATTTAATTACATATTAAAGGTCACATTAATAGCATAATACAAAATATAAATGAATACTCACGCTTGATATGCTTATAAAGCTACCAAATATAGTCGAACTAACTTAGTTATAAAAGGTAGATATCTTGGAGTTTGCCAAAGCTTGCAAGGATCAATTATCTTCTCGTTCTGCCCCTAAGGAGTGAAAAATAGTAGGTTAAGCTACGAAGCTCAGTGGCTAATACGTTTATAGTCATTGGTAACGAGCCACACACAATCAAGCATATATATATATATAATCTAGCAATTAAATTATCTACAGTTCTAGCTCAAAGAACTCATAGTTAAAAATGTTATCACATAAATCACATAACACTATTGTGTATCATGCTAACCAAATCAAAATGAAATGCACAAATATAATGACTTGAGAGAATCCCATGGATCGAAATGGAGAAACCGAATTTTACACCATGAACTAAATGAGTTCAATTTTCAGGAGCTCATGTGTCATAAGTGGGCAGCCGGGAGAAGGATTTAAATTAACATTCATACGATGAACAAAATGGTATCTCTCTTGCCTAATCACAAGCAAATTTTGATGCTCAATTCATTTCATCACATGTTCATACTTTCATGCTTCTTGTGCTTATTCCTCTTTTCATTAATAAAAAATGCCGTAACATCTTTCAAGGTATAACATGATAATAACTCATACTGCATTTTCCAACAATCGCAATAATTCAAAGTTAAGCAATTAAGCATGCAAGCAAGCAAGCAAGAAATCAGCCCATCATCTAAAGTAACTATAAAGATATTACCCACCTAATTGATTGTAAGTCCAAACTCAAGTTTGCCTTTCCTTTTGCTCTTGCCTTGGATTTTCTTGGTTTCCTTCAAATAAACAAAATTTCATTCAAATATACAATTATCATATACCAAGAATTAAACCCTAGGTTTCATAGCTAACAAAACCCATTTTACAACCATAAACAAAAGTTAGGTTTCTAGCTTAATTTCTCAAAAACGAAGTCATTTCTATCTAAAGGAATCATTTTCTTACCTTAACAAATTTCGAAATCCTTACTATTTTCCTCCAAATGGGATCAATCTTAGCTCATTCTCTAGCTCTCTTCATTTCCCAAATTTTTCTCTTCTTGCACTAAGTCTAAATCTCATTAGATTTTGCTAAAAATCCAAGCAAATCTTTCTTTCTCTTTCAAGCTCCCATAACTGAAGCTTCACGCTTTTCTCTCTCCCTTGTTTCCTCTTTCTCTTAGTTGAAATGAAGAATGGAGAAGAAAACATGTATATTTCTTCCTTTTTCTTATCAATCTCACCTAAAATGCCACATGTCACCATTTCATTTATCCATGTCAAGATTTTTGTCTCCTACTAACTCTCATCTTTCCTTTATTCTATTTCACACCACAATCTCTTATTTATTTATTCAATTAACTCCCTCTATGAATTGGGTCACTATTTACACAACTTCCCATTTATTTCAATTACATCCTTTCAATGTACTATTCATTTCATTTCTTGAATTCACACTTGAATTCTACTCCAATTGAATCTCAAGTAAATCATTACACTCCAATGTACTTATAAAATAGTTTAATTGGATCCTGGATCATAAATTTTGAAATTTACCAAATTGCCCTTAAACTTTTCATAAATTACGATTTTACCTAAATAATTTTCTCATTTTTCAATTTAGTCCTTTTTCCAAATTTTAACTCATTTCATAAATGTCCTAGACTCCATAATTACATTTTGAATCATTAATCACCGAAAAATTTTAAATTCACCCACAATTTCAATTAATAATCTTGTATAAATAATAGAAAAAAGATTTGGGGTAAAATTTGGGTCCAAAATTTCTCCTCCCCTTAAAGACTTTCATCCTCGAAATTCTTACCTGAGTCTACAATTGTGTATGGATACTTCTCCTTCTTGGATTCCAAAGGCTCCCATGTTGCCTCTTTTCTTGCATGGTTCTTCCATAAGACTTTAACCAGCTTTACAGTCTTATTTCTCAAGACCTTTTGCTTTGAATCTAGAATCTCTACTAGTTGTTCTTCATAAGTCAAATCCTCCCTTAATCGAATCTCTAATGGTTGGGCTATATGTGAAGGATCTGATTTATGTCTTCTTAACTTTGATATATGGAAGACATTGTGAATCTTAGATAATTCTGGTGGCAGGGCTAACTTGTAGGCTAGAGGCCCAATCTTCTCAATAATCTCATAAGGGCCTATGTATCTTGGACTGAGCTTGCCCTTTTTACCAAATCTTAAGACTCTTTTCCATGGAGAGGCTCTAAGAAATACTCTGTCTCCAACTTTATAGTCCATCTCCTTTTTATATGCATCCATATAGCTCTTCATCCTGTCTTGAGTTGCCTTGAGTCTCTGCTTCACCAAATTAATCCTATCAATTGTAGCTTGCACCAAATCGGGTCCTAAAAGTCTCCTTTTACCTTCCTCATCCCAACAAATAGGAGTTCTGCACCTCTTACCATAAAAAGCTTCATAAGTTGCCATTTGAATTCCTGAGTGTTAGGAATTATTGTAAGTAAACTCAATTAAAGGTAGATGATCAACCCATGAGCCTTTGAAGTCTGTAACACAAGCTCTTAACATTGCCTCCAATGTCCTTATTGTTCTCTTTGATTGGCCATCAATCTGTGAATGGAAAGTTGTGCTAAAATACAAATTGGTTCCCAAAACCTTTTGCAAGCTTTCCTAAAATCTAGAGGTAAATCTAGGATATCTATCTGAGACTATAGAACTTGGAATCCTATGAGGCATTCAAAGAATCTATTTGTTTAATTGACAGGAAATATGCTGACTTGGTTAGCCTATTGACAATCACCCATATTGCGCCATGCTTCTTACTGGTCCTTAGCAATTCCATAAAGTAATCCATTGTAATCTCTCCCACTTCCATTCAGGAATAGACAAAGGTTTAAGCTTGCCGATAGGTTCCTGATTTTCTGCTTTAACTTGTTGGCATAGTAAACATTTTCTAGTATACTCTGCAACATCATCCTTCATTCCTCTCCACCAGAAGTGCTCTTTTAAATCTCTATACTTTCTTGTACTCCCCGAATGCATTGCATATGGAGCATTGTGCGCTTCATCAAGAATTTTATCCTTCAACTCTTGCATGTCTGGAATACATAATCTATTGCCCACCACCATCAATCCATCTTCTCTTATCTCTATTTCAGAGGGCTTACCATTTTTAATTTCTTCTCTAAGCTCGCTCAAGTACTCATCTTGCTCTTGTAATTCCTTAATCTTCTCATTCAACACTAGCCTCATTCTAAAATTAGCCAATATACAACCATATTTGACTTGCCTCAACGTCACCTTAAGTTTAGCTAATTCCTTCAACAAAGGAAGGTATATTGTCTCCACATATGCCATAATAGATTTTCTACTCAGTGCATTCACTACTACATTAGCTTTCCCTGGGTGATACTCTATCATCAAGTAATAATCCTTCAATAGTTCTAACCACCTTCTTTGCCTCATATTTAACTCTTTTTGGCTCATCAAATATTTAAGACTCTTTTGGTTTGTAAATACCTTGGTGGCGACCCCATATAAGTAATGTCTACATATTTTCAATGCAAAAATTATAGCAGCCAGGTCCAAGTCATATGTGGGATAATTCATCTTATATTTAATTGCATGGAAGCATGGGCAATCACTTTATCTCCTTGCATCAACACACGCCCCTATCCTTTCCTTGAGGCATCATTATATACTATATATCCATCACTACCAGAAGGCAAGGTCAGAATTGGTCCAGTTGTGAGCCTATTCTTCAATTCCTCAAAGCTCTTCTAACATTCTTCTATCCACACAAACTTCTGACTCTTCCTTGTCAATCTGGTGAGTGGGGTTGCTATCATAGAAAAGCCTTCTACAAATCTTCTATAATAACTAGCTAAACCCAAGAAACTCCTCACTTCTGCTACATTCTTGGGTGCTTCCTATTTAACTAAAACTTCTATTTTTCTTGGATCCACATGTACTTCTTTTTCTGAAATTACATGTCCAAGAAACACCACTTCCTTTAGCCAAAATTCATATTTATTGAATTTGGCATATAGCTCTTTCTTCCTCAATGTCTCCAAGGCAATCCTTAAGTGCTGTTCATACTCCTTGCCACTCTTGAAATAAACCAATATAGCATCAATAAAGACTATAATAAATTGGTCTAAGAAAGGCTTGAAGACTCTATTCATTAAGTCCATGAAGGTTGCAAGGGTATTAGTTAATCCAAAGGGCATAACTAAAAGCTCAAAATGTCCATATCGTGTTCTAAAGGCAGTCTTTGACACATCAGACTCCTTTATTCTCAATTGGTGGTAACTAGATCTCAAGTCTATCTTGGAGAAGACTTTTGCACCTTGCAATTGATTAAACAAATCATCTATGCGTGGGAGGGGATATTTATTCTTCATGGTGACATGATTGAGCTTTCTATAGTCCACACACATCCTCAAGGATCCATCTTTCTTCTTCACAAAAAGAACTGGAGCTCCCCAAAGTGAAAAGCTAGGTTTAATATAACCTTTCTCTAACAGTTCTTCTAACTACTCTTTAAGCTCCTTCAATTCTGTCAGAGCCATTCTATAAGGTGGAATTGACATTGGTGCAGTGCCTGGAAGAAGCTCTATGGTAAACTCAATCTCTCTAAGTGGTGGTAGTCCTTGTAATTCCTCTGAAAAGACATCTGGAAATTCCATGACCATAGGAATATCTTCTAATTCTCCTCCATCTACCTTCATGTCTTCCACATATGCTAATAATGCTTCACATCCTTTCTTCATCATTTTTTCTGATGTTAAAGCTGAAATATTTCTAGGTGGGCTTGCTTTCCCGTCTCCCACAAACACCACCTTTTACCTTTGTCCAACTCAAACTCTACTGTCTTCTGTTTGTAATTCAAATTGGCATTATATTTTCTAAAGTATCTATGCCCAAAATCAAATCTAATCCCTCTATCTTTAATGGCATTAAATCTACCACAAAATTTTCTCTACTAATGTATATTTCACCGTCTCTATAAACTTGACTAATAATGATATACTGACCAATTGGGGTATTAACCATTAGGACTATCTAATGGACTCAAAATTCTACCATGCACAATCCTATTTGATGAAATAAATGAGTGGGTAGACCCTGGATTAATTAAAACAATAATATCATCATTAAACAATTTAACCATACCAGTCATAACCTCTAGAGCTGCTTCTGCATCCTCCCTCATAATTGTAAACACCCTAGCCGGTGTTTGCCCCCTCGGTCTTCTTGGGGGATTCACTTTCTTGGCTGCACTAGAACTACCCAATTTAGTTGTAGTCTTAACTCTTACAGTCTCAGCCCTTTTTAAAGCTTACGTCTGAGTTCTCTCCTATCTTGCATACTGCGGGCACTCTCTAGCTATGTGTCCTTTTTTTCCACAGTTAAAATAAGCTCCACTCAGCCTATAACACTCCCCCTTATGGAATTTGCTACAATGGTCGCATTTGGGAATAGATGGCTTATCCCCCTCTCCCCTTCTACTGCCTCCATTCGTTGAGGCTTGATGAGAGATAGTTCTCATTTGTTTGGGCTTGCTTGCACCACTGCTTAATCTCAGATTGTGTGGGGAAAGTCCTGGCACTCCTCTCTGATATAGGAGCATAACCTGCCCTCATGAACTGTTCTCTTCCTTTCCTCTTTCTGTTTACTGTGCTCTTTATATTCTCTATATTCTCAACCCTTAACACATCTTCTACCAACTGTTGGAAGTCACAGAAATTTTATGCCACCACTTTTTCTCTGATGGCTAAATGCAATCCCGCTTCAAACCTACGACATTTAACTGCTTCGCTCATCATTATCTTAGCTGCATATCGGGACAATTAGGTAAATTTAGGCTCATATTCGCTCACTGTCATCTCCCTCTGGGTGAGACTCAGAAACTCTTTTTGCTTCTGATTGATATACACCTCAGACAAATATTTCTTCCTATAAGCAGCTAGGAAGTCCTCCCATGTCAACACTAGTGGTTTTATCTGACATCCTGTTACACTTTCCCACCAATGCAGGGCGTCTTCCTGTAGTAAGCTTGTAGAATATACAACCTTTTCATCATCCTCACAGTCCATTTATTCCAATATCCTTTCTATCTTCCTCAACCATGTTTCAACTTTTTCTGGATCAGTTATTCTATGAAAATCCACTGCCTCATACTTCCTACGCTTATTAAATTGCTTTCCTTTCTTAGCTGTGGTTGGGGTAGAAGTTTGTGGCATTTGGCCCATGGCCTAGACAAAAGCCTGAGCAAAGACTTGGAGTAGTCTAGGATCTAAAGGATTAGGCACTTGCTCTTGAGGAAGAGGTGACTTATGCGTTTGTCATCGAAAGGGCTCACTGTCATGCCCTACAGAAGCCTCAACATTTCTTAGGACTCTAGACTCATCAGTGCCATCCTCTCTTGGTGGAAAGTCAGGTGCAACAGATCCTTGCAAAACCCCTCATGTTCTTCTATGATCGTGCACCCCTGATGAGTGAAGGGTTATGTCACTCAAACTTGTAAAAATCATATCTCTCAATTCTGATGTCTAAAAATTTCAAACTTTATAGCTTTGGAAAGTTAAGAGGACAAACTACAATTATCTTGAAGACAAATTTGTCCAATTATGCCTAGATAAACACAGTTTATTCGTGGAAATTAGAGCCACTAATTATGTCCAGGGTAGTGCTGCAGCTGTGTTCCCCTTTTTATTCTTTTACTTATTATGAGCTTTTACATATTCCAAAAAGACTCAGATCCAACAAACACTAAATGTACATACATGACTCCTAGTATGACAATTGATTTTAAATCTATCCAGGGCCATCTAACAATGTACTATTCCTTTTCCAACAACAATTAACAACCCAACAAAGAAAATAGTTTTGAACATGTACAAAGGGAACTTCTTTGACTCTTACTTTCATTTTCTTAATCAAAACAGAGTTTGTACATAGCTTTAATTACATATCAAAGGTCACATTAATAGCATGATACAAAATATAAATGAATCCTCATGTTTGATATGCTTGTAAAGCTACCAAATATAGACAAACTAACTTAGTTACAAAAGGTAGATATCTTGGAGTTTGCGAAAGCTTGCAAGGATCAATTATCTTCTCATTCTGCACCTGAGGAGTGAAAAATAGTAGGTTGAGTTGTGAAGCACAGTGGTTAATACGTTTATAGCCATTGGTAACGAGCCACACACAATTAAGCATATATGTGTATATATATATATATATATATATATATATCTCATTTTAATCTAGTAGTTAAATTATTTACAGTTCTAGCTCAAAGAACTCATAATTAAAAATGTTATTACATAAATCATATCATGTATATTTAACCATTAAAACATAACACTTAATTATGTATCACGCTCAACAAATCAAAATGAAATGCACAAATATAATGCCTTAAGAGAGTCCCATAGATAAAAATAGAGAAACCGAAGTTTACACCATGATCTAAATGAATTCATTTCTTAGGAGCTCATGTGTCACAAGCATGCAGCCGGGAGAAGGCTTTAGTCAACGTCCATATGACAAACAAAATGGTATCTCTCTTGCCCAAACACAAGCAAATTTCGATGCTCTATTCATTTCATCATATGTTCATACTTTCATGCTTCTTATGCTTTTTCCTCTTCTCATTAATAAAAAATGTCGTAACATCTTTCAAGGTATAACATGATAATAACTTATAGTGCATTTTCCAACAATTGCAATAATTCAAAGTCAAGCAATTAAGCATGCATGCAACCAAGAAATCAGCCCATCATTCACAATAGCTATAAACATATTACCCACCTAATTGGTTGTAAGTCTACACTCAAGTTTACCTTATCTCTTGCTCTTGCCTTAGATTTTCTTGGTTTCCTTCAAATAAACAAATTTTCATTCAAATAAACAATTATCATACACAAGAATTAAACCCTAGGTTTCATAGCTAACAAAACGTATTTTATGACCATGAACAAAAGTTAGGTTTCTAGCTTAATTTCTCAAAACCAAAGTCATTTCTACCCAACGGAATCATTTTCTTACCTTAACAAATTCTGAAATCCTTGTTATTTTCCTCTAAATGGGATCAAGCTTAGCTCATTCTCTAGCTCTCTTCATTTCCCACATTTTTCTCTTCTTGCACTAACTCTAAGTCTCATAGATTGTGTTAAAAATCCAGCCAAATCTTTCTCTCTCTTTCAAACTCCCATAACCGAAGCTTTAAGCTTTTCTCTCTCCCTCGTTTCCTTTTTCTCTTAGCTGAAATGAAGAATGGAGAAAAAAGCATGTAGCTTTCTTCCTTTTTCTTATCAATCTCATCTAAAATGCCACTTGTCACCATTTCATTTGTCCATGTCAAGATTTTTGTCTCCTACTAACTCTCACCTTTCCTTTATTCTATTTCACACCACAATCTCTTATTTAGTTATTCAATTAACTCCCTCCATGAATTGGGTCACTATTTATACAACTTCCCATTTATTTCAATTACATCGTTTCAATGTACTATTCACTTCATTTCTTCAATTCACACTTGAATTCTACTCCAATTGAATCTTAAATAAATCATTACACTCTAAAGCACTTATAAAATAGTTCAATTGGATCGTGGATCATAAATTTTCAAAATTTACCAAATTGCCCTTAAACTTTTCATAAAGTATGATTTTACCTAAATAATTTTTCTCACCTTTTCAATTTAATCATTTTTCCAAATTTTAAATCATTTCATACATGTCCTAGACTCTATAATTGCATTATGAATCATTAATCACTGAAAAATTTTAAATTCACCCACAATTTTAATTAATAATCTTGTATAAATAATAGAAAAAAATTCAGGGTAAATTTTGGCGTCCAACAACTCCGTTTCCCTATCTGGTAGTAATCCCAGTAATTCAGTGGGAAAGACATATAGAAAATCCCTAACAATAGGACTATCTTGTAATGTCGGCTTAACTATAGTATTAGTCATATAGGCTAAATAAGCCTCAAATCCACTTTGAATAAGTCTAACAGCGCTTATTGATGAAATTAATATGGCTAGCACTGCTTGACTAACACCTCGAAATATCACTCTTGGTTAATTAGGAGATTTAATAATAACCTCCTTAGTGTAACAATTCATCACAACTTTTTGAGCAGTAAGCCAGTCCATACCTAAATAAGGTATATTTCTTTCAACTGCAGTATCATCAAATCGACTTTCAATTTAGCCTGGTTAATCTGAATGATACGCCCTCTACATACTTCTCTAATCGCTATAGTACTACCTACTGGAGTCCTTACCTCTAAGCTAAACTCCAACATCTCTCTCTCTCACAATGCAATTGAGATGCTAGATGTGGGATAATAAAGGAATGCGTAGATCTTGGATCTAACAATGCAAATGCCTCAAGATCAAAGACATGTGATATACCTGCAACAACATCTAGGGAACTCTGTGCCTCTTATCTAGTAATGGCAAAAATCCTAGCCTGAGACTGTGGTTGGTTACTTCGTACCTCAGTCTTAAGTACATTAGGACCTGCTAAGGATGGTTTACCCTATCTTTGCCTCTTTGTCCTGCTCCATTGGCTTTTTTATACTGGACAATCATCTCTATCATTGGTCCTCCTCTCATTCTAGACTATGCTTTTAAAGTTGTTGGATAGTCTTTAATATGATGATCTAAGGAGCCACAACGATAACAAGCTCTCGATGCCTTCCAACATACTCCACCATGTCTTTTTCCATAATGTTCACAATTGGAAATCTGTTGTGTTTATCCGCCAAAAGTCTACGCTCTAGATGCCTGGCCTCTACCACCACCAGAATGAGCAGAATTGTCTCTAGGTCTAAAACCTAACTGTCTCGATCTAGAATGTGATTGTGATGGTCTATTCTAGCATTTGCTAAATTTTCTGCTAAAGTTAGCTTAAAACTCACCATGCCTCTTAGACCTGAACTCTTGCCTATACTCTCTTTGTTCTTCCTTCAGTAACTACTCAATCCGAATAGAAGCTGCTCGTAGCTCGATAAAACTATTCAGATTTGTAATAACTAACTTATCCAGATCTCCAAATTCAAACCATCCTCAAACCACTTACATTTATCTTATTCAGTCAGGATCAGAACAGTAGCATATCTCGATAGTTTAATGGATTGTACTTCATACTCAGCTATTGTGAGATTTCCCTATTTTAGATCAGGAAACTCCTTCATCTTCCTGCCTAAATAGATCTTTGGCATGTAATTATCTTAAAAAACCTTCAGCAAATCCTCTCATGTCAGTCTGCAAGGTCGGGCAGGACTATCTGGAACTGTCTTTCACTACTGATAGGCTAGACCTTGAAGTAATGAGACTACATAGTCGAACTTCTCATCAGGTTCACTGTCTATCTGATCGAACACTCTTTTAGTTCTTTCTAGCCAACCTTTGCCTCGGTAGGATCTATGCTTCAGTAAAAGTCTACAGCTCCCTACTTCTGAGGTTTATCGTATCTCCTTTCTCTCCTCTCAGACTAGGGTATAAGGGACTCTCTATTAGCCCCTATTGACTCAAGATCAACTTATTCTGCAACACGGTCTCCTATAGTAGATGACCTATAATAAATAATAATAGTGATCACTATATGGATCTCTTAATATATGCCATGTTGAAATGCTCACATATGTCCATAAGGATGCCAAACCTGTCGCTTTGATACCAAATTTGTAACATACCACTCCAATAGAGCATATCCTCAAACATACCAGAGGATATTCAAGAAAATATTCTACATAAATGATATATTAGGGAAAAAACTTACTCTTAGACATCGAACATATAATAAGCATTCAAAACATTCATTTAACAGAGTTTATTCTAAAATTTCCATCTATGTTGACATTTCACTTGTGAAAAATATAGTTCAGGGAAAGCTCAGCTTTCCTTGTTCAAATATTTTAACAAGGACATATACTGAAACTAGTTAATGACACACATAATTTCTTCTCATTTTTTTCATACGTATAGAAGGTCATATATGTCATTATAATTCAGAATCCAACATATACATTACACATCAGTTTAGAGTTTAATCTTAGTGTAAAAATGTGTATCATGATATGGGATGTTAATGCAAAAGACTCTAACTAGACTTTGCAGATTCAGCTGATCTAACCTTTGAGGCATTTAAGTCCCTAAAATGTAAGTACTAAACTTCTATTATATTGTTTTGGCAGTTAGAACTCCCTCGAACCTAAAAAACAACGTTGTAATTTTGATGAGTTTGCGAACTCTGTGAGTGAACCATCATCGATGCACTCACAAAAGTAATATCACAAAGACAAGTTTTATCATAATTTATTACATTTCAACAAATATATCGTATAAGCTAGTGTTGCATATCACATCACATTCTCCATTGACTTCATATGTATTTCACTATTTCAAATCAGTTCAGTTAATCATTTTAATTCAATCTTATTATGTATATAGGGATGCAAATGTAAATGCATATGTGTTTTCATTCTCATTTTGTTTTGTTATAGTCAAGTGACTATCAACGCAATCTACTATCCTGTACCCCTTGTGGGTATCGAGTCCATGGCTGGCTCGTACCATTTATGGCTCCTGAGTCTATGCTATCAGAGCCTGAGGCTCTTTTTCATAATTTTGAGTTCAAGGCTCTTTCCTACACATCGGTCACTCTATCACAACTCCTTTATTTAATCATATATTTCAATATGGTGAGATGTGTCATTTCATATGCTATGCTTTCATTACTTTTCATTTCTGTGCGCTCATGCCATATATCTGACTCCTCAGACCTAAGTCGGGCATTTATCAATCAATTATGCATGCATTTCATATTAAACATACAATTCATACAGAAGCACATAAATGTGAGTTTGTATCTAATTTGACTCACAATACACTCCAGAAATGCTATTGCCTCGATTTTCCAGCAATGTCTAGATACACACACAGACACACAGACACACAGACACACAGACACACACACACACACACACACACACAAAAACAAATTTTTGGGTATGTATTCTTATATATAGATCTTGACTATTCAATTCCACATTTTATCTATTATGAGTTGACTTATCAAATTAACACCAACTTGGTATCATAAACCCTTACAAATCACTTATGCATGTTACCATATCCAATGTAAATCAACCTCTCCACTATACAAAATAATGTGTTTTTATATATTCTAAGACCATTCAAATATTACAGCTGGTATACTATCATTTTGCAATCAGGTTTATACGTTTAAGTAAGCTTGATTTACTACAAATTCATCAACCATACATTGCACTTCTCATTGTACATTTTCATGATCAAATAGCCTTTTATATCACACACAATTGTTACTTTAAATATGAAAATTTCAATATGCTAGATATCTTAATTCACCAAACTTTTTCCGGCAATATGTATTTATACATTTATCCAATTCCCATTCATAACTACCCCATGTTCTTCAATGTTCATTCATCCATACTTTATACACATTACACATGTCCTTAAGATCATATTTGCATTAAAAGAACACATTTATTCCTTT
>JAOTJB010000006.1:3585689-3612358 GCA_027123815.1 Erythroxylum minutifolium | reverse complement strand
AAGACCAATACAATTAAAATCCTGTAAAAGCAAATATAATCTTACCAAAAGGTTTTGAGGTTTGATGTCCCTATGACCTACTCTGATTACACGATGAATGCATGACAATGCCCTGAAGATCTGTCAAGCATCACTAATTCGTGAGTATCTAATTTTTTATCATTTTTTAGACCAGCTAATGTTAACTCCTAAAAGAAAATTATTAAACAATACTTTTGCCATCAAGACTTCCACGATTAAAGAGGCGAGAAGGTAAAAAAGGGCAAACAGATTAGGAAAGAACACAATGTATGACAAAATAGTAAATATTGTAGAATATAGCCCTTCACCATTTCCCCACGTTGTATATCAAGCAAGGACAAATGAATTATTGATATTAGATGGCATGCCATAGTGGCTTCCTCCACAATCAAGAAAATTAAGCAAGAAATACTATTGAAACAATTGATTCAATGCCAACTAATATCAAACACCCAAATGAAGAGGAAACAAACCCATTTCCAAAACAAGACGAACAAAACAAACCCGCTAGTGACAACACAACAATAGCTTGAAGGTTGAACAAGAACACCATAACTAGACAAACCATCATAAATCCCATAACCAGAAAAATGCATGAAGCCGAAGAAAGGACCGTTTCGTCAAAAAAAAGAACCCAAAAGAAAAGAACACGAACAAGAAGTGAGATCAAATTGTGCAAGGTTTTGCCAGAGAAGTAGAGAGCAAAAACCCTTCTTCGCGATTTTACTGAGAGAGACGCTTTAGAGATAAAGAAGAGGAAAAATTGCACAGAAACAAAAATGTCATACCTTTAACTGAGATGACGAACCAGAGTAGGGAGGGAGAGCTGTGGGAGAGAGTTGTGAGAGATGTGTTTTGTTTTAGGTTTTAAAGAGAGGGCATACATGACATTTCACCAACATCGATAGATTGTGTCTCCATCCCCTCATTTTTATGCCACAGTCATGGAAATCACAAGAATTTACTGTCCCTGTCTTCAGAGTCGGGACAAAATTAGGTAGAGACAGCAACCAAATGGTTGGGGCCCAGGGCTTTTCTGTCCCTGTCATCTGTCCCCACTCATGGGGACAGCAACCAAACACTGCGTCATTATGTTTATTATTCTTTTTCTCTTAGGGATTTGTTATGTTATGCTATGCTTATAGATTTGGTTTTCGTGTATGAATGATCATTAATCTCATTATCGTTAGATCGTTTATATATGAACTTATTGCTAGAATCTTTAATATAATCTATAATCGCTATGTTTAAGATTCGTTTGTGGCAATTAATGGTTTTTAATCATTAGGGATAACGTAGCCTAGGTTAAATGACTCAAGCTTGTGTGGATATTGGCTTAATTAATTTGTTTTCCTAACTCCTAATGTAGCTATCTAATTAAATCAAGGAGCTTGTTTTAGGTTGTTCGTTAGCTAGGTTTAATTAATGAGCTATTTTTAATTAAACACAACCTGTGGAAAAATCGAGATTAATAGAGCTTATTGTTAACCTACGATTAATGGTTGATAGGAAAGATATGAGAATAATAATTCAATGAGGTATTTAATCATGTGAAGGCGTGATTAAACTGATGATGGGATCCCTAACACATTTATCACTTTTCATCATTTTTGAATGTTTTCTTTAATTTGTTTTTGTTAGTTTTGTTGTGTTTTTTTTTCTTATTTGAAATCAAACAACCCCCCTTCCCCCTCAAAACCTAAACACCAATTCTTTTTCATAACAAAAGCTAATCAAACACTCTCTGTGGGATCGACTAGACTCACCTTGCTATAGTTGTGGGTTTAGTTATTTTGAATAGTGTTACGACTTGCTATGTCAATTTTGGCACCATTGTTGGGAAATATGGTGCTTTAGTTTTTATTCTTGATTTTAATTAGTGTTTTGTACATATTTGTTTATAACTAATTTATTTTCTATTATTTTATGATCTTTTCACTTTTTTTTTGTGTTTGTGTTTTAAAAAATCATTTCATAGATGGAAGTAATTTTTTGTTGTATAACTCATATTCTCAATCTTATAACTAAGTTTAAAGTGGTCATTCAAACTTTAATTATAGATGGGATAACCAGCAAAATTACTTCCATGACTGTTTGCAGGATGCACAACAATTCCTGTATAGACCAAAAGCTTCTTATTATGACTAAAGTTCATCTATAAAAGAATTACTTAATGTTATAGCTACTAGTAATATTCAAATTCAACAAAAAAATCTATAGTTTTAGCAAAATACTCCATAATTTCAATAGGATGGAAGGAAATTTTTGCAAGATGCCGGTTCTAGCGTCTAAGATTTAGGGAGCCAACAAAACTCAAGTATGTCTCTAGAAAAATTAATTAATTTTTGTGTTGCTAATACTTTGTGATTTTAGGAGGAAGAGGTGCAATTCTAGTAAGAAATAAGTTCTAGAATCCAAAACTTGGTAAGTTAAATGTGTCAGCTAGTAAAAGCTCTCGACCACCTAGCATCACAATGTGAAGAAATACAACTATCTAAACTTGAGGAGTACCACAGGGACGTTAGTGCAGAGGCCTTACAAAGTGAAGAGGAGCATAAGAATCTTGAGAGAACTACTTAAGGAATTGCTTGTGAAGAAGAAGTTGAGGAAGAGCTTGAAGAAGAAAAGGATGCATCATTTAGGTCGAAGATGAGTACTGAGTCCATGATTATTGTTAATATTAACCCTTCACCTTTACATAAAAGATTGGAGAAATTGAAAAAGAAGGAAAAAGGTGAAGAGACATTCGAAATATTCCAACAGTATAGGGGCTCAGTAGAGATTAAGAGTTTGAAGATAGGGAATATGCTTAAAATGGGAGATCACCAACTTAGGCCCTATCCTGAAGAACCTTAAGTGGAGGAAGAATAAGTGACACTTGAAGATTATAACTTTGTCACGTGAGGAGGGAAAAATGGAGTCGAGCCATTAAAAATAAACAAAGGTGATGCCTGGGAGGCAACTTAATGGAATTTTATTTCTTTTCCTTACATTTTTGCATTTATTTCTTACATAATTGTGTGTTTTTAAGTTTGTTTGTTTCTTACTTGTCTTTAATTTTTCAATCAAAGAGAGATAGAATCAAACAAACAAATAAACATTTTCTCTTTTTCTATTACTTATAGGATTATATAATCGTGATTAGAGAATGAATTAACTAGAAGAATCCATGGCAACTTTAGCATGTAGTTTTGCTTACGTGATTGGTTAATATACATTATCTTTATAAGAGTTGTGGTTAGAAGTAGACAAAAGCCATTAAGATTTTGAGCCTTATTAGACTAACACATCCATATCAGTCTCATTTTCTTTTGTTTATATGTGAGCTACATGACATGAACATCCTAACTTTGCTTTGATTTTCTATTCAAGACCACATTTTTATCACATACATTAATATGGAAATGATATAGACATTCTTTATTTCATAAGCTATATTAACCAAATAGCCTACCTATTTATATGATTTTCCTTTTGACAAGCCCCCTTAAGTTTTATTTGCCTTTTTCCTTTTATGCTAACCACATTACATGCTTTAAGCCTAACCAAATGTCCTACCCAAGCCTCCAAGCTAGTGGAGCATTTGTTGATTACTGATGATTATGGATGTACAAAACTCTAAGTGTGGGGGTGTGCATATATGTGGGTTAGTTATAGCTGTCAAAATGGTATATTATGAATTCCATTGTTGGTGTAGCTTTTTTTCAATTTTTATAAAATAAATACAAGAAAAGAAAAGAATTTTTTTAAAATAAAAGTATCTAGGAGAAAATCTAATTGTTTTGCAAAGTTATTTATGATTAATGTATTCTCCTAAAGTTGTATGGAATAAGTGCATTAAGTATAATGCATATGAGGTAGATGTTGCTTCTAAAGTCACTCCTTATGGTTACAAAGTATTGTTTATGATCAACATTTATGAGTGATATATACTTCATGTGGTTTGTGGTGTGAGATCTTGAATTTAAGCTAGGAAACATAGTTTTTGCATTCATTATAGTTGATGTACACAATGGTTCGTGAACGTTGGTTTTTTTGCTTGATGTTATATTAAATGTTACTTTTACTTCACTAGCTTTAATGGTTTTTATGCTACATTACCAAAATACATCTCACCTTATCCTTAACCATATTAAAACCCTAAAAAGTCCTTTGATTTATGATTACGCATGTGAATCCTAAAGGTGGAGAAATGAAATGATATGTAAACTAGTGGAATGTCATATACCTATGGATCTATCTTATTTAAACACATTTTGTCCAAGTCTACCTCTAGATTGCTCAGTTTCTAAAGGTATGAATGATCGTGGTAAGTTTTAATCTTATAAACCCTCAATATTACGCAAGCACATGACTTGTAGCATAGTATTAAAGTTGTCCATCCCACGAGGAAGGAGAGTAATCTAATCCCAAAATTTAATGCCAAAAAAACTATAAAACTAAAAATAAAGGATGCAACATAAATTAATATGAGAATTGAGTTAAACCAATCAAATCAGAAATTAGATGCATAAATATTAACAAGTGAGAAATATGCAATCATAATAGAAATTAACCTAAGGAATTTACCAATTTATGAGAAAAGGGATTTTACTTATCACTAATGCTAACCTAACCGATTATATGTCAATGGAGTGTCGATTCTAGACTACCTTAGGTTTAATTACTCTCTCTTTAGTTATAACCATTAAACCCTAATTAGATTATGGGATTTGCAATCTCTTAATGTTTGCAAGGTTATATGCGTTAAGTTTTAATATTTATAACCATGGTAATTTTCACAAGCGTACAGGTCGTTCACATAGTATCTAAGGTATTGATCCCATGAGGAAGCCTAATTTAGTCCTAAAATCTGAGGTCGTACTAAACTACAATAACTAAAAAGAAATAAAATAGTGTAGAAAATAAACCAATCAAATAACTAATTTCAAGAATTGAGTTGAATAAATCTAAATATGATAACAAACCACACAAACCAATCACAAAACTAACCTAGAAACTATCAAGTGAGAGAAAGGAGAATTTAATCTGAAATTAACAAATATCTAATCAATTATGCAATTCTCAACTTAGTAGGTCTAGATGGTCCTAGGGTGAATTACTCTCTCTCGAGTTATAATTCTTAACCCTAATTGATGAAACCTAATTTAAATTATGTAATCGCGATCTCTCGATTCACAATTGACCCAAAACCTAAATTAGTTCTAAGTTGTCTATTAACCTACTGGGAATCTATGCTATATCTTTCGTTACACAACTCTACCGGTTCAAGCCAAGCATTTACCTATCATTTCACCTAACTCTTGATAGCCCAAATTGATTATATCCACTCGACTCACCCTCTTAGTTTATTACCGAATTATTATGAACAGGAATTGAATTACAATTAAATCAAAAGAAAACACAACCAATTAAACTTTATTAATCTCAAGAATCCAAAGGTGAGTATAGACAATAATCAACACTCAACAAAAGCAAAATCAATAATTATCCTAATTTTTAAATAAACAAAATTGAAATAAAAATAGAAACTACTATCTAAATGGATCGTGGAGGTGGCAATAGAAGAAAACCATCTGTTCTGGGAAGTACGTCCTGTCATGCTTTGTCTTCTTGTCTGTCTTCCTTCATCTCCTTTCTCAATCTCTCAATACTCTCTAGGATTTTTTTAGAATTAGATAACGTGAAAGCTCTCTATTCAAACTCTCCAAACTGTTACCTCTGACTTGTGATGTTCTATTTATACTTTTAAAGTTTTAGGTCAAAGTTGAGGTAAAAACGTTCCACAAAATCTTAGGAAACTTAAATTTTTCTATCAGCCTCATGCAGGGCAAGATCGTGGCCCTGCCTGCCACGATTGTGGCATGCTGTTTAACCTTTCTCTCATGATCGTGGCCTAATGTGCACGATCGTGGCCTAACTTGATGCTTTCTGTCACGATCGTGGCCTGCCATACACGATTATGGCCTATGGCTTTAGGTCGAAACTCCTCGAATCTTTGTCGTTCTTCCTCGTTTATCCTTAAACACTAATAAACGCATCACGACACCTCAAAAATATAACATTTAAGCTTAACAACTTAATCTAACCCATAAAAACACTCAAACAAACAAACTAACATAATTACACCCTAAATGCACACACACCACTCAAATTCACACTAAGTAAATAACAAATTCAACCTTAAAACATATGCAATTATGCAACTATCAACATCCCCATACTTAAACGTTTGCTTATCCTCAAGCAAACAAAACAATAAAACACATAAAAACATATAACACACAATGCAATAATGAGGCAATGCCTCTGACTTCATGAAATAAATTTAATCTAGAACATAATCATTCAATTATGTCAAACCATTAATGAACAAAATATGTATCTAGGGGATTGAACTAAATATAAAACTTAATCGAGACCTAAGTGTTAACTTATTTACACTTTTCAATTGTACACACACGTTAATAATTTTTTGGTCCGTCAGACTTTGTAAATGTTCATAAGTACATTTGTAATGAAAATTCAAGCTTATTATAATTTCAGTAGGTTTTTATTAGAAAACATTTTTTTACCCGAACTTAGTCTTTTACTCAGAGGCAAACATTTGTGATAAATGTCGATCTGATTAATCAACTAAGTCATTTTATTAAACAACTTGATTGAAACGTCGTTATAGCTTTTTTACACGAAGGCATAAATTTGTGATGCGTGTCGATCTGGTTACTCAGCTACATCACATTTTCACTTGGCTACTAGGTTTATTCATAACCCGAAGGTCAACAGAATAGTGATTTACTAAACGAAACATTTTTTTATTACCTACCTTGCTGCTTTTGGCTATTCATTTTCATACAAAAAGTGCTAGTTAAGCTACTTAACTTAAAAGATCTCAAATTATGAACGAATGTGACAATTTAGAGGGTGTTAAATTTACACTAAGTCCTAATTAGGTTGTATATTCATCTAAAGGCCCCTTAATTAACTAATTTTGTATGTTAATGACCATTTAAAACCTAATAGACTATGTCCAAAATTAAATA
This sequence comes from Erythroxylum minutifolium, assembly GCA_027123815.1. Lineage (NCBI taxonomy): Eukaryota > Viridiplantae > Streptophyta > Magnoliopsida > Malpighiales > Erythroxylaceae > Erythroxylum > Erythroxylum minutifolium. The sequence goes on along the minus strand of JAOTJB010000006.1, from coordinate 3,605,294 downwards.
AATTTCACTCAATCTAAGCCATTGACACATTCACACAATGTAACCTAATACTATCATACAGTATATATAGATCACATACATAAGCAAAACACAGAATCCCTCCTCACATTTGAACAACACAATGCCCTTAATGTAAGAAGGAAGCACATGAGCACAAAAAACAAAAGAATAAAGATAAGAATTAGAGTAACAAAGAATAGATAAATTAATAATAAAAATAAAAATAAACTTAAAAACAAAATAGAACTGAAGGCTAATTTGGAAAAGAAAAATTGCGTTAGACAGAAATCCTAAGGGGATGGAGGTGGTGATGGTGTCGGAGGTGGTAATTGAATGCCTTAAGACTTGAAATACCGATGGATTTGTTGGATATCTCAGCTCTGGAGTCGTTGTGTGCATGCCATCTCCGCAAGTGTTATGTTGATGTTGGTGATTGCATCCAAAACTTCCTTCCAGCCATGTTCTTCTTCTTCTTTGATCAATCATCCACTTTATCCCAAAATCTGATTCCTTCTTAATTTTATTTGGAAACAAAAATAATCCTAACTATGAAATTCAAAAATTCTAACACAAATAATCAAAGAAAGCAATTTTTTATGGGTTGCCTCCTATGCAGTGCTTTTTTTAACATCGATAGCTCGACGCTCTTCATTGAAAACTCAATCAAGATCAATTATGAGCAGCTTGCTTCCACCCTTTTTGTTCAATATCAATTTTGTATACTGTAAGTGAGCTACAAATTACAAAATGAGTAGAAGGACAATATTAATAAAGTTGAGAAAACAAATTAATTTCATCAATGTCCTTCTCATTAACAAACTGTCAATAAAATAGGGAATAATGAAACTCCCCGAATCTTCCATCAAATCCAACTGTTTGTTCTGTACAAAGGTGAATTGCTCTCCTTCTTCCTTAATCACCTTCGCTTCCTCTGCTTCTTTTGCTTCCCAAATAGAGACTTCCATGCTTTCTTCAAACTCGATGTCTGTTGTCATTTGTTCTTCGTCCTCTTGTTCTTCAAAAGATTCGAACACATCAATTATCCTAAATGTGCTATTAACCTTTGGATTCTTAAATACATTGCTCATGTTGAATGTCTCATCATCATCATCAATCCAAATGGTAGGGTTCTTTGCATAGACGCCTACTCGAGATTTTTCAATTTTTACATGTGGTATATCTAGGACTGGTGAATAGAAGGGAGGTTTGGAACTCTTTTCTTCATATACTTTTTTCATCTATTGATCATCAATGAGTTATGGTTTGGTATGGTCTTCCTCTGGTTCTGCTAGCTCTTCCCCATTCCTAAGTATGATAGCCCCATGTTGCTTTGGTTGATGTAATTCTATATTTCTCAAAGAGTCTTCCACACTTCTCTTACAAAATTCATGGGAAAGCTGTCTTACTTGAATCTCCAGGTTATGAATAGAAGTGACATGATTTTTCATCACTTAATCAATTTGCTCTTCTAGTCACTTCTGCCCTTCTTCCATATTTGTGAGCTTATCCAAGATTTTGTCCAATTTAGAATCCTATGAGCTAGATTCGTCATGTTGAACTTCAAATAGACCTTGGTATCCCATGTGAGTACTTGCATTGTTTGACCAATAGAAATCTAGGTGGTTCTGCCACCCTGAAGTGTACATGGTCCAATAAGGGTCTTTATTTCTCTAACTATATTACGACTCATTGTAATTCTCAAAATTTCCTTGTTCCCTATAATATCTATTTTCCATCATTGTTCTTTCCATTCTCCTTGGCATCTAGCTCTTCAAATGTCTCAATTATCATTCTAAGATATATTGGTGTGTCTCTATATTATGCCCTAAATTTCTTTTAAAAAAATAAAAAGATAAACAAAAGTGAAAGCCTTAGACTAAAGAACTAAACTAATCGCCTCTCCGATAATGGCACCAAAAACTTGATCACAAGGTTACGCGCACTAAGTTTTAATATTTATAACCTTAGTAATTTTCACAAGCACAAGGGTCGTTCGTGTAATACCTAAGGTATCGATCCCATAAGAAAGCCTAATCTAGTCCTAAAATCTAAGGTCGTACTAAACTACAATAATTTAAAAGAAATAAAATAGTGTAGAAAATAAACCAATCAAACAACTAATTTCAAGAATTGAGTTGAAGAAATATAAATACGATAACAAACTATACAAACCAATCCCAAAACTAACCTAGAAACTATCAAGTGAGAGAAAGGAGAATTCAATCAGAAATTAACGAATATCTAATCAATTATACAATTCTCAACTTAATAGGTCTAGATGGTCCTAGGGTGAATTACACTCTCTCGAGTTATAATTCTTAACCCTAATTGAATATTTTCACTCGACTCACCCTCTCAGTTTATTGCCGAATTATTACGAATAGGAATTGAATTACAATTAAATCAAAAGAAAGCACAACCAATTAAACTTTATTAATCTCAAGAACCCAAAGGTGAGTATAGACAATAATCAACACTTAACAAAAGCAAATTCAATAATTATCCTAATTTCTCACATAAAGAAAATTGAAATAAAAATAGAAACTACTATCTAAATGGATCGTGGAGATGGTAACAACAGAAAACCATCTGTTCTGGGAAGTACGTCCCGTCATGCGTTGTCTCCTTATCTCTCTTCCTTCGTCTCGTTTCTCAATCTATCAAAACTCTCTAGGATTTTTCTGGAATTGGATGACATGAAAGATCTCTATCAAACTCTCCAAGCTGTTACCTCTGACTTGTGATGTTCTACTTATGCTTATGAGGTTTTAGGTCAAAGTTGAGGTAAAAACGATCCACAAAATCTTGCGAAACTTGAATTTTTCTGTAAGCCTGATGCAGGGCACGATCGTGACATTGCCTGCCATGATTGTTAAGTATATGCAAAATCCGCGTCTAGGAACTATGGACTAAATATACATATTAACCAAAACTCAAATGTCAAGTATACTCACCCTTTTCAATTGTACACACACATTAATAATTATTTGGTCAATCAAGCTTTGTAAGTTAACCTAAGTATGTTTTCATGAAAAATTAAGCTACTTATAAGTTCTATAGGTTTTTGTTAGAAAACATTCTTTTTTGTAACTTTTTGCAGGCATGGACTTAATCTTTTTACTCGAAGGAAAATATTGGTGATGAATGTTAATCTGGTTACTTGACTAAGTTATGTTTTTAGTAAGTTGCTTGGTTGGAACATCATTATAGCCTTTTGACATGAAGGCATATATTTTGATGTGCCTCGATCTGGTTACTCAGCTACATCATGCTCTCAACTGGTTACTAGCTCTATTCATAACTCGAAGGTTAGTGGAATAGTTATTTATTTAAAATTTACAAACACTTTCTTTTAATGCCTACTTTTTTGCTTTAGCTACTCGTTTTCATAAAAAAATACTAGCAAAGCTACTTAGTCGAAAGACCTAAAATTATGAATGAATGTGACAACTTATAAGGTGATAAACTAACACTGAATCCTAATTAACTTGCATATTTTACCCAAAGAATCCAGATCATTAATTTCACGAGCTAACGACTCTTCATAACCTAATAAATTATGTTTAAAATTAAATCAATTTCATTCCATCTAAGCCATCGAGACATTCACACAATTCACAATATGTAACCTAAATATACTAATATAACAATATGCAAAATTCACAGTCAAAACAAAACATACAACCCTCCTCACACTTGAGCAAGACATTGTCCTCAATATAAGAAGGAGACAAATAAGCACACATGGAAGGAAATATCATAAAATAAAGTAAAACAAAAATAAAGACTAAATTTAAAAGAAAAGGGTTAGAAACAAAACCTTACGGTGATAATGGTGACGGAGGTGGTAGTTGCACGCCTTGAGCCTTGAAGTGCCTATGAATACATCTGATGTCCTAGCTCTGGGATCTTTGTTCCTTTACTATAGTCCTTATTACCCTTGAGTTTTCAGCCAAAGTATCTGTCAGAGTTTTTGGTTTGATCAAATATTGTTGTCAGTACTTTCTTCCATCCCGATTCTTCTTCTCCATCCTCCTCCTCATACTCCTCACTATTCGAATCCCCTTTTTTGTTATTACTGAGTGCTCAAAATCGCTTGATGAGTCCTGATCTTGAAATATGTTTTGGAACTAATATCCCAAAGTTCCATATTATGAGAATTTAGGATTTTAACTTGCCACAGATGATGATGGTTCATAAATTCAGGATAGTAGACCATGAATCCATTGCACTCAACTTTGTAATAATCAGCTATGGTCGAAACCAAGTAACTCATTACTAAGTTATTGCTCCTCTTACGTTGAGTAGCAATAATGGCATTAAAGATGTGGGTGGTTGGGCAAACTAGGACGCTGTGGTCCATGAACCACAACAGGAAAAGTTCCTTTGTCAAACACTTGTTAGTTTCCATCTTGTCAAAAACAATTTGACACATGAATTTGTGCAACAACAAATGTTCATGGCTTTTGATTATGTGGTTATATGAATTCTTGGTGTCAAAGTGCTCTAACCCAGTTAATTCAATCCAGTGGGGGTGACACAGAAATCATTGTGCTAATCCACTACAGACGATTTGGGAAATCCACAAATTTCATACAAAATATCATAATTAAGCTCTTAAGGTTGTCCCTGCAATAACTTAGGTAGAGTAAGGGAGTTGAGTGTGCAAGAGTTGCAAGAGTAAGGGAGTTGAGTGTAGGTAGAGGAAAGAGAGAGCCTTTAAATGTCTTATGTGCAGAGAGAAAGAGTCTAAATGAAAGTGATGGAAAAAATGATGTTAGAATTGAATATATAGGTGAGGGGAGGGAAATTTTGAAAGAAAAAAGAAAAAAACGTATGTATGTAATGCCCTATCATAGGCCAATGATTTCACCAATTTCTGATTTTTTTTGTCTTTTGTCCTTATACATACCCCCCGAGATCCTTTCCTAACTTCTTTTTAGCACTATCACCTCAGTATACTTTCCTTCTCAATCTTCTTTATCAAAATTAATGCCCTACTCTTCCATAATATTTATTTGGAACCGGAACAACCTAACTATGGAATTCAAAATTTATAAAATCAAAGAAATAATTGGTAATTTAAAAACCATAGATTGCCTCCTATGCAACACTACTTTTAACATCATTAGTTTAACGCTCTTCTTTACTCAAGGGGTTTAATAAAATTTTTCAGTGGTGACTCAGCTGTCAATCTCATAAAGTGTACGCGCAGTACCTGGTTACTTATGTCGCCACCTTCCTTCTCTCGATTCTTTCTTCTCCTTCTCCTGCGAGATTTATTCTTTTCTAGGGAACACTTTTGATCATCATTATTCTCTTTTTCTCCACCAAAATTCATAGTGTAAGGTGTGCTTCCAGTTCCTCTACCATGTTTACAACTTCATTCAGCTCAACTTCCTTATATTTCCTGATGGTTTTGATCGGGAATGGAATTGAGGGTTGGTACTTTTATATCTTAGGAAAATTGTACCTTACTAACAGAAAGCCTTTCTTATTCTCTTGCACCGATATCTTACCCTTGTTCTTCAAAGGATTTGGCTTTTATTGTTCTAAAATGGGGTAAGGGTTTTTATTTTGATGTGCCTGGGTTGTTTGTAATTTTGGTTCACTTCGAAAAACATTCTTATCAACCATATTCTTCTCCTTCCCTTTATTGTCTTCAGCTTGGTGTGATTCCTCCTCAGTCGCTTGCGTAATGACCATGATTCTTCTTTTAGATTAGACTCAGTGTTACTTGGAAGGTCCTACATTTTGGATCGCTATTGCTTTTACCAATTGACCTACTTGGACCTCCAGATTATGTATCGAGGAGACATGGTTCTTTGTAAATTGCTCAAACTTACCTTAAAGCCTCTTATGTGCATCCTCCATACCTCCAATTTTGTCTAGTTTAGATTCCATCAAACTCGGTTTGTCTTGCTAGAAACATGGTGGTCCTTAAAGTCTGAACTGTCCTCTAGTATTGTTTGACACAAGAGAAGTTTGGGTGATTCCTCCACCTAGGGTTGTATGTGTTAGAGTAGGGATTGTTTCCCCTTCCTTGACCATATTGAGTTCCCATGTATTTTACTTGTTCTAATTCTTTATCCTCCATTAAGAAACAATCGACTGTATCATGATCCATCTGCCCACAGAGCTCACACTTCAGCTAAACAACCTTTTACTGTATTTGAGGACAAAGCGTTGATGTTATTTAGCTGAGAGTTAAATTATCAATTTTAGCTTGCATTTCTGTCATTTGATCGAAAACTACAACTCCCTTTTGCTCATAAAAAGTTATGGTTTGTCGAACTACAACTCCTTTTTGCTCATAAAAAGTTACGGGTTTGCTACTCTGCTCGTTCGTCTATAAACAACTATTTTGCTTCTTCTACCGTCTTCCTCATAAGTGATCCACCAGAAGCTACATCAATTGTGCCTCTTGTATCTAGGGTTACTCCTTTATAGAACGTTTGCAAAAGAAATTCTTTAGGTAAGTTATGGTATAGACATTTTATTTGCAAGTCTTTGTATCGCTCTCACAATTCATAAATCAATTCCTTGTCACCTTACTGAAATTTTGTGATCTCCTTGATAACCTTCGTAGTCTTGGTAAGGGGAAAGTACTTATCTAGAAAGGCACAAACCAATTGGTCCCAAATGGTTACATTAATCGAGTTAAGGGAATGGTACCAATATTTTACCTTATCCCTTAAGGTAAAAGGAAAGAGTCTCATTCTTACAAGATCCTCTAACATCTGATGATAACAGAAGGTATTGTAGATTTCAAGGAAATTGACAATTTATGCATTCAGGTCTTCATTCGTTAATCCATAAAATCACGCATTTTATTGAAGCATATTTACAAGGGCTAGTTTGATTTCAAAGGAAGCTACTTACACGGGTGCCTAGCTACACCTTTATTGGCTACATTAATGTAACATGCCACTCTAATAGAGCATATTCCCAAACATACCAAAGGATATTGGAGAAAATACTCTACGGAAATGATACATTAGGAAAATAAAAAAAATAACTTACTCTTACACATCAAACATATCATAAGCATACAGAGTTTATTCTAAAATTTCCATCTATGTTGACATTTCACCTGTGAAAAATAAAGTTCAGGGAAAGCTCAGCTTTCTTTGTTCAAAAATTTTAATAAAGACATATACTGAAACCAATTAATGGTCCATACATCATTTCTTCTCATTTCTTTCATACACATAAAAGGTCACATATGTCATTATAATTTAGAATCCAACGTGTACGTTACACATTAGATTAGAGTGTAATGTTAGCACAAAAATGTGTATCATGATATGGGACGCTAATTCAAAAGACTCTAACTAGACTTCGTATATTCAACCGATTAGACCTTTGAGCTATTTTCATCCCCAAAATGTAGGTACTAAACTTCTATTATATCGTTTTCATAGCTAGAACTCCCCTGAACCTGAAAACAATGCTGTAATTTTGATGAGTTTGTGAACTCTGTGAGTGAACCATCATCGATGCATTCACACAAGTCATATCACAAAGACAAGTTATATCACAATTTATTACACTTCAATAAATATATCATATAAGCCAGTGTTGTATATCACATCACATTCTCCACTGATTTCAGATGTATTTCACTATTTCAAATCATTTCAATTAATCATTTCAATTCAATCTTAGTATGTATGTAGGGATGCAAATGTAAATGCACATGGGTTTTCATTCTCTTTCTTTTTGTTATGATCAAGTGCCTATCAATGCAATTTACTGTCTCGAACCCCTTGTGGATACCGATTCCATGAGTGGCTCATACTCCTTGTAGATACCAAGTCCATACTATCAAAGCCTGAGGCTCTTTCTCATAATTCTGAGCTCAAGGATATTTCCTGTAGATTGGTCACTCTGATCACAACTCCTTTATCTGATCAAGCATTTCAAAATAGTGAGATGCATCATTTCATATGCTATGCTTTCATTACTTTTCAATTTTTTACTCTCATTCCATATAACTAACTCTTCGAACCTTAGTTCAACATTTATCAAACAATTTTAAATGCATTTCATATAAAACATACAATTCATACAGAAACACATATATATGAGTTTGCATCCAAGTTGACTCACAATACTCTCCAGAAATGTTATTGCTTTGATGTTTCGGTAACATCTGGATGTTGACGATCACCTTATGCGTTTATCGGCATGCAATGCATACACACATAGGTCACAAATCACTAAGTTGTTTATTCATGTAATTATACAATCATGCACACACATATATATGTTATGTTTCAATGCATGCCCAATTGACTTTCTAGTTATGTATTCTTATACATAGATCTTGCATATTCAATTCCACATTTTATCCATTATAAGTTGAATTATCAAATTAGCACCAACTTGGTATCATAAACCCTTACAAATCAATTATACATGTTACCATATCCAATGTAAATCACTCTCTCTACTATATAAAATAATGTGTGCTTATGTACCCTAAGACCATTCAAACATTACAGCTTGTATACTATCATTTTGCAATTAGGTTTATACTTTTAAGTAAGAGTGATTTACTCCAAATTCATCAACCATACATTAAACTTCTCCTTGTACATTTTCATGATCAAATAGCCTTTTATATCACATATAATTGTTACTTTAAATCTGAAAATTTCTGCAAGCTAGATATCTTAATTCACCAAACTTTTTCCAACAATATATATTTATATATTTACCCAATTCTCATTCATAAATACCCCATGTTCTTCAATGCTCATTCATCCATACTTTATACACATTACACATCTCCTTAAGATCATATTTACATTAAAAGAACACATGTATTCCTTTAACAAACCATAATTTCCAGCTTTGAGTACAACTACATCAAAATAGTTCACTCTTTAGTTTATGTCGTCAATTAACTACTTATCCTTATCATGTTGTGAACAAATTAATTAAGAAACAATCTAAGCTTATTCCTAGCCTTAATTAAGTCCAAATACACAGATATATATTGAAATTTCTCAGCTGGTTCAACATGTACACAAGGCTGAAACTAAAGTTCCAGAATTTGTCATCAACATCACTAATGTGTGTAACTTTACTTCCTTCAATACTTCACAAATTTTACAAGCTTAGAGACATCACTAACACCTAAACTTTTCCATATTTCATTTCCTTTAAAGTTACTTCATTTCTAGTTAATTTAACTTCCATATTGGTTACACTTAAGCTCATAAAATTCTACTCACTTTTTTCTTCACCATTCAATTTTTACAATCATACCTATAGCCCTAAATTTTCCAGATTTGAAAACACCTTTACATCACCTATCTTTAGTATAAATTCCTCATCAGTTATACTTCATATCCCAACTTAAATCATCCATGCAAAAGATAATAAGCTACTATTTTCGTACATCCACAAATAGGAAAAAAATTAACCAATTCATTCTTCATTCTTTTCTTTCTAGCAAATCAGTTAACCACAAGCCATTCAATCCATCCCTAATTAGCGATAATAAAATTCTCTTAACATATACCACAATAGGTCAGTGTTTCACTTACTTGATTAGTTTGAATGCCACCTCAAATTTTAAGGTGCTTAGCCTCACTTGCGTGCAAGAACATTTCAAGAACAATGAGGGGATCAGTTCAGCCATGACTAGGAAAAAAAGACAACAGTACATGTAACAATGTTTTACCATTATAGCTATCTTTGTGATGGATTTTGCATAGGTTTCGGGGTGGTGATGTACAAAACTAAGTCAGAAATTAAAGGTGTGAATTAGGTGTAGGTTTTGGCAATGAGAGGGAGGAGATTGAAAGTATACAACTACAAAAATGATAAAAGAAAATGACCACGGATTATATAAATCGTATGGAAGACACTTGTCATATATTAAAATAAGACACATATCCCCTTTTTAAATGGTACACATGTCCTTTATGACCACCATATGTCACTTAATTCTCTAAGCCATTTTTCACTCATTTCATAGGCTTAGTCATCCAAAATCTTCACATTCAACTTAATTTTACAACTTTCATAACCCAGAATATGTCAATTAAGTGCACATAAAATCTTTGTCACTTTGATTTCATATTTCTAAATGATAATTCATGTGTGTATGCTAATATTATGCATGTGAATGAAATCATAAAATCATATCCTAAATGCACCAACTGAATTCTAAAATGATGTAACTTATGTTACTCTATATATTATGCATAAATGAAAGCTTCTAACACTCTAACCCTCAGTAGTTTTGGAGATCGACTATTACAATTCTCCCCTCCTTCAAAAATTTCGTCCTTAAAATTCTTACCTAGTTAATCAAATAGATGGGAGTAATGTTGTCTCATGTTCTCTTCAATCTCCCACGTAGCGTCCTCTCTTGAATGATTTCTCCAAAGGACCATAACTAAAGGAATTACACGGTTTCTTAATTACTTAGTCTGATATCTAACTATTTAAACTGGTTCTTCTACGTAACTCAAATTAGTTGTAATCTCAACCTCCTGTGCTGGTAATACATGTGTTGGATCTGATCTATATCTCCTGAGCTTACTAACATAAAATATATTATGAATCTGAGCCAATTATAGTGGTAATGCTAATTTGTAAGTTAATAGACCTACTTTCTCGGTAATCTCATAAGGATCGATATACCTAGGGCTTAACTTTCCCTTTTTACCAAACCTTAACACTCCTCGCCAGGGTGAAACTCTCAAAATACCTTGTCTCCTACTTGGTACTCCATATCCCTCCGATGCTGATCTGCATAACTCTTTTGCCTGTTTTGAGCTGGCTTAATCCTACTACATATCAATTTTACCTTATCAATGGTATCTTAAATCAGCTTTAGGCCTTCAACAATCCTTAGGCCTTTTTCATCCTAGTATAGAGGTGCTCGACACCTTCTGCCATACAATGCCTTATATGGAGCCATACCAATATTACTATGATAATGATTATTGTATGCAAATTCAACAAGAACTTCATGCTCATCCCATACTCCTTGAAACTCCAAAACACATGTCCTAAACATATCCTAAACAATCTGAATAGTCCTCTGACTCTCTCTGTCTGTCTGAGTATGAAACATCGTACTAAAATTTAACTTTGTACCCAATATTGTCTGTAGGCTTCCCCAAAATCTAGAAGTAAATCTACGATCTCAATCTGATACAATAGACACTGGGACCCTATGTAACATCACTATCTCATTTGCATATTGCTGAGCTAACTATCTAGTGTGTTATTCTCTCTAATAAGTAAGAAATGAGCTCATTTTTTCAATATATTAAGAATGACCCATATAACGTCATACTGCTTCAGAGTCCATGACAAACCCATAATAAAAACCATTTTAATCCTCTCCTTTTTCCACTTTGGAATAGGTAATGACTACAGTTTCCTAACTGTTGCTTGATGCTTTGCCTTAACTTGTTGGCCTGTCAAACACCTGGCAACATACTCAACCACTTGCTTCTTCATCCCTTGCCACCAAAAATGTTGTTTCAGAGTATTGTATATCTTGGTAATACCAGGATGCATAGCATAGGCTACTATGTGTGTTTCCTCCAAAATTTCTTTTCTCAGATCATCAACATCTAGTATACATAATCTCTTATTCAACCACAATATACTATTTCTCAACTCAAACTTAGAACTTGAATTTTGTGTTAACTTCTTTATAAGTTTCACTAATTCTAGGTCTTTGCTTTGAGCTTTTCCGATCCTATCATGTAATATTGGTCTAAGTTTAAACATAGCTACTAATGCTTCATTCTACCCCAAACTTAGCTCGTCATTTAGTGCTCTCAGTTGAACTAGATTTGATAACTTCAATGCTTCAATTTGTGTTACGCTATTGGATTTCTTACTTAATGCATCACCTACAACATTAGCTTTATCTGGATGGTACTCTATCGTGCAATTATAATCCTTAAGCAACTCAATCAACCTCCTTTGTCTCATATTAAGTTCCTTTTGACTCAACAAATATCTCAGACTTCAATGATCTTTAAAAACATGAAACGTTTCACCATATAAATAATGTCTCCACAATTTCAGAGCAAATACAACTATAACAAGCTCTAAATCATGAATTGATAATTGAACTCATGAGGCCTTAACTGTCTCGAAGCATATGCAATCACTCTACCATATTGCATCAAAACACACTCTAACCCTTGGTGTAAAGCATCACTATATACAACATACTGTCCAGATCTAGATGGAATAGTCAACATTGGTACTGTAGTTAGTCGATGTTTTAACTCCTCAAAGCTCCTTTCACAATCAACAGTCCATCAAAAAGGTACGTTCTTCCTCAAAAGTTTTGTCAAAGGGGTTGAGATCAATGAAAACCCCTCAACAAACCTCCTGTAATAACTTACTAATCTAAGAAAACTCCGAATCTTTGACACATTTTTAAGTGCTTCCCACTTCATCACTACCTCAACTTTCTTTGGGTCTACCTGTATGCTCTGTCCAAATACTATAAGACCCAAGAACATCACTTCACACTTATTGAACTTGACGTACAATTACATCTCTCTCATTATCTGTAAAATTAACCTCAAATGCTCATAATGTTCCTCTCTATTCTTCGAATACACTAAGATATCATCTATAAATACGATAACAAAGTGATCTGAGTAAGGTTGGAATACTTCATTCATCAATGCTATAAAGGTAGCTGAGCTTTCATCAACCCAAAAAGCATCACCAAAAACTCGAAGTTTCCATATCTGGTTCTGAATGCACTTTTTGGTACATCAGCTTCTGGTATTTTCAATTGATAATACCCTGACCTCAAATCTAATTTATTAAATACCTGAGCCCCCAGTAATTGATTGAGTAAATCATCTATTCTCGATAGGTGATACTTATTCTTCACTGTCACCTAATTTAATTGCCTATAATCAATGCATAGTCTTATAGTCCTGTACTTCTTCTTTACAAAAAAAACTGGAGCTCCCTAAGGTGACACACTGGGTTTGATAAACCCTTATCTAACAACTCCCACAACTGAGTTTTAAGTTCTTTAAGTTCCACAAATGCCATTCTATAAAGAGGAACAAATATAGGAGCAGTACGTGGGATAAGGTCAATGGTGAACTCTGTTTCCCTATCTTATAGTAATCTTAGTAATAAAGTGAGAAAGGCATCTAGAAAATCCCTAACAACAGGACTATCCTGTAATGTCTGCTCAACTCTGGTATCAGTCACATAGGCTAAACAAGTCTCACATCCACTTTGAAGCAGTCTAATAGTGCTCATTGATGAAATCAATCTGGCTAGTACTATTTAACTAACACCTCAAAATATTACTCTTGGTTGAGTAGGAGATTAAATAATAACCTACTTAGTGTAACAATTCATCACAACTTTATGAGTAGTAAGCCAGTCCATACCTAAAATAAGATCTATTTCTTTCAACTGTAGTACTATCAAATCAGCTTTCAATTCATCCTGGTCAATCTGAATAATACACCCTTTACATACTTCTCCCATCGATGTAGTACTACCTACTGGAGTACTCACCTCTAAGCCAAACTCCAGCATCTCTCTCTCATAATGCAATTAAGATGCTAGATGTGGGGTAACAAACGAATGAGTAGATCTTGGATCTAAAAATGAAAATGCCTCAAGATGAAAGACATGTAATATACTTACAACAATATCTGGGGAACTTTGTGCCTCCTGTCTAGCAATGGCAAAAATCTTGGCACGGTGGTTAGTTTCTCTGTACCATAGTCATATGTACACTAGGACCTAATGATTTTGCTTTACCCCTACCTCTGCCTTACTGTCATACTCCACTGGCTCTGCTATATTAGATAGTCATCTCCATCACTAGTCCTCCTATCACTCCAAACTGTGCTCCTAAAGTTGTTGGACAGTTTCTAATTTGATGATCTAAGGAGCCACAACGATAACAAACTCCTGAAACCTTCCAATATACTCCACCATGACTTTTTACACAATGTTTACAACTGGAAATTTGTTATGCTTGTCTGCTACAAATATGTTCTCTAGATGCCTGGCCTTTATCACCACCAGAATTAGCATAATCGCATTTAGGCCTAAACCCTAACTTCCTCGATCTAGACTGTGATTGTGATAGTTTATTATGGTGTTTACTAAATTTTCTTCCAGATTTAGCATGAAACTCACTATGCCTCTTAAACCTGAACTCTTGTCTATACTTTCCCTGTTCTTCCTTCAGTAACTGCTCAATCAGAATCAAAGATGCTCGTAGCTCGATAAAACTATTTAGATTTGTAATAGCCAATCTTATCCTAATCTCCAAATTCAAACCATCCTCAAACCACCTACATTTATCTTCTTCAGTCAGGATTAGAGCAGTAGTATACCCTGATAGTTCATTGAATCGTACTTCATACTCAACTACTGTGAGATTTCCCTGTTTCAAATTAAAAGATTCCTTCATCTTCTTGTCTAAATAGATCTTTGGCATGTAATTATCTTTAAAGAAATCCTCTCGTGTCAGTCTGTAAGGTCGACCAGAACTATCTGGAACTGTCCTCCACCACTGATAGGCTGGACCTTAAAATAATGAGACTGCATAGTCGAACCTCTCATCAAGCTCACAGTCCATCTGATCAAACACTTTCTCTGCCTTAACAGGATATATGCTTCCATAGAAGTCTACAACTCCCTACTTCCTAAAATTATCGTATCTTCTTTCTCCCCTCTCAGACTGGGGTATAAGGGACTCTATTAGCCCCTATTGACTCAAGATCAGTTGATTCTGTAACACGGTCTCCTATAGTAGTTAACCTATGACAAACAATAATAGTGATCATTATATGGATCTCTTAATATATGCCATGCTGAAATGCTCATATGTATACCTAAGGATGCCAAACTTATTACTCTGATACGAAATTTGTAACATACCACTCCAATAGAGCATATTCCCGAACATACTAGAGGATATTCGAGAAACTACTCTATGAAAAATGATACATTAGGAAAATAAAAAATATATACTCTTAGACATGGAACATATCATAAGGATTCAAAACATTCATTTAACAGAGTTTATTCTAAAATTTCCATATATGTTGACATTTCGCCTGTGAAAAATATAGTTCAAGGAAAGCTCAGCTTTCCTTGCTTAAAAATTTTAACAAGGACATATACTGAAACTAATTAATGGTCCATACATCATTTCTTCTCATTTCTTTCATGTGCGTAAAAGGTCACATATGTCATTATAATTCCGCATCAAACATATACATTACACATCAGTTTAGCATTTAATCTTATTACAAAAATTTGTATCATGATATGGGATGCTACTGCAAAAGACTATAACTAGATTCCGTAGATTCAGCTGATCTGACCTTTAAATCATTTTCGTCCTCAAAATTTAAGCACTAAACTTCTATTATATCGTTTTTGTATTTAGAACTCCCCCAAACCTAAAAAACAATGTTGCAATTTTTATGAGTTTGCAAACTCTGTGAGTGAACCATCATCAATGCACTCATACAATTCATATCACAAAGACAAGTTATATCACAATTTAATACACTTCAACAAATATATCATATAAGTTAGTGTTGCATATCACATCACATTATCCATTGACTTCAGATGTATTTCACTATTTCAAATCAATTTAATTAATCAATTCAATTCAATCTTAGTATGTATGTAGGATGCAAATGTAAATGCACATATGTTTTCATTCTCATTTTGCTTTGTTATGATCAAGTGCCTATCAACGCAATTTGCTATCCCGTACCCCTTGTAGGTACCAATTCCATGATTGACATGTACCCCTTGTGGATATCGAGTCCATGCTATCGGAGCCTGAGGCTCTTTTTCATAATTATGAGCTCAAGGCTCTTTCTTGTACATCAGTCACTCTAATCACAACTCCTTTATCTAATTGTGCATTTCAATATGGTGAGATGCATCATTTCATATGCTATGCTTTCATTTCAATCAATTGTACACTCATTTCATATAAAACATACAATTCATAAGAAGCACATATATGTGAGTTTGCATCTAAGTTGCTTCACAATACTCTTCAAAAATGTTATTACCTTGATGTTTTGATAACATTTAGATGTTGATGATCACCTTACACATCTATCGTCAAGCAATGCATAACACATAGGTCACAAATCACTTAGTTGTTTATTCATGTAATTATACAATCATGCTTATATACATATATACATACATACATATATATATATATGTATATATATCATGTTTCAATGCATGCTCAATTGACTTTCTGGGTATGTATTCTTATGCATAAATCTTGCCTATTCAATTTCACATTTTATCCATCATGTATGTATGTTTATCGTCATGCAATGCATACATACATAGGCCACAAATCATTAAGTTGTTTATTCATGTAATTATACAATCATGCGCGTACACACACTCTCACACACACACACACACACACACACACACACACACATATATATATACATACCCAGAAATTCAATTGGATATGTCATGTTTCAATGCATGCCCAATTGACTTTCTGGGTATGTATTCTTATGCATAAATCTTGCCTATTTAATTCCACATTTTATCCATTATGAGTTGACTTATCAAATTAGCACCAACTTGGTATCATAAACCCTTACAAATCACTTATACATATTACCATATCCAGTGTTAATCAATCTCTCCACTATACAAAGTAATGTGTGCTTATACCCTAAGACCATTCAAACATTACAACTTGTATACTGTCATTTTGCAATCAAGTTTATACTTTTAAGTAAGCTTGATTCACTCCAAATTCATCAACCATACATTATACTTCTCCTTGTACATTTTCATGATCAAATAACCGTTTATATCACACACAACTGTTTCTTTAAATCTGAAAATTTCAACAAGCTAGATATCTTAATTCACCAAACTTTTTCCAGCAATATGTATTTACACATTTACTCAATTCTCATTCATAACTACCCCATGTTCTTTAATGCTCATTCATCCATACTTTATACACATCACATATGTTCTTAAGATCATATTTGCATTAAAAGAACACATTTATTTCTTTAACACATCATAATTTCCAGCTTTGAATATAACCACATTAAAACAGTCAATTCTTTCGTTTATGTCATCAATTAACTACATATCCTTATCATGCTCTTAACCAATTAATCAAGAAACAATCAAAGCTCATTCCTAGCCTTAATTAAGTCCAAATACATCAATATAGATTCATGTATACAAAACTGAAATTAAAGTTCCAGAATTTGTCATCAACATCACTAATGTGTGTAACTTTACTTCCTTCAATACTGCACGAATTTTACAAGTTTAAAAACATCACCAACACTTAAACTTTTCTTGATTTCATGTTCTTTAAAGTTACTTCATTTCAAGTTAATTTAACTTCCATATTGGTTACACTTAGGCTCACAAAATTTTGCTCACTTTTTTCTTTTCCATTCACTTTTTACAATCACACCTACAGACCTAAATTTTCCAGATTTGAAGCATGAATTCCTTATCAATTATACTTCAAATCCCAACTTAAATCATCCATATAATAGCCCATAAGCTACTATTTTTGTACATCCAAAAATAGGACAGAAAAGTAACCAATTCATTCTTCATTTTTTTTTAGTACATCGTTAACACCAACAACTCGTTCAATCCATCCCTAATTAGCCATAATAAAATTCTACTAACATATACCATGATAGGTTAGTGTTTCACTTACTTGATTAGCTTGAATGCCATATCAAATGTCAAGCTTAGGTAGCCTCACTTGCATGCAAGAACATTTCAAGAACATTGAGGGGGTATGATGAGTTCGACCATGACTAAAAGAAAAAGATAGCAATATATGTAACAACGATCTGCCTCTATAGCTATCTTTATGATGGATTTTAGATAGGATTTGGGATGGTGATGTACATAACTAAAATGTTCTGCCTCTATATCTATCTTTATGATGGATTTTACATGGGTTTTGGGATAGTGATGTATATAACTAAGGCAGAAATTCAAAGGCTTGAGTTAGGTGTAGGTTTCGATAAAGAGAGGGAGGAGATGGAGAGTATATGGCCAGAAAATGACAAAAGAAAATGACCATGGAATGTCTAAGTCATATGGTGTAGGATGAGTGTTCCTTTTTTTTAAAGGATACTTGTTATGTATTAAAGTAAGATACATGTCCCCTCTTTAGATGGTACATATTTCCTTCATGACTGCCATATGTCACTTTATTCTCTAAGCCATATGTCACTCATTTCATCGTCTTAGTCATCCCAAATCTTCACATATCAACTTGTCTTGCCACTTGAAATTTTTCTTTTGGTAAACCAAAATACAAGACATTAGAAATGCACAACCATGTCAAATTCATTTTGTAACTTTCATACCCTAGAACATGTCAATTAAGTGCACATAAAATCTTTCACTTCGTTTTCATATTTCTAAATCATGATTCATGTGTATATGCTAATATTATGCATGTAAATGAAATCATAAAATCATATCCTAAATGCACCAAATTAATTATATAATGATGAAACTCATGTTACTCTGTATATTATGTGAAAATGAAAGCTTCTAACACTCTAACCCTCAGTATTCTTGGAGACCGACTATTACAATTTTTGTGGATGATTATAAGTTATATATGAGTTACCTCAAGTTTATATTAAGTTTGCTATTATAATTGAAATTTATTTCTCTTGTCCTGTCAAAATTCTTAGAACTAATAATGCCATAGAGTATAAAAAATCAATATTATCTCAGTTTTTATCCCAGAATAGGACCATTGTTTAGTATTCTTACCCAAGTATCTCCCAAAAAAATGAATGAGTTAAATGTAAACATAAGTCGATAATTTATATATGATTTTGGGATGAATTGGAACTAATTTAACTTATATCTATGTGAATTTTAAGCTTTAGTTGGTTAATTCTCACACATTTCAACTTTATTGCTTAATAGGTGTAAATAGATAGATTTTGGGGCAAGAGGCATAACTTTTATTGTGGATGTCTGATTAAGGTCATTCAAGTATGCTTTCTAAGAGAACTCCGAGTTCTACAACTTTTGTGAAGACTTACTATCTAAAGGATCAAAATTGCATTTTTATGTAGATGCCCAGTGTAATCCGTCCAGCGGATATGATGTCCCTCCAAACAGACATGAGCGAAGCTGGAAAGCTAGAAAACCTGAGACTGTCCACCCAGCGGATATGAAGTCTAGCTAATGGAGATTTACTGGCCATTTGGATTGCATTGGCTCTAAAAATACGTCTACCCAACAAACATAAGGTCCGCCTAATGGACATGGATGGCAATTTTGCGATTTTTCTTCCTCAATTTAACTCAAATTGAGTTTCTTTGATCCCAAGGCACTATAAATACTTATTTTTAAGGCCTATAAAATGGGAGCCACCTATTCTAACCTAAAAAAGCACCCAAGGAGTCCAAGAAGAAGATTAAGAAAGATTCAATCAAGATTGGAAGCAATTTTGTTTTGTTTTCTTTCAATCTTCTCTCTACTCTTTCTTGGATGTTGATTATCTTTATTTGTATGGATTCTTTTATCATGTTCTTG
>JAOTJB010000006.1:3561702-3572660 GCA_027123815.1 Erythroxylum minutifolium | reverse complement strand
TCACTATCTCCAGCGAACTCCCACCAGCCTTCTCCAAGGCAGAGTAAACTGCATCCAGAATCGCATCGAAAAGGTTCCTGTAACTAAGCGGACCATCGGAGACAACTAGAGACGGAGCACTGAAAAGTGCATAATCAAGACGGATATCTATGGTGTTTCCTATGTAACTGAAGTATGGATACAAGCTGACAAGTAATGGGGATTGGTTGTTCACTAGAAACCGAATGATGGGATCGAGAAGAGGTCGATACTCTTGCTTGAAAGAGCCTTTTGAGGGCGGGAAGGAGACATCTAGAACACCTGTGTCAATGGCTGTGGAGACTTTGATGCTTCCGAGACCAACTGAAGTAAGTGCAGTGCGAATGTTTTGCATGGCAGGAACTAGATACCGCGCCAAAGAGTCCGTTGCCTTGACCTCGTTTCCAACTACTATGTATCGAAACCGAACATTTCCGTAGTTTCTTACGTTATTTTGCACCCACATGTTTGCGTTAGCTTGATTAGAAGCAACCATTTGAAGGTCAGTGTTTAGGACTCCGAGAATGAGCTCTATATTGGTGGCCCTGAGGGCTTCAAGAGCTGTTCGGTTTGGACCATAGAGTCGCATTCGACCGATGTTATTCTGGTTGTACATTGCTACCACGTCTCCTGGTGGCGGTAAGTTGTTGCCGAGCATTCCGTAGCAGACACCTATTTGAGCATCTGCAGAAGCACAAGCAACCAGTTAATTAACGACTCCTGTCTATTTGCTGGAATGAGAAGTATTTTGAAGACATATATGCATATATTTCTGATATCTAATTGACAATGCCATATTCCTAATGAAGTCTAGTGTTTAATTTGGATGGTTCTTAGGCAAATTGTGCATGCTTTCAGATTACCTGTTTCATATATACTTGACAGGAACATTCCAAAGAAAAGCATAACAGAGAAGATGGAAGGGCATTTGGTAGCAGAAAAAGATCTGGCCATAGCCATTTTGGAAGAAACTAGATGAGGAAAAGAGGATTGAAACGTCACTTGCCCAACTCTCTTAGTTTGGCCCCCTTTTATAGAGATGCGGCGGGCTGCATATCAGCATTGTCAAACACTTACGGTAGGGAAAATTAACAATCTAGGGACTCGTACAATGAATATCTGGCAACTGGGTTCGGGACCAACTTCGTTATCTTGAAAATTTTTTCATAGATTGGAATATATTGAGTTGACACCTATTATTTTAATATAATTAACCCCACTTACAAGGCGTAGTATAGTCCTAGGTACATATATGATTCCGTCAACGGTTATAAAAGTTGAGAATTTTCTGCCGAACCTCTAAAATCACTTCCTAGCCTTTTTGTTTTTGGGCAGAAATGAATGCCATGTGGTTGTTGTAGAAATTAAACATCGATCAATAGCATTTTACACACTTTTATAATTGATATATGAATAATAAAAAAAGTAAGAATATTTAAAATAGAAGATATAATTATTATTCTTGAACCTCGTAAAATCACCTTTATAAAATACTTGCAAAATAAGAAAAAAACACATACTCTTCACTTGCCTCTCTCGCCATTTTAAGTTAGATTATAAATGATGTAAAACTAACTTCTTATAAATTATTTACATATAAGGTTACAAGATGGTAAGAGAAACGTAGCCTAATTAGACATAAGTTTGGACTATCAACATGGTTTCTAGTAATTCTATACAATAATCATACAACTCTGAATAAACATATTGAGAAGACCAAGTATATAAAGTAATCAAAGGCTTCAAATTTTTAATTGACTCAGTTGTAAAAAGAAAATATTAACAAGTTGTAATCCATAAAAAAATTGTTAAATTCTCCCATTTAAGCAAAACTAATCAAGATTTAATAATTTTTTTGTGAAAACATTTTTAAAATGAATTGATTTAGTCAAATAACAAACTTAACGAGAAAGCATTATGAAACTGACTTGATTGAGTTAAATATCAAATTTAATCAGTTTATATGCAATTTTAGAAAACATCTCATCATAAAAAACTCAATTGATTGAACCATTCATACTTAACTATGATACTTAATATATTAGAATCAATATATAACTCTCCATAATCATAAACAAAAATAATTTACTAAGTAAAACCTTTGGGGTAGTGCTACTGTAGTGTGATTTATATATTTGACTTGTAAAATTGTAAACCATGTATGATCGCACTGATCAAGTCCAAACCAAGACTTCAGTCTTAAAACAAGAGTTATAATTTCTAAAAGAAACCATTAAACTTATACAAAGATTAGCTTCCAAAAGATGGCTTGCTCTATCAAGATGCATTAACTATACAGATCAATCACCATATAAACTATTTCTTTCAATAAAAAAGTCATAGCATATCTCAAAATAAAAGAATCACATATATATAAAATAAGATAGTTGCATAGATGCATTTAAAACATCATTATGAAATAAATAAGTTTAAAATCCACAATTTTATTGATTTCAATTAGTGTAACATAACATAAAAATCACTTAACTCTCACAACATCAAAACATCATAAGACAACATAAAATCTATATTTCTTACATGTTTATGAAAATCTACGAGCCTATGCTCCTTGGTTAATAGATTAACTAATATGTCTATAGTGGTAATATACTTTTAATACATATCACCAAGATTAATGCATCCATAAATCTTAAAGCACTTACATTGAATATAATTGGCTCCACTAGTATTCTTTATATTCTTTAAAAAAGACTTGTCATAATGAATATTAACAGGCCTAGAAGCTAAATCAATATTCCTAAGCCCTCTACTTAAGTTCTTCAATCACTTGTCATGCGCTCATGCCTTGAACTAAGCTATAATCTCTATTTTTATGGTTGAAGTCGTCACAAAAAACTGCTTAAAACTCTTCCAAGACACAACTCGCTCTAGTATTATGCATACAGTGTAACATTTTCTTCGTTGCAACCCATTAGTCATGATCAAGGATTGGTAATACTTGCCACAAACATTAAATACAAAAACAATAGCAGGTCTTATGTATAACTTTGAATACATCAAACCTTTAACTGCATTACTGTAAGGAATAGAACTCATTGTAACTTTCTTCGACTTATTTTGAGGCACCAGTTGTTTCAACTTATTGCCTTTAACTATGGGCGATATATTGGATTTGCAATCTTATATGTTGATTCTCTTCAACATTTTATCAATATAATCCTTTTGAGTTAGGCATGTAACATTTTATCAATATATCCTGTGAGTTTTGAACGGATTTAGACACGTAACTTCACTTTGATTCTTCCGTTCTTTTTGAGTGCTTACATCTATTAGCTTTGTTGGTTCTCTCAGAACTTGTATCAGTAACTAATGTTTGTTTTCCATATCTGTTCTCACATTTATGGTGAAAATTTGGATTGTTCCTCTTATATCTTGACACTGAAAGGATCTATGTGATCAATTGTTTGGTTCATAATGTTCAAATTTTTGTTTCCTTAACTGTTTTCACAACTGTAGTGTAAGAACTTTGGATTGTTCTTGTCTTATAACTCAACATTGGAAAGAATCCATGTGATCAATTGTTTGATCGATAATTTGGAATGTTTCTATGCACTGATTTGACTTCTCTATGTCTACTCTGAGTGTCACATAACATGCAGATGGTTTATTTTGTTTGTAAAGTATCTGATCTTTAGGAGACTTTCTGTAGTGTAGGTAGTATATACCAACAAAACTAATTTGTTTGCTGATAAACTAATAAGTCAGCTTTGTTTTTGGCATTGAAATGTCTACCTTCCGTATATAGCTGCTTAGTGTTTGAAACTTTTCTGTGTGTACCAGTGAGACCTTTGGACACTCCTTATGATTTAGATTAAATTATTGTCAAATACAATTTCCATTTATATTCTTTTATTCTTCAACTTTCAATTTGATATACATTAATTAAGAGTGAAAAAGGGTAAGAAGTTTGGTCATCTTATTTAATCATATAATGATCGAGTCTATTGAATTAATTGCATATGCTATTTGCTTGATCTTAGATTGATGAATTCTTTATGCTGCTAAAAGCAGTCTAGCAGCTCAGCAGAGAGAAGCTTAAGAACATAACAGTAGTAAAGGAGCTGTTGATAGTTAATCATTGTTGAAGTTGGTATAACATTTTAATATTAAATCTTATCAGCTGTTAATCATTAAAACTGTTTGTTTGGGTTTTGCTTTTTATGCTCTATAATTCCCTCTTTTTAACTCTAGAAATATTATCTTCAAAAATAAAGTGCTTTTAATCAACAACATAAGTAATTTATATTTGGGCATTATCTGTTAAGGTTTCGCTTCTTCTTTTTCCTCTTTTACTCTACTTTATGTCATCAACTATTTTGAATTATTTCATATTTGTTCCCTTACATCGTACCTTTTTTGAAAAAAATTATGTAGATACATTAGAAATTTTATTTCTTGCAATCATGACCCATTTGAGTTTGAGCAGAAATGACGAAAGAAGAAAATGACTTGTGGTTATCTTAACTGCATAGTTGGAGATGTGTAATGTTTTCAGTTGGCTATTGAGTTTATTGGAATTAGAAGCATCTTTATATAGTTATAGGCCAAGGGTTAGACGCTATTTTCTTGATTTTTATGCAAATCGAGATTATATAAGGCAAATTGTGCATGACAATGATGAGTCATTTATTTCAATGGTTAGGATGAATAGGTAAGCATTTTTTAAACTGTATGAAATACTAGAAAGTATAAGAGGATTAAAGTCAACAAAAAGCATGCTTATTGAGGAACAAGTAGCAATTTTCTTACATATTATTGCTCATCATGTTAAAAATCTAGTTATTAGGAAAAAGTTTAGAAGGTTAGTTGAGACAATTAGTTGGTGATTCATAATGTTTTAAATGCAGTGATGCATTTGCAAAATCTTTTGTTTAGAAAACCTAAGCCCATACCAACAAACTCTTTGGACCATCGATGGATGTTTTAATGTAGATAATCACCCCATTACTTTTATAAGAAAATATAGTGTATGTGAATAAGGTTCCTCATTATTGTTTATTTCATTTGAATTTTAAATTTGCTTAGAATCTCTAGATGGGACATATATCAGGGTTAATGTGTCAATTAAAAATAAGCCTAAATTTTGAACTCGTAATGGTGACATTGCAACAAATATGTTAGGTGTGTGCACACCTGATATGCAATTTGTTTATGTTCTTCCTGATTGGAAAGGGTTAGTTGCCAATAGTCAAGTTCTTTGTGATGCAATTACTAGGAGACATAGACTAAAAGTGCCTTACGGTAAGCTTTCTTATATGATATAGGAAGGTTGTTTGAAATTTTGTATGTGAGATAATGTAAAGTAAATAACTTGTATAGTGTTTTTTATACAGGTTGCTATTACCTAGTCGGCGCAGGTTATACAAATTGTGAAGGCTTTCTTACACCTTTTAGGGGTTAAAGGTACCATTTAAATGAATGGCATCAAGATTACTAGCCAAGAACTCCAGAGTAATTTTTAATATGAAATATGCAGTTGTACGCAATGTAATTGAGAGGTGTTTTGGGTTACTAAAAATTGGTTGTGTACCATCTCATCTCTCAAATTGTTGAGAGATTTAAAGTGTTAAACTAATAAGTCCTATAAGTGGTATCATATAGAACGAAATTGGTACATCCATGACATGATTTCATAATTGTGTTCAAATGCATAATTTGAGCATACACATATAAACTGTGAGTTAGAAAAATGACACGCAATTTTCATATTCCAAGGTATGAAACTAAAATGAACGTGATATGAGATGTGAATGTGCTTTTCCAATGTCTTGTACTTTAATTTACCTATGGCAAGAATTAATGGATTATAATTTGCAACTTGGAATTAATTATCATAATTGGGAGATTGATAAATCAATATGTACATTTAGTCTTGGAAAAATGCCAAGTGGCAAGATTATTTGATATATGAAAAATCAGGATGATTAAGTCTATAATTGAGTGACATTTAGCATAGTTAAATGAGTGGCAAATGGAATAATAATTAATGAAAAATGGACCAATTATTGTATGACAGGTGGACCAATTAATGTGTGACATGTGGATCAATAAATAGGAGACAAATGGCAGTATATTTAATGGACAAATGGAAGACATGCTTAATGATATGTGTACTCATTAAGAGATGAGGGCATCTTACACTTAATTGCATAAAGCTAATGTGGCAAAGTTTCTGCTGAAACTTTCTTCACCTTCTCCCTTGCTCATTACCAAAAATTACCCCTAGCTCTCTGATTTACATTTTGATTTAATCCTTGCTTAATTGTTACCTCCAAGCTAGACTTTTATCCTTTACAAGATAGTTTAA
The DNA here is from genome assembly GCA_027123815.1 of Erythroxylum minutifolium. NCBI lineage: Eukaryota > Viridiplantae > Streptophyta > Magnoliopsida > Malpighiales > Erythroxylaceae > Erythroxylum > Erythroxylum minutifolium. The sequence continues at coordinate 3,566,314 of JAOTJB010000006.1, read as the reverse complement.
GAACCAGTTGATTATTATCTTCCATCCTTTCCAAAAACCAACTAATTTTTACCCTAAATTTGTGATAATCTTGAAAGCATGGAAGGCTTGATTAACTTGATGTTTTGAGGTGGAATTAAAGCTTAACAAGTGAGTAGACATGTTATCTTTATGGCATGATTTAATAGTATGATGATAATGAATGAATTGGAATGGAATATATATGATTTTGATGTTGAAATGAGTTTTGGAAAATGATGCTTCAATGATAGTTTCTGGTTTGTTTTTGATGCTTGAAAGATAATGATTTGTGAGTTGTCAATTGAATAAGTTTGAGCTAGAATTAAAGATGATATTGATAAGGAATGAAGTATGATTAAGGTACAATTGAGATATAACTAATGGACTAACATTAAGGTGTTTTAAATTTGGTATCAAGGTATGAGAATCTGGAAAAGTGAAGGAAAAAGGGTAGTCCACAATTGTGGTACCCATCCCACAACCGTGGATAGTTGCAGTAGCTTCTGTCATGATCGCAGGAAGGTACCCCGTGATCGTGGGCAAGGTTTTGATAGGGTAATTTCTGTTTTATGCAATTATTGAACCAAATAAGGATAAGTCACTCTAATTTGGTGTATTTGGGCTTGATTAAGGTTTGAAATAAACCTAGATTGATGCTTGATAAGTTGACTAAAGTGTTTGATAAATTGAAGTTGTTAATTGATGTTATACCTTAAGGAAAAGATTGTTTGATATCAGTGTATCTAAGTTTGGATTGTAGGAGTGTTAAAGAAATGAAGATGTTCATATGAATGCAAATGTATTCCAAAGGATCTAAATAATGCATTAGGAATGAATAAATGAAAAGTGGGAATTATGTGAATACTTGTAATGCTAGAACAGAGTTAGTAAATGTATGATTAATTGGGCACGAACAAGTGTACTTAAGGTATTAACCTAATTACAAACTAGCTATGTACAAGCTCTGATGTTTGAATGATCAAGAATTGTGAATAAGGATACATACCTGGAAAGTCAATTGAGCATGCATTGAAACATATATATCATGTGAATGATTGAATAATCATATGATTGACAAATTAATGATGTGTGAAATATGTGTGTATTGCATAAAGATAGATATACAAGAGTGAAAGTCAACATCCAGACATTGCCGCATCATCAAGGCAATAGCTAATCTAGAGCGTACTTTAAGTTAACCTAGATGTTTACTCACTATGTCTCAAATGTTTGTGTTTAGCTTTTGATAATGAACTGTTATTAATTTAAGGGTGATAATTCTAGACTTTGATGGTCTGAGGAGTTTGTTAATCAGGTTTGTATTAGAAGTGCTATCAATTTACATGTGAATACGGAATGTGAGAAATTGGATGTGTAATGCCGGACTGGATCCGATGAATTGTCGAACTAGATTCGATGAATTGATACATGCGATAAATGCACACAAGAACGAAAGGTAAATGAAATATGGCATATGACATGATGCATTATATTGAAATGTATGATCAGATAAATGAGTTATGACCAGTCTGAAAAAGAGCTTAAAGCTCAGAAATGTGAACGTAGAGCCACTGGTTCCGCTATTAATGATCCTAGTATCTACAAGGGTTACGAGATAGTATCTAAAATGAGGCTGATATTTGTAAGGGATATGGAACAATAAATAAGTGCTTGGTCACAACTAAATAAAAATGCACAGAGTCATATGTGCATTTGCATACATTTCCTTATGTATCATATGATTGATTGATTTGAATAATTGAAATGTTTAAAATATAGTTTAAAGGTAATTAAGAATGTTTTGTCATATAATATGTTAATTTACCTAATATACTTATGCAAGTATGATTCTTGATAAGGCATAAATGAAATAAAGTGATATGTATAGCTTGTTGAATTGGAATATGCCTTGTCACTATAAATCTGACTTGAGTGAATACATCAATGATGGTTCGCTCACTAAGTTCACAAAACTCATCAAAATTGCAATGTTGTCTTTCAGGTTTAGGAGATATCCAGTTAAACTATTTAGAGTACAACCACTGCAATCGGATAGGGGTTAATGGTCAGAATCAGTTTGCCTTTGCACATATCTTCAGTTTTATTGTATTAAGAATTGTATTCCGTAACTATCATACAATGTATATGTGAATTGTAAAGTTTAATGACATTTATGAATAAATATGTTTGTAAATGAAATGGGCCTAATGATTACTAATGCTGAAAATGTGTTGATGTTTGAGCAAAATTTTACAATAATTTGATTTAATGGTCTTAACGTGTCATCCTTATAGAGTATGTCCTCGAAATATCATTGATACATTCGGGTATATGCTCTATAAGAGTGGTATGTTACAGGATGGGCTATTCTTAGGAGTCCATTTTATCCAATAAAGACATAAAATCGAATTATTATAGCTTATTATTTGCTTTATAATTTTATTAGGCAAGAGATGATTTTTGATCCCATAAAGAGTTAGGGGATTATTTTCACATAAATCTGGTTAATAAAGAGGATTACATAAATACTATTGACCCAACTAATGCTTGGGCAAATTGGAGAATTGAATTGGCAAGCGAAATGTTCAATGAATGGTGAGCGTCTAGGCAAAATGAAAATGAAAATTTTTTAGGTGTTCTATTATGTTTGAGTATTAGGGGGTTTTATATTATTGCTTCTACAAGTTGTTGTACTCTTTGTTGTTTATTTTGTATGCTGTTGTTGTACACTATATTGTTCTCATAAGTTGTTGATACTTAATGTTAATAAAATGAAAAAATATAGAATGTTTTAATTTTTCTTTTATTATGATGATCAATTTTTTATATGTTAATATTGCTTTAGTTTGCTCAATAAGTATGCCAAGGAACTCCCAGTCAACTACTGATTTTAAAAGTTCAAAAGTAACAAAAAGGAAGTGGAACTATGAAGAGGATGTTGTGCTTGATTCCTACATAGTTGATTCTCATAATGTGGGAACATATAATGCTGATACTGGATTTAAAGCTGGTTATATGAATGAATTAGAAAGATTGGTAGCAACAAAACTCCCTAGTTCAAAGTTAAAAGCCAGACCTCACAAAGAGTTTAGGATTAAGACTTTTAAGAAAGAGAGGAGCATTGTATATGATATGGTAAGGAAAGATACCAGTGGATTTGGATGAGATAGTGAAAGAAAGATCGACACTGTTGAAGATCATATATGAGAGTCTTACTTAAGTGTAAATATGTAAGTATTGAACTTTTAACTTGCTTTAAGTTTTTTTTAACTACTTTCTTGTCATTTATATAAATTATTAATGTTGTTTTTTGTCATCTTATTATAGTCACAAGGATGTTGCTTTATTTTGAAGGAACAGTTTTCCTTTCTATAATTAGTTGACTGGGATCTATTAAGAAGATCGCGCAAATGGAAATCATGCACAAACTGCTCTAGATATTCTTAAAAAAATGGAAAGGAGAGAAGGTCTAGGTGGGATAAATGAATGTTGTAAAGATGAATATGAAGTTGAGCATGGTTTCCATGATATGGATGAATCCTTTACCCAACCTCAAACATCAACTGCTGAAAGATAAGATGAAAATATTTCAGTAAAGAGGAGAAAAAGAATAATGATATAGGAGCATAAAGCTATATAGATTCAATTATTGTTGCTAGCAGGTTGTTAGGTGATAACATAAAAAAGGTGGGAAAAGAATTATGTAAGAGTATTGGGATGGAAATAATTATTCAACAAAGAGTTGAAGAGTTAGATGATGCATTGGTGAGATAGGGCGACTGACAGATAATGAAAAAGATACTGCTATAAGCAAAATTCTTGACCATCCTACACAAATGCTTATATTTTTCATTCTTGCACCTACTCGAAAACTTGGGTAGGTAAGAAGGTTTCTTGTCACACAATGAAGATTTTGCTGAAGTTTAAATATTTTGTATAGTTATTTAAAATAGGGCATAAACTTATTTTTTGTTCAACTAAATAACTTTTTAGTCATTTAAAGCCCTAGGTTAAGTTTATTTTCAATATTTTGTTAGACTTACACAAAGACGCTATGTTAACATGAGATGGACAAGAAGACATTGACCATCATATTACTAATTCTATAAGTATTGTTGATTTTACCTAATATAATTTTGTGTATAATAATTCCATGTTATTTTATACTGTAATTGAGACTATATATAATAAATGCTGACATAAGTCAGACCAAATTCATGAAGTATACGAAGGAAAAATTAACCACTGCATAATTCACATCATGATGGGTAATAATGAAGATTTACAATAACAACAACAACAACAACAACATCAATAACAACAATAACACAAATCAAAAGAAACACAAATAATAATAGACACATAGATTGAGTGAAGCATCTAGGTCACTCACCAGTAGCTTCCGAGCTAATGCTGGGAAGTCTCAGTAACGTCTGTGGAATGACGTTCCCGCTGTGCCTCTATAAAAATCAAATTAATACACATACATTATGATTTGACCAATCAGAAATATATAATGAATGCACATGTATGATTTAAATGAGTACTATGCATGTTCATGACGTTCCCGGTATCAATCAGAAATTTATTCTGACATTTAACCCTAATCGGT
>JAOTJB010000006.1:3546688-3561602 GCA_027123815.1 Erythroxylum minutifolium | reverse complement strand
TAGCTGATGGTCGAGTTCTCCGTGATGTAATTACTAGGAGACATGGACAAAAAGTGCCTCATGGTAAGCTTTCCTATATGATATAGGAAGGTTGTTTGAAATTTTGTATAAAAGATAATGTAAATTGAATAACTTATGCGGTGCTTTTTTATATAGGTTGCTATTACCTAGTCGACACAAGTTATACAAATTGTGAGGGCTTCCTTACACCATTTAGGGTTCAAAGGTACCATTTTAATGAATGGTGTCAAGGTTATCTACCAAGAACTCCACAGGAATTTTTTAATATGAAAACATTTTATCCAATAAAGTCACACAATCGAATTATTATAGCTTGTTGTTTGCTTCATATTTTATTAGGTAGGAGATGAGTTTTGATCCCATGGAGAGTGATTTAGGGGATTATTTTCACACCAATCCAATTGTTGAGGAGTGTATAACTGTTATTGACCCAACTAATGCTTGGACAAATTGGAGAATTGAATGGGCACGTGAAATGTTTAATGAATGGCGAACATCTAGGCAAAATGAGAATTGACATTTTTTTTGGTATTCTATTATGTTTGAGTGATATGAGGTTTTATATTATTGTTTATGTAAGTTGTTGTACTCTTTGTGGTTTATGTTGTACATTGTTATTGTAGACTATATTTTTCTCATAAGCTGTTGATGCTTAATGTTAATTAGTATGAAGAATTTTATGAATTTTTTATTTTTCATTGATTATGATGATTATTTTTTATTTATCAATATTGCTTTAATTTGGTATATAAGTATATCAATGAATTCCCTGTTAACTATTAATTCTCAAAGTTCAAAAGGAGTAAAAAGAAAGTGGGACTATGATGAGGATGTTGTGCTAGTTTCATGTATGGTTGATTTGCATAATGTGGAAACGTACAATGCTGATACTGGATTTAAAGCTAGATATCTCAATGAATTAGAAATAATAGTAGAAACAAAGCTTCCTAATTCAAACACCAGACCTCACTTAGAGTCTAAGATTAAGACTTTAAAGAAAGAGTGGAGCATTGTTTATGATATAATAAGGAAAGATACTAGTGTATTTGGATGGGATACCAAAAGGAAGATCATCATTACTGAAAATCATGTATGAGATTCTTACTTAAATGTAAGTATTGAACTTTTAACTTGTTTTAAGTATTTTCTTTAACTACTTCCTTGTCATTTATATAAATTATTGATTTTGTTTTTTTTCATCTTGTCAAAGTCACAAAGATGCTGCTCAATTTCAAAGAAAGAGCTTTTCTTTCTATAATGAATTGACTGGGATCAATGGAGAAGATTGTGCAACTGGAAATGATACACAAACTGCTGCGGATATTCTTAAAGAAATGGAAAGGCAAGGTGTAAGTGGGATAAATAAAGGTGGTAAAGATCAATATGAGCATGGTTTGCATGACATGGATGAGTCATTTACCCAACCTCAAATATCAAATCTTGAAAGACAAGCTAAAAAAAAGGAGTAATGATACGGGAGAAGCAAGCCATGCAGATTCACTTACTATTGTTACTAGGATGTTTAATGATACCATGAATCAGATTGGAGATAAATTGTATAAGAGTATTAGGACTAAAACGTATATTCAACAAAAAGTTGAACAATTAGATAGTGCATTGGGTGAGATAGAGGGACTCACAGATGATGAAAGGGATACTGCTTTAGGCAAAATTCTTGATCATCCTACACAAATGCTTGTGTTTTTCACTCTTGTGCTTTCTCGAAGACTTGGATGAGTGAGGAGGTTTCTTGCCACACATTGAAGATTATGTTGAAGTTTAAATATTTTGTCTAGTTATTTAAAATAAGGCTGAAACTTATTTTTTGTTCAACTAAATAACTTTTTAGTAATTTAAAGCTCTATGTTATATTTGTTTTCAATATCGTTCCGTTGTTATTTTATATTGCAATTACGACTATATAATAAATGCTGACATGAGTCGGACTACGAAAATTAACCACTACAAAATGTTAGAAAGTCATATGATAAAAAAATTAATAATAATAATAATAATATTATTATTATTATTATTATTATTATTATTATTATTATTAATAAAATTAAGAAGAAGAAGAAGAAAATTAATAATAATAAGGAATTTATTAATAATAATAATTAATATAATTAATAAGAATAAGAATAATAATAAGTAGAAAATTAATAATAATAATAATAATAATAACTACAACAACAACAACAACAACAAGAATAATAATAATAATAATAATAATAATAATAATAATATTTTGGTCTTTTTGTTAATTATTCCTTTGTCATTCCAAATTTATATTTTCAAATTAAACATTGACATAAAAATTCTTTAACAATAAACTAAACAAAGTAATATCTTTTCTATTCTATTCTTCATCTTTTAAACTATTCCTAGAAATAACTTATCTATTTTTTATTTATTCTAACAGTTGAACCAAACAAGCCGTAAATGTCAAGATCCCATATTCAGTTGCCTCAGGGTTGTTACTGCAAGTATGATCAGCGATTTACTTCCCTGCCTAGCCCTGTTACCCAACTGCAAAGCCCTAATCAAATACAGCCCAAATTTGCATAAAGGCTTCAAGTCTGTTCAATTTGCAACTTCCTACCAATTTTGCTCTCTTCATTTTGTTGATTGTCTTTTAAAATATCCTCTATATCATTTAAGGTAAGGCTAATTTTTCCGGACTCCATATTTCAGCAAGACTCTAGCGAGATGTTGTTGTACTTCAAATTCAAAGTTTCAGGATGCAACGTTGAAATTTTCCCACAGTAGGAGGGAAAAAATGGCTTGGAAAATGACTTATGCTCACCTATACTATGTTGAACGAGTCTTCTGTTTGGTAATCCAATTGTACTTCTGAATTCTCTTTGTTGACTTCTCTATAGAAAAAGATGCAATCTTTAGTTACAGACAGAAGAAATATACATTCATTTAGTTGGTACTAATTAACTAATGATTGTTAACTATATCCACCATGAGTTTTCCTACTCAAGCCCAGCAGTCACTTGCCTTTTCGTCAGGTTTACTTTGGCATGCTAAAAGGGGAAGACATCATTACAACCTATCTTCTTTCTCGTTAACTACATATGTTATTGTGAAGCAAGCTATGTCATCTTTGGTACGTAAATGTAGACCGTATACCTTCCACATTGTTATTAATGGTTATAACTGTTTCACCTAGTACTGAATTTTGCCTGAATCGAACATTTCTTTTCATTCCAACCACACCTCTGATTAAGTGACCAAAGATGGGTTTTCACTCTTCTTTGCTATCTCATTCATACCCTTTTCCTGAACCTCTGGAGACTTGATCGATCTCTTTTCAGCTTTTTTATCTGTTTCCTTTTTCTACTTGCAGAACTTTCTGATTATACTAGAGTTCCAATCTTACCTCAATCGTTTATGTAGATTTACTATTTAGGTTTCTTAACTGGGAAAAAAAAACATTCTGTGATTCAAATTTGTCTTTATGGCAATAATTCGTCAAAGCCAGGCATAATCCTGATGGCAGGGAACCATTATTGCAACCATGATTTGATTTTATGAAATATCAATCTCTTTCTGATTAGATATATCGTCGATTTTGTCTTATAGTATGCTTCCTGTAGATGGAGGGTATAACTTCACTCGGAGGCAATAATCTTGAGAAGACATCATAATCAGTGATGAACAGGGAACTTTAATCAATCAGTTTGCGAATTGTGATTGGTCTTCTTCTTGTTTTTTACAAAAGGTTTGACAGCAGATTCAGGAAAAAACTTGGAAATTTCCTCCCCTAGACACAAGACAAATCCCGATTCTTGCGGGGAATCAGTGTCACCATGATGAAATCATACTAAAAATAATCATTCAAACTCTGGAAGGTCACGAAGCAGAATAGATTTTGACGAGAAGAATGAGATTAAAGCCATAGAACTTCATTAAAACCTCTATAAATATCTTAATTTCGAACTCAGTTTTCACTTGTATATAAGCATCAGTTTGTACGCAGGTATACAACAGCGTAATAAGAAGAGTTCAACGGGAAACTTTATATCTATACAGTCGATATATTAGCATTTGATCTACTCTTCCGAAGCTCTGATGGAGTTCTTGCAATGAGCAATAGCAGCTTGAATCGCAGCTTGCAACTCCTCCATGGTACTGTCACTAGTATATGGAGGAAATGATGTCGTTGCAAGAAGATGACCACTGTTGGTCGGAGATGTCCTCATCGAGACAGGAGCAGAGAATTCACCTCTCCTTCCTCGTAACTCATGCTTGTTTCTCATGTTTAAGTTCCCTGAAAAAGAATAAGGTTGTCTGTGGAATTGAAGATTGTCTCTCCTTCCTCTGAAGAACAACAAAGGCCTCACCATCCTCACGTATCTTTTAAGTACGTGAGTCACATCGAACCTCAGCTTTTTCTTTTGCTTCTCTTTATCTTCACCATCTTTAACTTCACAACCTTTTCGCCATCCAAATAAAGAGAAAGACTTTGGCTTGCTTCTTCCCTTTGTTTCGATGTTGTTGCTCTGGAAGTGCTTGCCTTTCTGGTTGCAATCATAACTATAATTCATATTGCTGATATTGTGATCGTTTATGATGCAGTCGCTGGTACTCTTTCTGGGGTTTTGGTCTTCTAACAAGTCCGTGATGGGAAGTGTGAAGCTGTCCATGGAGTTGGTCGACGAGCGAGGAGACACAGGAAGCTGAGAGAGGAGGCGGAGAGGAAGCAAATGACCATGGAAGAAAATGTCATCAGCTGGAGACAAATCAATAGCAAATGTTGGCTGGTTTTTGGCCTTATCAGGAACTGGCGTTGAAGAAGAGTGAAGAGAGATTGTGAAGGAGAATTCATGAGAAGGAGATGAAGACGAAGAAGGTGGAGAAGCAGAGGTTGTTGTTTCCTGCTGCTTAGCTTTCAGGTCCTTATCTTTTGCCTCCTGTTTTATTTTCCCAGCTTCAAACTTTTCTCCGCTGCTTGGATGCTGCTGAATTTCCATCGTCACAGGACTGTTCTGAAGAACTGATAAGATCTGTTTTTTGCAGTAGAAGAAGAAGCTCTTCACTTTTCTCTTTGTTCCTGAGACCTACAGATGTTGCCAAAAACTTTTCGGAAGGATCAATGGTATATGGAACCAAATGGGAACGTGTTGAAGAATTTGGAAATGGATAGGGATGATGATAGAATGAGGGAGTGACTAGTGAGAGTTGCGTTTTAGTTTGTTGGCAATCGGCAATTGGGCGTGGTATGTCTTTACTACAAATATAATTGAAACCCCTTAACTCGCTATTTAAATTATTCTAAAATAAATTATTCTAAAACAAATTATTACGTAAGCATATGTAATAATTTATAGACTATTAGTATATAAATAATAAAAGTATATAACAAATTATTTGATAACTTAATAATTCAAAATCACTTTAATAGTTAATAAAATATGTAGTATAAATTGTCCATAATAAATAAATTATTAATTTAAAATCAATTAAATAGCTAATAAAGCTTTTATTTAATAAAGTAGTAATTTAAAATCAACTAAACAACTAATCAAAAGCTTTTGTGTAATAAATTAATAATTTAAAATCAATTAAATAACTAATACAAACCTTTATATCATCAATTATGTAATAAGTTAATATTTTAAAATTAATAAAATTATATTTGATAAATCAATTATTTAACTAGTAAATGAGTTTTAATCAGTAATTTAAAATAAGGTAAATAGCTAATAAAAAGCTTTGAATATATCTTATCCTTTACATAGAATGTTGAATAAGATAGAAACTCAAAACTCCTAATCTTGAGTTCTCTCTACCACTTGAATCACCCTTTTTCTTGGGTAGGCTTTATCTTGATTGTATCATTCTTCGCATACTCACAAAAGAGTGTGTGGTGGCTGAAGCAACTCTTTGAATGTCGGTGGGTCCTTCTCAAAATCTAAGAGCTATTCCTCCCATGCAGATTTTGGGAATGGGAAATCACAAGCACCCCACAAAAAGCTTAGATCGAATTGCCAAACCCAACACTTGCTCTTAAGGTACAATGTAATTACTACGTTTAACACCTATCTCTCCTAAGGGACATTGGGGAAAGTGTACGGTCTGATAGGTTTCTAAATATAGTGATATATCTCTGTTAGTATTATACCTGAAAATGAACAGAAATATGGGATCCAAAGAGAAAACTCTCTTTTATTTCTAATTATGATAAGACATGAAACCAAATGGTTTGTTTTCAGTTGAAGGACGGAACCCCACCATACCCAACAAGAACGACTTTGGCACCATTACATTTCTCCACTCAATCATACTCTTAAGTGTAATGCCAAGACACGCAACAAAGGAAAATTGAAATTTTCCGGAATTTAGTCCTCATTGAACACCTTAAGTAATATTTTCTATTAAACAAATTTTAAATTAGTGAAACTTCCAATATAGGGGTTTTTTTTTCCCCCTAAGATAGTTATTTGAAGAAAACAAAAACAACCACAGCTGTTAGGTAAAGAAGTGGGAGGACCCCACACACACGTGTGTGCACAGTGGTCCAGTTCTTCCATAAGAGGAGTTATATATGTTCTGTGTTTAGGTCAACATCTCAATCATGGAGCCATAATTTTCTCTCTTCTTTTGGATGCACTCTTCGTCCATGCACATCCTCTCTAATTCAAACACCCTTTTCTCTATTATTGTATAATACGATTAAAAAAATGCAGAATGAAATAAAGGAAGGGAGTATGTACTAAAAAAAACAAAAGTTTCATGGTCAGCTGCCATAAGATCCTTTCCTTTGGTGCAAATACTTGCCACTTTTCTGCTTTTGCCACTGTCCATTCTTTGTAATCTTTGTACTTGATATTCTTCCTTCAGAAGACAGAAACTGAGAGCCAGTCTTAGGATAGGAAAAAAGAGAACATGATATCTTTTAACCAAAAAATTAAAAGAAAAAACAAACCCAAACCCATTCTCTCCTTCTATTCCTCCGAACCACATCACATGTGATAAGTCCTTTTTATTTTAATGTAAGTTGGAGTATGCTGATGCAGTAAAAAGTTTGGACAATGAATGTTTACCCTCAAAGACTTATCACGTGTGAGCTGCAAACTACAGAATCACTACCTACGGGTCCACGGAGACCAGAAAAGCAAAAGACTTCAAAAGCTCTGAGAGTTTGGGGAATTAGTTCTGACACGAAAATTGCCTCCAGGATGGGACTGAAGATTTTATCATCTTTCTAGGTGAAATGAATGAGAACCGTAGTTTGAGATGTGTCTATCCAGAAAGGGTTGGAGATGGCGTATGGAAACGTTTTGACGTTGAAGTTCTTACAAATGACAAAATAAGTTATTCAAAACAAGAAGAAACATACAACAGAAGTCTCCATTAAGAACACTACTAGTTCACATGCAATTTGACTACCACGCGAAGGTACAGCCAGGAAATGTCCACATATTGTCCCGGAAGGGATGGTCCCAATCATGTGGAGCCACAGGAAACGCTAAGCCGTGCTCGAGGCCACTACCCATCAGACAAGACTCAACATAAGCAAAAGGAATAACAACTTACAGGAGCCTGCATTTCAATAGCCTTGATGGGAATACATCACACTGTCTGGACGGGTTCAAAGCTTATCAGAGTCTTCCTTGACCAAGTCACAACAAGCGAATTTCTAAAGGCTTCAAAGATAACCAGTCAGAAGCAAGCCACAGATTAAGAAATAGAGAGAGAATATTGTTTACTGCTAACTAGCCACACCGAAAGGAATGGCTGATTAACAAAAAACATGGAATTATCTTTTGAACAAAATTAAAAACGTTGGATAGCCAATTATCCTATCTTAAGATTTACCTAATCGACAAAGGTGGGACTTTTTACATTAACAAATTCATTAAACAAGCTGATTATCGAATTTTTCCCCTAATGTGGGATGAATCTGTATCAACTAATTGTAAAAGATCCTTATATTGTGACATTACAAATGAAGCAGCCTTCAGGCATTTGAAGTCAGCTCTGTGAACAGGAGAGGGATGACTCAGTTGGAAAATTTAAGAACTCCTGATGTGTTGATCAGCCGGTGGGCTTATCAATCTCCTTCAAAAATGCTTCGTCAGAAACTTAGGTCAACAATGCTAGTAGCTTTAGTTCAAATCTTCACACTTGCAGCAAGAGAACTCCTAAAAAGAGATCCAAATGTGTGCTTTGATAATAGACCAATGGATCGACATGGGCAAATATCCCTTCAAAAATTAATACTGTAAGGAAGTTCCATTTTTCCATTCAAGCTGGACTCCCAGTGAATGACAGCCTCTGATGCTAGTCACTTTCACTGCTATGCCTATCTGTTAAAATAGAACAACAACAAACCCAATTATCAATCTTTCAAAGGAGGAAACTTCCGAACGACTCGTATAGAGAAAATTACTGTACCTCCTGATGGTCTTTTGCCTTCCATGGCTTCTCTCTTCTCTTGGCAACTTAAGCAAAGGAAAGGGCCATCCCAGGGACGTAGCCTTCTTGAAATTGTTGAACCCACGTGTATTGAGACGCCTTCTTCAGGTTTTATCTCTACTTGACAGACCGCACACATAAACAACTTAAACATGTTGCACAAGGGATATTTTGTATTTAACCTGCATCCAATAAAACAGTGCCTCATGTTATGACGGTAAAAGCTACACCTCGTAGACAAACAGTTGTGCCAACATATGTAATATGTATCCACCCAGGCACGTCAACATACGAACAAAAGACTCTTTAACCACAAAAGGCTCAACATGAAAACCCAGAAGGAAAAAGAAATAGCCAACAGAGATCAGAGATCATCTTCACGGCATCAACCTTTCTGAAAGCATAGCAGATCCGTCTTCATATAGTTCTTCCACAACATCTGGTTCTGCATACTTTTTATCAATTTGAGGAGCTGATGCAGAAGATTTTTTTCGAAACATGGACTTGAACACTCCTTTGCTATGCTTTTTTGGTGTTGGCAAATGAGCAACTGGCTTCTCTTGAGGTAATATATCAATGACAATGCAGGTGGTATCATCTCTAAGTCCCTTCAGCTGTACTGCTTCCTAAAAAAGTAACAAATAACAAATACTACAGTCAGAAATAATTGATCTGAAGATGCAAATACTGATGTAATATTTTACATCCATTCAGCTATGCAAACTGAAGTGAGGGCCAACATCAAAATTGATGTCGCCAAAACAACTTAAAAATCTTAACCGTAAGAAAGTACATCAGAGTGCTAGCACTATCATACTTTTACAATCTGGGAGGCTGCAGCTTCTGCAGGCATCCCACGACAACAATCAAGTGCCACCTCTGCAGATATGACATCCCAAACACCATCACTTGAGATGATAATCCTACCTCCCGCAGTAGACAACTGCACATTTTATAAATTAATAAAAACAGGGACAAGATAAAGCCACAATCCTCAACAGAGACCTGAGAAGAGATAAGCTTATAATTCTCAGTGGACAAGAACATATCAAAGGAAAAGTACATGCAAGCATGCAACATCTCCAAGGACCAACCTTAACTTGCTTCACAAAAGGAACAGGAACAATGAATTCTCCAACATCAACATCTCCTATAGATCGTGAAAGACACAAGCCACCAGGCCAACATCTCAAAGGACCGATCTACAAAAAATTAACAAGCAAGTAGAAAAGCATCTAAGCATCAATTTCGTATATATATGTCTTGAATATAGCTTATCATAACATTTTGAGCATTTGACATGATTCAAAACTATCATAAGACATCTTACTATGCATAAACAAAGCTTAAATACTTTACAACTACAGTACTGCACTAATTAGAATATAATATCAAGCTAACTAATTAAGCAAAAACCTTTGCACACAGCAGGCAAAACCTTGTAAAAAGATCATGATTGTATAAGACAAGTGACAAGTACCTCCGCCCCACCACCAGCGTTTAGCCGTCCCACTTCACCTCCGCTGGAGGTCACACGCTCTACCCTAATACAACACACAAAAAGAAATAACGCTTTGGTGAAAAATAATGCGTGCAAACAGAAGCACCTGAGAAACTCATTGCATTTGACTTACTCCTCAAAATTGCTATCAAGCCTGTGGTCTGCTGACAAGTAATAGATATCACCTTCAGCAGATTCAAGAATGCACCTGGAGTCACCGACAGAGGCAACTGTCACAACCCATCCGTCTATTATCACAAAAGTCACAGTTGTTCCAGATGTTTGTGCTGGAAAGGAGAAAAAACAGGAGAACAGATAGAGTGAGTTCAAAGAGCATTTACAATAATCAACTTACAACTACAAGCATGTGAATGTGAATGTGAATGTAAATGAAAAAAGTTCTTATTAGTCAATCCGTCTATCTGAGGATGACTTCACAACATGCCCAAAAAGATGTAGAATTCTCCGTAATAGGACAGACCTTTTGATTGAAAATCTTTATCTGTTTTAACAAACCCAGCAACCAAAGCCCTAGGAAGTGCTGCCAACCATTCATCCCTGTTTAGATCTGGAGGAATGGCGGATATGACATTATTTAAAAGATTCTCTTTAGTGTACATCGCAGCTGCAGATCCATTATGCCCATCAAACAACTGCAAAAAGATCATCATGACCATCCTACTTGAGGAAAAACTCTACAGATTAATTAACTTGTGACTACAAGAAGCAGCTTAATCTCAAAGGCTCTAAAGAAACTGAAAAGGAGTCAAGAAGTCAAAACAGGTGTTGTAATATCCTCTCAAGTACTAAATTGATCAAACATCCAACATCAGTTACCAATATATAAAAAAAAGTTTCGTTCGTGCAAATAGGACGTCTCAACTAAGTGATCAGGCTAATCTGATCACGGACAAAACAATTTCCAATTCTGGAATTAAGTCATCAGAGGCCAAGATTTACCCCAAAAACGGAATAAGTGGTGACCCCATCACCAACAACCCTTTGGCATTCGGTTTTAAGAAGTGTAAAGTCTTCTCCTTTCTTGCTCTGGTTGGCCTGACCGTATAAGATCTCCGGTTTTTCCACTTTCTCATGTGCCAACTCTCGCTTTAACAGCACCGAAAGCGGCACCGTTTGATGACCTCTCGCAGACATCACTAATCAAACACTAAATTCAACCACCACCCACTAGCTGCTACTTCCTCAGACGTGTCACCGATTCACACCACTACTACCTTCAGTTCTACAACAAACTGCAAAACCGAAAAAGATAAAGAATAAAGTAAACTATATGGAAGATACTTCACATTCAGAAATGAAACGAAATGAAGACGAACAGAATCAAAGAGATCTTCACAGAGACAAACTACATTAAAAAGAAAAGGCACAAATACGGTACAACAAACTTCAACGATCTGTCATTTAAAAGAAGAAGATAATCTTTTGAGACAGAAAAGGAAAATCGGAAAACGAGTAAAACAAAACAAGGAAACGAAATCAGCCACCAGGATTATGAGATCAATGTGGAAAATATCTCCCAAATAAAACCGCTGAATTTTCCAAATCTCGACGAAAACAGATTCAGGAACGGAAAGAAACAAATAACAGAAACATAAAGAACAAAGGGTAGGATGGGAGACAGTGAGAGAGAGATTACGGTGGAGGTGCGCCGATAAAAGAACTTTACGCGCGAAGTGATACAATTGGAAGTCGCTGCTATCGAGAAACTCGGATCCCGGCGAGCTGCGAGAATTCCGTTGTTGAAAACTTTGAAACTAACAGTGAGAGGCAGAGACGCGGTGAGAGAGCGAGGGGCACAGATTAAGCAAATTACAATTACTATATAATATGATCAGTCAATCAATTATTTCAAGAGGAAGCACATTTTTCTATAGGTTGACGTGGCCATAACGCACGGTTCAAGCCGTCCGGCGCCGTTTCCCTCCCTCCACACCTCGACTATATCTTTGACGTCTTTGGCGGGCATCGTGTTGACCGTTTAGTTACATTCATAGTATGTCTTACTAATTCAATAATAAAAATTTTCGTTTGTCTAATTTTTGTTTAATTTATTTTAATAATTTTTATTTTCAAAAATTGATAAATATATTAATTAATCGGTCAATTTTTATAAATTAATAAATTCTTATAAACTAAAATTAACTAATTAAGTTTTATTTAACAAATTTTTTAAAATTAAACTTCAAATTTAAGAACAATTTTAATCATATTTTAAATTCTTTAATTTTATTTAATATTTAATTAATTTTATGACTTTAATTTTTTAAATTTTAAATCTTTTTTTTGCCGTATTAACTTTTTGTCTACTTTTTAAAACTCGGAAAAAAGGCAAATGGAGTTAAAGGACGTCTTTTTAGTGAAATAATCATAAGATAAATCAATAAATAGACAAAAATAACATGATATGATATTATGTAATTGATTTGATTAGCTGTTAAACTTAAACCCAAGACCCCGAAACTCTCGGCGCCAGTTATCCCAATCATACATAGTCTTACACGTTCTTTACTCAAGACAAATAAACATCTTAAACTATGATTTGAGACTTTAAATAGCTTTAATCAGAGATTAATTGTGAAGCTTACGGAATAGATTAAGACGTTCATTTGACTTTATTAGCTTACCAATAACTATAGATAAATTTTAATTTAAATTATCAGTTTTAAATTATTTATTTAAATACATAATATATATATATATATATATATATATTAATAAATAATTTATGATTAATGTAATCAGACTCAGACATGGTGTTGGTCACGTTGGCAGGGAAAAAGCGCGTGACAGGTGACAACTGGTGTGCATTTCCGCGTGAAGTGAAGAATAATGATAGCAATAATAATAATTATTATAAGTAACTGCGCTAATTAATCAACAACCGCTGCTAATAAAAAATAAATTAATATGAAACAATGGGTGGCTTAGTGGAATTGTGGGTCACAGGACCAGGTCAATGGGACCCCACGAACATGAAAATGTTAAACCACTTTCCTTTCTTTTGCTTGGCTCAATCAAAGACATGTTCCAAGTTAATTTTGAAGTGACGGAATGCAAGCTTGCATTCATATTATTATAAAGTGTTTTATTCATAATTTAATCAAATCATACAATATAAAATACCTTCTGTTTTGTTGTTTTAATATAAATTATTATCTAACTTGTTTTATATATTTAATACCGTTTATGTAATAATTAATTACATGAAGATATTTATGAAAATAATTTGATAAATATTTAACAAATTATTTTATATTAATACCACTTTTTTTAATAACTTAAAATAGCAAAAAAATTAAAAATTAAAATGAATAACCAAGAAGGAAATAGTCGGTCTATCCTTTTTCAGTCTCATATTGAACATGGACCACATGCCAGCGACAACAGTAATGGAGTCTGATATAATTTGGGGGAATCAACTAATACGCGGAGGAATTTCAAGTTGAAGTGCGCATTTATGCAAGCATTTCAAAGGCAGGTATTTTGCAGTGCTGGAGTAGTTGACGAACGGAATCAAGCGAAAACCTCCATATGGATGATACTTACCGTCACCATCTTCGTCTAGCAAAGTTAAAACTGGCTGAGACTCACCAACCGAAATCCGCCATTAACATGGGATTGAAGCAATGGCTTGATGTAACTATATCCAGTCAATGCTCGTACTTCCCTTCATTTTTATTTTTAGATTCATGTGAATCAATATCATAGCGATTATTCAGTTCTATATAGGATAACAAATTCATTTGGCATTCAAAACAAAAGCAACTAGTTTAGCCAATCTTGAGTGCTGAATTTCTTACAAATTGGAACAATAGCACTGGTTAAAACAAAATCATCATAATATTTGTACATTTTTCATTATTTTTTTCCCTATTTCAACACCCCTCCAAGCTAAGGGCTTCTTCTATCCCGCATATTCACAAATTTGTCAGTAAAAAACTTTACAATCTTGATCTTCTTATGCACCTGATAGGGTTAAACGGAGTGTGCCTCCTTGAGAAAGTATGGGGGCGTGCATTGAAGGATGCAGATGAACTTATGTCCCAACCTTCAACATCTCGAGGAACACAAACATCAAAAAGGATCTGACCAAGAACTCCATGAGCATTGATACTTGGCAGTTTGCTCAGATGAATCAAATCTTCCTTCTGTTGATCTGGAACAGACCCGACATCTCTACCCTCATAATACTCCAATGAACTTGGCATATAAAGATCGGTCGAGGATGTGGTAGCTACCCTAATGCTCCTGTCTGGACTGTAAATTGCCTTTTTCAGATTACCAATTTTTGATTTCTCGTCATGTGACCCTTCTAAACCCATCTTTTCTCCTTCAAGTAATTGAATTCTTTGGGAATAAACAACAGCTGCCTTACCAAGGAGCTCAGTCACAGCAGCCTGGTAATCAATCGGATAAAGCCGATAATGACCTAACCAACATCAACATACCATCAAATTTTTAAAAATATGGTGAAAAAAGTACTTTGCGGTCTGAAAAGCACACATTGCAACCATGATTAAACATAGCATTACCAAACTTTTGAGACATACCTACATGAGGAGACCCATTCATTGTCACCAATTTGACATCTCCGCCAAGTTCACGTAGCCTTTGAGTAAAATTGCAAATTACTTGATAAGAAGCGAGTTCATCATTGTCTGAACAAAGAATTAGATATGGAGCCCTCATACTCTACAGCACGAGATACAAAGTTAAATTAAGAAAACAATAATAAAATTGCATAGCTCTGTATTAATATATACTTACAACAGAAGAGTATAGAGTCTGCCAATATTCAGCACGTTGTGATTCAAACTTGTTCAGGAACATTGCATCAAGACTGTTGCTAATGCCATTTGCAATCCATGAAAATATTCTTGGTGGATTAGACACTCCAGTAACAGATGGGTGAACAGCAAATCGTCTTCCCAAATCACTAAT
>JAOTJB010000006.1:3465657-3502607 GCA_027123815.1 Erythroxylum minutifolium | reverse complement strand
CTGTGTGGTGACTCGAACTCAAGACCTCCTCAGGCTTTAAGTGAGGAGTTAACCAACTAGGCTACTCCTTCTTGTCTCATAATTTTATTAACTAAATATTTAATATTAAATTAAATTATTCATATTATTATTAAAATTAATATATTATATAATTAAGTAATATGTATTTAGTTAGATATTAAATCAAAAGTAAAAAATAAAACCTTTTTTATAAAATTTTCATTAAAAATAAAAACAAAAAATTAATATAAACAGTTTTTTACTAAATTTAAAAACAAAAACAAAAAGTTTGAAATAAAAACAGAAAAACGTTGCCTTTAAATACTCAAAAACTCTTTTATTAAACCTTATTCATATATTTATACGAAATTTGTATAAATACGTAGGTAAATGATAAAAATAGCGTAACAGCATCAGATGATCCGGTTTAACTGGAGCTCCACATGGAGACAATTCAGAGGCACTTGTCGAACCTATTTATGGCGATTGAGTGTTTCCCCCGTCAGCATAGGTTTTTCATATGGTACTGTGCGACCAACTACATTATTCGACATATGGAAAGAGAAGACAAGAAACTAAAATTGCCGGTGGATTTTTCAATTCTAGGTCTTGACAATCGAACTTTACGAAAGTTGCCAATTAATTGAACTTTACCCAAAGTCTTATTTAGTTCCACGCTCACAAAATCCATTAATTGATTTTCAGTTTCACCTAAAAGTGGGCCTAATGGCTTGAGCTTTTCACTTAAGACTCTCTTTTATAAGAGGTCTTGAGTTCGAGTCACACTAAAGGAGGAGAAATAGGAAATTTATCTTATTGATGATCCTCTAGCCTCCTGGGTACAGCTCCTTGATCGGATCAATTACGGATGCCTCGCTTTCAGCGGCAGTGTGGGAGTTGAAGCTACTAGGAAACCCGAGGGCTGCTGGGAACCTGATGCTGAGTAGAGGAGCCAGCGATCAATCAGCAATTGACCAATCAAGTATGTGACGACTCCTTGTGCGCAGAAGTGTACAGGCTACGTAAGAATCTGAGAGATCTTGGAACTCCAAATTTACATCCTCTAGAGTTCTTGGGGTGAGATCTTAGAAGCTTAGGATTAGTCTGACTAAACTGAGAAACCTAATGTAATAAAAAAAAAGTCAAAAATCTCATTTATTAAGGCTTACTTTTGTCTGAAACACGGCATTTTGGCTTCACCATTTTCTGAACAAAAGCTAAGTTATGAGAGAGAGTGTTCAAGTCTGTATCTTTCCAAGTCTGGCTTATGGGAGTGGACATAATTCATTAGTATATCTACATCCTACCTACTACAAGAGCCTCATGGCTTGTAATGAACCTGTTTGAAAGGTCAGCGGAATTAAAATATTAGCATGGAGGCTTCTGTAATCATCCAAATTTCACTCACATGGCGGTGACAGTAAGTACAAATTATTTCATCCTTCACGCTATAGTCAACAACCCAACAAACCCCGTGGGCTTGATAATATATATAACCTCCCATCAAATGGAAGAAGTCTCATCTTGCACTAAAATATCCTTTCTTTTTTTCACTTGAGAACAAAATCAACATTCTCTGAATCTGTCTCTGCGCTCTACCAAATGGGTTCAGGCCAGAAAGAAGTAGCTCGTGATGTTTTCCCGTATCTTAAAGTATACACTGATGGGACCATCGAGAGAGTTGCTGGAACTGAAGTTGTTCCAGCAGGTTTGGATCCTGAAACTGATGTTTTGTCTTTAGACACGGTAATCCTACCCGAAACTGGTCTCTCAGCGAGATTGTACCGTCCCAACTCGGCAAAACCTGGTCAAAAGCTCCCACTTGTGATATACTACCACGGTGGAGGCTTTTTCCTATCATCAGCTGCTGATCCCAAGTACCATAATTCACTGAACAAGATTGTTGCTGAGGCTAACATAGTTCTTGTCTCAGTTGATTACAGAATAGCACCAGAGAGTCCCCTCCCGGCTGCGTACGAGGACTCGTGGGCTGCACTCGAGTGGGTGGCTTCTCACCCTAAGCAAAGTGGTGGCAACGAGGCATGGCTTAACGACTACGTGGACTTTGGGAGAGTGTTTTTTGCAGGGGACAGTTGTGGTGCTAACATGGCACATCACTTCGCGTTACGACTCCAGGACTCAAAAGTTAGTCAACATCTGAAGATTCAAGGTATTGCTATGATCCATCCCTACTTCTGGGGAAAAGACGCCATAGGAGCTGAGGTAAGTGATCATTTCAGGAAAACCATGGTGGACGGTTGGTGGAAGTTTGTCTGTTCATCTGATCAAGGGTGCGATGACCCGCTTATTAACCCGTTTACTGATGGATCCCCGAGTCTCGAAGGTCTAGCCTGTGACAGACTAATAGTTATTGTTGCAGAGAGAGACATCTTGAGAGATAGAGGCAAGCTGTATCATGAGAAGTTGGTGAAGAGTAAGTGGCAAGGGACTGCGGAGCTTGTGGAGATAAAAGGAGAAGATCACGTCTTCCACATAATGGATCCTAACTGCGAGAATGCCAAGTTCATGTTCAAGCGTCTGGCTTCTTTTTTCAATCGAGTCTAGGGTAGGGATTGAGTTATTTGACGATATGTAACAGTCCCAAGCCAAGCATAGGTTTTGGGATGTTTTACAATAAGAGAAGGCTGGATGATATAGCTTTACTATTCCTGGCTTGTCTGTATTTTTTATGCAACTTTACCAAGTCCTTCATAATAATTATGTCTACCAACAGAAGAAATCCATAATTGCCTTAGATGATTGGGTGCGAAAAGAACCAGAAAGTAAAGACACCGCCTAAGGAAAGAATTCTTCCAACATTGCCATGAGCAGCAACATCGGAGATTGAGAAGTCAACATTTGCTTTTGCCTTCAACGATTCACTCGATAGCGACAGCATAAATCGTAAAAACGTGATCAATTAAGACTTTTGTGGAGGCCAGCCAATTTCACCAAGAGAACACAATGCATGTCATCAATAAGATAGGAAAGTCACACAAAACCGACCTCGTCTTTTTGAAATAAAATTTGAGATAAAGTTTAAAATGTTTTATTTTATAACTGATTTTTATATATGATATTCGATTTTTTCGAATAATTTTCACTAAATTTAATAAAATTCCAATATTTTTAAAGAAGACTGCATGTGGCAGCATCTAGTTGCCTATCTTGGAACTCCAAGCATTTTACTTTCACATGGAAAGAAAATAGGAGACAAAGAGTCCTCTAAATCTAATCCTTCATAAGATAGAAATACATATAAATTATTCGCAGCGTTTACATGATTTCTACCAACAAAAGAGCCAGAGCGAAAGCAAGAAAACGACAGAGTCCAGTAAATGAATCGCATCAAAACCCACAAGTTGGAGAAAAAGGGGCAGTCTGCAATTAACTGCAGTTTAATCTACAAACTGACAGTGCAGACGGGAATTAACTCAGAACACGACCGTGTCAAGCATTGTACCTAGAGTTTGAACTATGTTGGATGACATCAAGTCGGAGACATGCTCCTCAAGATGCTTCTTGGCATCTTGCCTTCCAACATTCGCAATTGCCAATTTCTCAGGTGGCAGTTCGTCCTCCTCCTGCACTGCCTTGTTGTACTTAACAGCTAAGTTCAGCATCTCCTGCAGATTTCAGGAAGAACAATATTAACTAACTTGGTCACTAAGAAAAAAAACAAAAAAAGTCATTATAAGCCAGACATGGTAAATCTTATAGTGAAAAGAAAGCGCAAAAGCATGCAGTATATTTATTCTAGAGTTGAAAAATTCTCTCACCTGAACAGTTTGCTCATTAGTCTTGGAATGAGTATCAAACCGCCTGAGCGTCAATCCATCTGTCCACTTCTTTTTGTGTAGGTTAAGAAGCATCTTTTCTTCAAGTTCGTTCTTCCTGTAATTAATGGCTATTGAGTAATAATGTCTGTTCAATCCATGTATAAGTGCCTGAAAATTTTCAAACAAGCCAAATGAGGTAACTCATAAGGTAAAAGGAGAAAAAAAACCAGAGTAAATACATGAAGCATTTACAGTAAACCCACTTGAATGGATGGTTTATTCAGATGTCCAAGGTTTGAAGTTGTTTGTCGCGGTTCCTGTCCAAGCATCATCGTTTGTGGGTTAATCAAACGAAAGGCATCAATCACCACCTTCCCTTTAACACTCTGAATAGGATCCACCACCACCGCCACAGCTCGTTGATTCAAGGCTTCAAAACTCTGCAAATGACATAGAAAACCATACCTCAGCCAGTTGAGTTGAAAGCAATAACAAGCTAACAATGTAGCATTTCACAACAAATTAATACAGCGCATATACTTAGTATTGAGCTTTCCTTAAGACCACACATCAGCCAGTTGAGTTAATAGCAACAAAGCGCTAAAAATCTTGCAATCTAGCAACGAATTAATACAGGACACATAGTTTTCATTCATTTTTAACTACATACAAACAACAAGCATTTGCAAAAATGTAAAACCACTCCATTTCCAACCAACTTAAAGCTTTTAATGAAACTTATATTAACAACATTGAGTTTTTCAAGCACTAATTACATCAGATTCATAATGACTTACATGAATAAAGAAAGCATTCCTATGTCTCTCATTCTTTCCACTAAAACACATAGACAAAAATTAAATCCCATAAAAATGCCAATTTTAAGCGCAAGTGGCACAGAATCAAACATATAAAACCACGAAAATTTGCGTCTAGATTGTAATTCAAGAACAAAAGTAAAAGATGAAGCATAAGCTGTGATGTGAATAGTATCAGTACTAAGAAAAGCACCAAAAAATACCTGTTGCGTATTTATATCAACACCAGATAGCCAACACCCAAATCCAGGATGCGAATGGTACCACCCAACAACCATCTCTGGTCTGCAACAACAGCAAACAAATGCCATTAGTGAACAACACTTTCTTAATTGATACAAAAGCGGAACAGTACCTGGATCAGTGATTAACATTACTTAGACTAGATTCCCTAAATGCTTCCAACACATCAGGTTGCATATCAAGATTATTACGTGCATACAATAACAACAACGTAGTAATGGAGAATACCGTCCGGTCTGTTTGAGCATATCAAGCATGTTGGTCTGGAAGACATGATCAACAGCTTCAACACTAACTCCTGTACCACTCTGTGGCATGGCAAACACATCAACTACACGAACAGTGTATTCATCCACAAACTCTCCAAGCATCAAGCCCATAACTTCCATGGGCACTCCAGCTCTTCCTATCATCATTGCCCACATCAGAGAAGCAAAAGATGCACACTATGATGAAAATTTTGCTCTTTTACGAAAAGATTCCATTCAGTTGCATCAAATCTTAATACAAATAGTGGAGCAGTATCAGGAATCACAATCACACAACTGCTCCAAATTTACTTTAAATCAAACCAAAATCTTCGCACTTGGAAATCCAAACCCTAACATCTTTACAAAGCCAAGAAACGGTAAGATGACAAGGAAGTCTATAAAATTCTCACATCCCAATTGATTCAGTGAAAGCCTATTAGCGGTTCTGATATCCCAAAATCCCAACAACTTTAAAAAGAAAAGCAGAGAAACTAGCAAAACACAGATAGTTAAGAACGGTACCGTGCTTGAGCATCTTGAGGAGGGCAAGAGAGGAGATGTAGACCTGCTCGGAGGAATCAAGAGTTGGGGAATCCGGCGGTGGATGGCCCAACGCCCCTCCGGCACCGGCAAACATCCTCTGAAGTCTCTCCATACCGGACATACCCTTTCGTTCTCTACTTCTCTTTCAGCCAAACACAAGATCTCAACTTTTCTTTCCCAGCAAGACAAGCCCCCAAGACTAAGAATATAGTTAAAAGTGGGCTGCCGACCTCATGATATCTGTAATTATTTCATCTTCTACATATTTTAACCCAACCCAACCCAACCCTACCCAACCCAACCCAAATTCTTAGAAAACGGCCCATTTCCCACCCAAAACCGTGTAGAAGAAGATGGGCATATCCTCCGTAGAAAATTCCCAATCCGAACTATATAAACTACTTACGTGATTAAGTGTTAACAGTGTTTCTAATTCTAATTACAATTAGTATTTGCTAATCTCCTTTTTATTTGATTACGTTACAAATTATTGTTTCTTCTTCCTCTTCTTCTCCGTACTAATCGCAAGTCTCAAGAGTTACGCGCCACCGCCATTCTCTGAAACAAGAAAGAGAAGACTATCCTTAGACTAAGGCGAAAGAACATCTTTCCTTTGTCTCAGCACTTTTGTTATAATTCCCACATATTTTTATATTTTTTAAATAATATTTTAAGAAACAATTAGTTATGCTCCGACTTTGTCTTCGTCCCCGACGCTTCTACCGCCTTCCGCTTCCTCGCTCCTTTTCCTCCTCTTCTTCTTCTTCCAAAAGTCCAATTGAGCCCCCGAACAATGTTGGAAATTCCCGTAATGCCCCTCCTCAACCGCCTGTCCTTCACCACAGCCCCCTCGTGGCCACCGCTGTTCCGTCCACGAGCCATATGTACCGTACGCCTCTTCTCGTTCTGTCCGCTGCACTCGCCTCTGCTGTCGTCGCCTCATACGCCGTCGTGTCTATTGACCGCGACTCCGACCACCATTGCAGTCCTCTCCGCGACGCGATTGATCGGACGGTTTCCAAATCAAACGAATCTGCGAAGAGGATCTTCTACCACTTCAAGCAAACCTGCGTCGCCGCGTCTGTTCTGTCGCAGTCGTTGAGCTCGGTGCTGTCGTCGGCGAACCACGAGGTGAGGGTGGGATTTGAGCTAAAAGTCGCCGCGTTGCTGGCGGATATTGCGGCCGCGAATGCTTCCCGTAGAGTCGCCCTCGTCGGGGCGGGGGGAGGGAAGGTGGTGGATTGGCTGCTGGAGACGGTGGCTGGGGGCGACGGGAGTGGGACCCAGGCCGAGGCCGCGAGAGCGCTGTCTTACTTGATTACGGATCCTAATGTGTCCGCAGACGTTCTCGGGAGGCCCCATGCGGTGCCGTTTCTCTTGCGTTTTATTTTTTCTTGTCAACCTAAGAATAAGGTGATTCTTGTGTAAAATGACTCCTTCCTTTTTGTTGTGATTAATAGGAATACTGTATGCTGCATCAGTTATCATCGTAGGTTGTGTATTTGTGTGTTTGTGCTTTTTTTTGTCATTAATATATTGAATTTCTGTGGGAGCAGCATTCGAGACGTAGTTCATTCGATATTTCTAATTCTTTGAAAGGTAGGAGCATGCTTGTGGATGCAATCATGGATATTGTTACTTCAAGTTGCAACAATTCAGAAAGGAAATATTTTAAGCAGTTGTTACCCGGAAATGCTGCAATGAGAGACATTGCTGCTGCCATTGAAGTCATTAAGGAAGGTGGGCTGCATTTGGATGAGCCGCCTGAAAATGAAGATGATGACGACGGTGGACAGGGTGTGAAGGGTATTGGGATTAAAATTCTTGAAGGTACAACCGCTGTAGGGCTTTCGAGAACTAGTGCCCTTATGGATTTAGAGCACTCTGGCGCTAAAAGTTCAGTCTTGCTTCATAAGCATGATGGTTCGCTAAGACAAGAAAGCTTATCTTCTACTGTGGTGCTTCCTGGACTTTGGGATGATCTTCATTGTCAACATGTTGCTGTGCCTTTTGCAACATGGGCGTTGGCTAATTGGGCAATGACATCTGAAGCCAATAGATGCCACATTCAAGAACTGGATTTTGATGGGCAAGCTGTGATGACTGCTTTGATTGCACCTGAGAGATCTGTGAAATGGCATGGGAGCTTGGTTGCTCAGTTGCTGTTGGAGGATCGTAATCTGTGCTTAAGTGATTCTGTTTCTGATTGGAGTTCCAGTCTTCTTGCAACAATATATCAGGCAAGTAAAAATGAAGATATTCCTTTGGCTCAGGTGGCCTTGTCTCCCTTTTTGCTATCAATTGAGAGAAGTTCCAAATCGCGGGAGGTGGTGATGGAGAAGGGTCTTCAGCTGATGAGAGAAACGGCTAAGCTGACAACAAAATACAAGCAGGTGCATGAAGCATTGGGGAGGGCCTTAGAGTTACTTTTGGATGGGGGCATGCATATATCTCTTGAAGAAAGTCAAAGGTGGTCTGGCATTCTACTTCCATGGGTTTGTGGTAAAGTTTCCTCTGACACCATTCAGTTGTCAGCTGCTAAAATCCTTTCTTGCATTCTCAAGGACCATGGCCCAACTTCAGTGCCTATTTCTCAAGGATGGTTAGCTATGCTGCTTAATGAAGTTTTAAGTCCCAGCAAGGTTTCATCTGTTAAAGCAGGCAGTCAGCCTAGTAGCGACAAAGTGAAGGTTGTAATGTTTGTCCTCATATTTTATTTAACATGTACTAGCACTGATTTTATGTTCATAACCTGGTTAACTTGGTCATATTTCTTGTCTTTGAGACTCTGTGATCGTAATAATGGTTGTGTCAACTACATTTTTCTGCATCTGTGCTTAGCACTTTGTCATCAACCATGTTTTTTCTTGTGCTTATGGTGTAGCAAACTTTTGCAGACTCAAATTGATCAGTCCAAGATCGTTTCTGCTACACAAGCAGCTAATCAGCTGGCAAGTGCAGTAGTGAATCTAGCTGGGAAACAACTGGCAGCAACCTCTGATTCTGTTGATACATTTGCACTGGCAGATTTTCTTTCTTTGGAGCCTTTTGCTGGAACATCTAAAAACTTGAAGAAAGATACTATGCCTAAATCTAATGCAGCAGATTCTGCTCTAGCAACCCTTAAGGCATTAAAAAGTCTCACTGAACTTTGTGCGGAGGACTCCTCATGTCAAGGAAAAGTAACTGAATTTGGAGTTTTGTGTTTGCTTAGGCGCTTTCTCTTATGCGATGACTATGAGAAACTGGCTGCAATTGAAGCTTACGATGCATCTATAGCCCTTGAGGCACCAGATCGGGTTTCCAATACTCCTGCTGAATCTTTTCATAACGGCAGTAGTGAACCATCAAGTCTTCATGTTCCAAACACAGCTCACTTACGAAGGCATGCTGCTAGACTGTTGACTATTCTCTCAATCCTTCCCGAAGTTCAGAATGTTATTCGAGCAGACAAAATTTGGTGTAAATGGCTAGATGATTGTGCTAGTGGGAGGATCCCAGGTTGCACTGACCATAAACTACAAAGTTATGCTAGAGCAGTGTTCCTAAATGTTCTCTGCAGTCCACAATCAGGGAAAGACTCTTTAAATAGAAATACTATTGATGTACGTATGAACAAGAATAGCTCTTGTCCTCGATATAGTGACATGATATTTTTGATCAATCCTGGGCTGCTGCACTGGAAGCATTGTGAGACAATAGACAGTGAAAGGGGTCAAAAGGATAATCTTTTATCTGGGGTTGATTCTGTTGATATTGAGGGTCTAAACACAACTTCAAATGTTGGCAATGCGTCTACTTCTGCCAGGGAATCCCAATTTGATTCTGAATCATGTGTTCCACAACTAGATATTGTCTTTATCCATGGTTTGCGTGGTGGGCCTTACAAGACTTGGCGATTAGCTGATGACAAAACTTCAACTAAGTCTGGCTTGGTGGAGAAAATAGATGAGGAAGCTGGGAAGCAAGGAACTTTTTGGCCTGCTGAATGGCTTTCAACTGATTTCCCTGAAGCTCGTTTGTTCACCATCAAGTACAAGGTTTGTTTTGTTGTAGTTTGTTCTTTGTGCAGATCTTAACTGCTTGTTTTAATTAACTGCCTTGAAAATAGAATTGTTTCTTGTTTGCTATGGGCTTTAATGATTTGAGATGATCTTTTGTTATTTGTTATTTGATAATCTTCTCAAGTCCTGAATGAATTTCTGATGCAGTCGAATCTTACACAATGGTCTGGAGCTAGCCTTCCACTTCAGGTTGGCTCTTTCTCTTTGACACCTTACAAGCAACTAGAAGTCTGGTCTTTTTAACTGTACAATTTCTGAGTGTCCCAAGTTTGTTAAGTAATACCCAACAGCAAATGGCATCATAGAACATCTTTCTAGGAATTTTGTCTTTGCTTCTATAAGCTAGTGCTCATCTAATTGATGTTTCTTAATTGCTTTCAATACTTCTTATTGTGATGTTTTTTTCCTGAATGCTTGACCATTTCAAATACTAAACATATATGTTCTCATTGTGCAGGAAGTAAGCGCAAAGATATTGGATAAACTTGTTGCTGCTGGTGTTGGGAATCGACCTGTTGTGTTTGTAACTCACAGGTAACTTTTGTCATGATATGGTGCTATGGCCTGTTATTCATGTACCTTACATCAAATTATATATGAGCCTCTGTAGCTTTACGCTTTGTTCATTTACATCATGGTGTCTAGCAACTGGGATGTTGAGATTGATGATTGGAAAATATTATGCAGAAATGAGGTTGTTTGTAAATGTGCACAAGTTTGGTTGAGAAGATTGCCAGGTTTAAGTAGTTCTTAAGAGGCATTTTTATAAGGCGATGTTAAAGTACCATCTTTGATGCATTGACTGCTGCAGGCCTTAAAATTTTTCAGAGCTATTGCCTAGTTAATAGTTGTTTGATAGGTATTCAGTGGTACTGGAAACTTGATTTTCAACTTTGATTCTCTTCCTTTCTTAGCTAGGCTGGTCTTTATAGATTTGGATTGAAAAGGGACCCCTTTGAAGTAATATTTGTCTATATCTGCAGCATGGGAGGTCTGGTTGTGAAGCAAATGCTGTACAGAGCGAAGGCGGAGAATATTGATAATCTTGTGAAAAACACAGTTGGAGTTGTAAGCTCACTTTGCAATGCGAAGCATATATATGAACTTTATCATTGACATTGCAAGTTTTGATTTCTTTGTTGGTTGATGACATTTGTACTGCCGCCTGATTTTAGGTGTTTTATAGTTGTCCACACTTTGGCAGCAAACTAGCAGATATGCCTTGGCGGATGGGCCTTGTTTTGCGCCCTGCTCCATCAGTTAGTATACAATTTACACTAATTTGACCGTTTTGAATTCATGATATTAGTTGATCTTGTGGATCGTGCATTATTACTGTTGATAATGTTTTGAATTCACTTTATTAGATCGGGGAGCTGAGAAGTGGTTCTCCAAGGCTTGTGGAGCTGAATGACTTTATTCGCAACCTTCATAGGAAAAGGCTGCTTGAAGTTCTAAGTTTCTGTGAGGTAATATATGTGTTTCCAACTAAACCAAATATTTGCAAATAAGTTCCATTCTTATATCACACCAAAAAAGAATTCCAACTCCTATACTCCTCACTCTCTCGCGGACTCTCTGTGTGTGCTTTATATGAGCCTAATTGGTTGCCTGTTGTTGCATCTTAGACCAAGGTCACTCCACTTGTTGAGGGCTATGGAGGATGGGCCTTCAGGATGGAAATTGTACCCATTGAATCTGCATATCCTGGATATGGTGAACTTGTGGTAAGTATAATTACTGCAGGGCTTTCTCCATCAAACTCGGATGTACATAGAGATTTGGTGCATGAGTTTAAATACTTACTAGATGGCTTGCAGATCGATCTAATCAAACTAATGTTGTGGGATGAGTGTTCTATTCATTTATTATTGGTGCATTGTTATCCTTTTTCACATGTATCTTCATTATTTTGTTGTTAAAATTTTATTACAGGTATTAGAGTCAACTGATCATGTAAATTCATGCAAGCCAGTTAGTCGCTCGGATCCATCCTATACGAAGACATTGGAGTTCCTGCAAATGCTGAAGGCCCGTTATTCATGAAAAGATGTTCCATTTTAAATGCTACAGTATCACCAAAAAAAAGGGAGAAAAGAAAATTCAAGATGAAAAGTAGAATTAGCTTGGATTTGATGGCCAGGTCCGCCTGTATAAATGCATTCTGCAAGACAGCTGGCTGTTAGATCTGCTTGTGTTAGACCTCGACAACACATAAAATCACCATACACTTCCAGAAGAGGATTAGATTCGCTGGTCAGACTACGTCAGCTACAAGACTCTGTTCATTGACCATCTTCATTTTACACATTAACCAGAGGAATTTGTTGTACAGTACTGATAATTTAGCTTCATTGGGAGCTGTACATAGAAACCCTGTAATATCATTGTCACATTCTCCTTGTCAACTTGTAAATGACCTTTCTTTATGTTAGGTTTACACATTGTACAGATTGAAAGAAAAATTATTTGAAATTCCTGAAGCAATTGAAAAGCAATCCCTTTGACATGAAACTGTCTGATACCTTTTACTTTATTTTCATCATATTTGCAATTGTTCAGAGGCTGCAATATTGGACCCAACTAAAATAGGAAATTCAGTTTTTGGGCTCTAAATTTGGGTTAGGAGTGTACTTTTCGGCCGAGAGATAGAAGATCCTCATCAGCCGTCATCTCTTCTAAATATCTCAGGAGCTGGAGTGGTTGGACTTTGGAGTGGTTTAGGACTTGGAAGTTGTTATTACTGTTGGCTATGAAGCTTTTCTCCTTGACGTCATCCAAACCGCCGTATGCGGCGGTGGCACCACCATTGGAATCTTTTGTACAGTTTTCCCTGTTTCCATCACAATGTCTGAAGCTCGGGAGGAGCCTGACTCTGAACGGAAACGTCGCAAGAACAAGATATGCTCCGGGGCCGCGTATAACATGTTGCATTAATCCCGAAACAACAACGACGAATTCTACGACGACAATAGCAACAACTAGTGCGGGACCTCCAGTTGTTAAGAAGAGAAGAAGGTATAGGAAAGCTTATCCAGGAGAGAGCAAGGGCATCACTGAAGAGATGAGATTTGTGGCCATGAGGCTTCGTAACATTAATGGCAAGTATACTTACAGTAAGACCACTGTTAATTCTGACGATGGTTCCCTTGATTCTGAAGACGAGAGCGTGAAACAAGAACAAGAAGATGTTGTCGAAGAAGAACGAGTCGAAGACAGAAATAGTGACAAGGCGAGTTGGTTGCCTAGTATGGAAGGCTTCGTCAAGTATATGGTTGACAGCAAACTGGTCTTTGACACTGTCGAACGTATTATTGATAAGTCCGATGATGTTTCTTGTGAGTATTTAATATGCTCTCTACTTTTCCCAAGTGTTACTTTTCTTTCTCGTTTATCTTCACTGACTTGGTCAATCCTGTTAAACTTGTAAGTGCTTGTGTTTTTGGGTTAGATTGTTTCTAGTCTTCTTCCATCTTTGAGCTTTCTTCATGAAGAATAATCTTACTTGGGTATTTTCTTTTCCTCTAATCAGGCTTTGAGTCACTCTTTGATTTTTATGAGCTAATGGGAAAATTCGCTTGTGTAGTGAATGTTCCTTGGCTTGAAGTGATTTCGTGGTGATGCAATGTTTGCTTGTGTCCAATGTGCAGATGCATATTTTAGAAATAATGGCTTGGAAAGATCAAAGAGTCTTGCAAAAGATTTAGACTGGTTTAGCCAAAAGGATGTTGCAATACCTCAACCCAGTGCTCCGGGAGTTTCCTATGCCGAGTATTTGGAGGAGCTTGCAGAGAAGAGTGCCCCGTTGTTTCTCTGTCATTTCTACAACATATACTTCTCGCATGTAGCTGGTGGTCAAGTTATAACAAGACAAGTATGCTCTGTGCTCACCAAGGCTGCTGAGCATCCTTTTGACTCACAGACTTGATTGAATATAGTTGTGCAATTGTATTTTGACTTGCTACCAAAATCAGGCCTTTAATATGATCAACAACATTCTATTTGCCTATATATTTTATGAATGTTTCCGTAATTCGATGTCCTATTTTTGCTGTTGCCATCACCTAATGTTTGGTTGAAACATGATATTGTTTTTCCTTTCCAAAACACTTGGTATGTAAAATTGTTAACTTCGGAATTAGATCGACCAAATGACCTCTTAGTTTATTGTTTACAGGTTTCTGACAAGCTTTTTGAAGGCAGAGATCTGGAGTTCCATAGATGGGATGGTGATGCCCAAGAAATGTTGAAGAGTGTGCGTGAGACGCTCAACATGCTTGGCGAGGTTAGTTACCTGAAATTTCTGTTTATATGTGAATTGATAGTATCAATTTGGTGGTTATGACACCAAATTTTGCAGCACTGGTCTAGAGATGTGAAAAACAGATGCTTAAAGGAAGCAACAAAGTCATTTAGGTACTTGGGGCAGATTGTCAGGTTGATCATCTTGTGAAGCCTATTTCTTTCATGACCTATGAGAGCTTGGACCTGGTAATGCTTCAATATCTTTCATCTTTTATTTACCCTTATGCTTTATGATGAAGTGTTGATTCTCCTAATGTTCTGATACTATAGCTACCCTCAAAAATCTTTTACAAAGAGAGATTTATGCCCACTCCAAGTCTGCTATAAGTTTTAAGAAAAGCAGTAAGCTCACGCAGTATGGTTTGTAGAACCTTGTTGGATCTGCAATGTGCTAAGGGTGAAATCTAGGATTTGAAGGCTTTGTTTCTCTTTGATTTACTGCAGGTAATGTCAATGGCTGCTCTCCTTATCTCTGTCCAAACTCAACATATTTCTAATGCATTGAAATCGGAAACATACCGATCATTGAGTTAAACGAGATCCTCTTCTCTGGGCATAAATTCAAGTACTCGGTTGTTCGACAGTGCAAGTTTTAAAAACTGTTTTAAGTTTCGTGCAGAAGCTCTTGTTTCAGATTCACAGAATAGCAGTACCACCTAAGCTTCCTGTCTCTCAATCATATCCAAGGCTTTTTCTTTCAGACCTTGGTCTACTTTCTATCTCAACTCTCAAGATGGTACAGATCGCCAATTCACCTATGTTGCTGCATTTGTGGATTGATAACGTTAATTTCATGCAAGAGACCTCCAAAAGTTGTGGAGGGTTAGCTTTGATAAGAACTTAATCTTCATGAAGTGTCAATGGTGTTCTTTTCTTTCTCTTGTATATATTGCATGTCACAAGTTGATCAATTCCTCGGCAGAGCCAACCTCAAGTATAGCTTCAAGTAAATCAGATTGACAATAACAAATTTATATATTAAATTATTAAAATATCATATTCTATACAGTGTAGCCATGTTATTTTTCGTCCAACATTATTCATGTTCCTAAACTTAGTTGAATACATTCTAGTTATTATAAATCAACACTTCACTTCTCTGAAACTCCACACAAGTTGATGTACATCAACTCTATCTTTTTGAGGTGAAAATCCATATGATTTATATTCCTTTAACAAATAAGATTCTAACTTGGAACACATTTTTCATTTATATCTCCTTACACTTTATTGAATTTCCTTCATATCTTGCATATAAGCGAGACCCTCATTAAGTGTTGTTGTATTTTCTTACTCACACACTATATAATTTCTATTTTGAATTTTTATATGAATGAACTTATTCAATAGATCCGAATCTAGCATTAAATGGCTTTTGAACTTTTTGATAACTTCTCGTATAGTTTCCCATATATATAGGGTTGATATTCCTTGAGTTGAATAGGCTTTTGCTCCTAAGAACTCAGCCTCATTTAGTCCTAATGAAATCGATATTTTTTTTATTCAGTAACTAAGTAATGTTAATTAAATTTGAACAAAACACCATCGTTTTAGACATTAATTGTCGACTAAACTCATTCTTAATTATTGCACAATATATATATATATATATTAGAATGTAGATTCTTACCTAAGCATTAGAGTACCCTGGAAGCAGAAGAAGGTCCCCTTTAATTAACACAAACCTTTTATTCAGCATGGCAGTTCCAGAAATGCAAATTCTGAAACTCTTTCTTCCTTAACAAGAATTTTCATTTTGTTTTCCAATTATAGATTCATGATTATGTCCAACATCGGGATTAACTTTCAAATTCCAGGATTCATTGAAGGCTCCTAAGAAATATTATCTATATGATCTGTGAAGTTTATATTTGTTCCATATGTATGAAGGAAATAAGCATTTAAGGAACTGCCAAATTTCTGAAGATCAGAATGTCGGAACAATCAAGTAATACTTCAGGGTATTGAACAATAGGAACTTCCCTACTTCCTTTACCCGAAAGCCTGAAACATTTGACAGGTACCTGATAAGAATTAAAAATCATTGCTATCTTGGTTTCATCTCATGTTATTTGATTATAAATACATTTTCAGGGAAGAATGTGCCTGCATCTCAGTTTGATACTCGCAAAGATCAGGAATGGTGAAATTTTTGGATCCAAAGAAAGAAGGGTCAATGTTTCTGCAATTGTGAAAGTATTGCAAAAAGTATACAATCTTGACTGGTTCAGTAGTGCTTCCAAGAATGAGCTCTGCTGGAATCAAATGGGTGCTTAACCAGTACTTGCTTCAATGATGTTCCATTCAAATATATTGATTTTCTCCTTCATTAGCTCCTCGAACATTAACAATGCCTTCATCAGAACAATGTAAACTTCTGATCCAATTAGGTTGTAACAGAATCCAAAGGCAGCTTGTTCATTTACCACAAATTTCTTGTATGTGATGAGTATCTATAACCAATAATCGTAGGGATTGTTGCTGCATCACAAGGAGCCTGTTGTTCATTATAGGTGTCGATCTTACAGTTCAAATCTTGCGGCGCTTCAGAAACTAAAAGAAGTGCTGGACTTCATAGAGCTAACTAGCCGCCAAGTTAAGATTCACAGATCGCCTTTGCTTTGCATATTCAAAACCTCATATGAAAGCTTTCGAATCATTTACTTATTCCCATAACAAGTCTTTAAAGATCTTTGATTAACTTCATTGTTCACGTGAATGCTCACTTTTCATAGCTACAGGAACAGAGATTCAGAGCAAATGATCTGTCTTGTTCTTCATATTTTAGGTCGTCACATAACTGAATACTTAATCTTGAATTTCCTTGACACCGAACTACAAACTACTGACTCCAAGTAGCTGCATTTACCTCTCGCTTGTCACCGGCAATCTGCTCAGAGTTGCAAATTGCATTAACAGGAATGAACTCCGACGAATCCAACCAAGCCGGCAAGAGATATAAAATGATCCATCTCAGAAGTGATCCTCAGTATTATTTTTCTCATTTTCCTTTCCTTTTTGAATAGGAAAAATCTACCAATTTTCTTAAGGTATTTCTTAGAATAAATTGCTACACACACAAAAAAGAAAAAAGGGTTACTAAGATCATCTGTTTTCTCATTTTACTGTATTCCACAATCTGGCAACAGACCAGTGAATTGATTAGATTCCGTACAATGTATACAGATTGGATCATTTACCAAGACGAAGTCCTTTTTTCTTCTACATTTTCCTTTGACCATACACAAAAATGGAATAGAACGCCGCCAGGAAACCGATATGAAAAATGACAATCATCTCCTGACCAACTTTTCTTCCATTTTTGATTGGCCCTTTTATCTCCCTATTCTTCCTACATCACATTACAAACCTAAGACAAATTCCAATAGCAATATCAGTGTATGACTGAGCCGTTGCTTGCTACAAAGTCCGATTCTTCTGTTTGTCTAATAACAAATTGGTCAACTATTTTAACGGTATTCAGCGGGTCCTGCTGAGGAGACGATGCACTCCATTTGCTAGGAAATCTTAGACGGTGGCTCAACTGCTGTGGTAGTTTTTGCTCCGCATCCCAAAGTGAATCCAGTTCCCATTCTTTTGGAACCTGTTTGTGATATCAAATTAGCAACATGTAGAGAGAAGTTACAGGCAGCAACATGTATATTAGCTACCATTAATTACTGATTTCTGATAAAAGGACATATGGGGGAGATTTTAGTAAAACAATCTACCATATAAGGCGAGAAGTTCATTAACACATAAGCAGGACCAGCGTGGAAACTTCTTCAAACTTTTATGAAGCATATAGATCAAGGGTAGGTTGTCAGATATTAACATATTCCTGCTTGTGGACATGCCATGCATTTTTAACACAAAATATACCATTAACATAGAAAGAAGCAATAATTATAAGATCCTTGTGCACTAAAAGAGACAAGAAAATTGGGCATCATTACGTTAATTCCAGTTGAGGCATAATACAGCATGAAAACTGCGGCTATTAACACCAAGTTATAAATATTTTAAGTAGAGAACAGTATTGCAACATCACTAAACCATCACCAACGTATTGCACTTCATAATACTGGCCTCATTAAATATATAAATCAATTTAGATAGCCTACAATAAGTACTTGCTTTTGAATTAATAACATGATAATATTTCTGCTTATTTTTTTGGAAAAGTTGATATTTCTGCTTCTTGGATCAACTAAAACAGGGAATAAAAGATGAGATGGAAACGTAGAGTGTGGCTTCTTACCTTATCAACTGCAAGCGTGAAAACTTCAAGATCCCCATCCTTAGTGATGTGAAATCGCGTAAACGCTTTATAATTAGCAATTCGGAGGGAGGAGAAGGCCTCATCAAAGTGTAAATGAAGCCAATTAATGCAGATGTAGAGGTAACTTCCAAAAATGAGAGAAACAACAGGAGTTGAGAAAACCCAGAAGTAGAGGAACACGGAAGCGTAATAAATTATAGCACCCCCTCGTGATATGGACTTCAATCCATTCTTGCAAATATTGCTCCGTGTGACAGCCATGACCTGACAATCTCTGGTGAGTATATAACATTATCCAAGTGGTAACACTACAAATC
Source organism: Erythroxylum minutifolium (assembly GCA_027123815.1). Lineage (NCBI taxonomy): Eukaryota > Viridiplantae > Streptophyta > Magnoliopsida > Malpighiales > Erythroxylaceae > Erythroxylum > Erythroxylum minutifolium. The sequence continues at coordinate 3,484,005 of JAOTJB010000006.1, read as the reverse complement.
TACAACATAGATGAGTGTCCTACCTCAGGAACATCGAATGCAGACATAAGATACTTGATGCATGCTGGATAAAGGCCAAATGTCCACTTCTCTATACGAGCTCGAAGGCCAGTGGGATCTGGAAAATGCTTACTTTCCACAGTTCGGTACCACTGGTATAATGTGTGATAACCTGGAAGAAGTCATCAACAAACATCACATAATCAATAACCACAACTAAATTTTGGACCACTATAGAATCTTCACTCTTGAAGTAGAAACTATACAAGGGGTGATAGATATGGTCTTCTAAATTGAGGGATAAGATGACAAATACACCACATAACTCATTAAGTACTCAAATAACAATCTCTTTCATCACATTCATGACCATTTTAGACACAAGCAACTGAAATTGAATGTCAATGAATAGAAAGGTCCATAAATACAAAAAGAAAAAGGGAGAATCTTGCCTGAAGTTGCAAGTAGCTTATGCCTGATACATGTTTCAACACCCACTTCTAAGAGCAGCATAAGAATCAAAGCTGCTGCCAGATGTGATAACACATGAAGAATTCCAATAATGGCTCGTTTCCTCCGAGATGTTTTGGAAGGGACAAAAGCAATTGCCGCTGCTAGCAATACTAGAGCACCTGCTAAAGAGACATAAGACTCCCCCAGAACATGCAAAAAAGAATTCCAGACTGTGACAAAGAAACTTGTCAAGTGACTGGAAAATGTATCAGCTTGCAAGATGTGGTCGAGCTTGCACTGGAAATTAAAAGGGAAAATAAGTCAATTCTTATATACTTTCTGACAGAAGTATACGCTACAAACCTTGCAGAGTATGGCTGAAAAGCAACAAATAGCATCATATCTAAAGTTTTAGGAAGTGCAAGCAAGTTCACGAGAAAATGTTAACAAATAGGAAAGACTCATTTTCTCACTACTGCCCCATATAGTCAAGTTTGTGGTATTAAAGAATCACTGAGGAGACTCACCTGTGGGAACATTGAGAAGCTTAACACAAAGTAAATAATGCCTCCAATGAAATCAAATTGCCAGTTCTTCTTTCGAAACTTTAAAATGTTTCCTAGTGCAATCTGCATCAAATTACTAAGAAGCTAAGTAACCAAGAAATGAAAGCAAAAAAAAAAAAAAGAAAGGAATACACCATAAAGAATCAAAAACCCTAAATCATCATAAGAGAATCACCCTGGTTGAATCTTCTATAGAAGGATAAGCAGCCTTGGTCTCATAGGTGGTACCATGGTATTTCTTGAAATTACTGAAGACATGGGTGGGATGTAAAAATGCACCACCGCAGCCATTGACAAGTAGATGTTGCACATAAACTGGTCCATTAGATGGAACATATGAATGGCGCATGTAATGATGCAAGTCTCCAGCCACCCGAAGCTTACACCTTCCTTTCAAATAGTCACATATAAGGTGAGAGACATTCTTTCCAGAAACATCATTCCAGTACCAATCAAGAAGCCAATTAGGTTCGTGCGTAATGATGATGACAGAATCATTCTCCCCAACCTGAATCAACAATGGTGAAACGAGGATCTTCTTATTCATTACTAGCATATGTAAAGACATGATAACATGCCACAGAAGTTAGCCTAGCCTAGAAGTGGCCAATAACCAACATATCAATAAATCTCAAAGACCAGAAACATATCATAACAGGAATGAAAACTCGTGTTGCAGAATGAAATAACTCCCTATCAAAGAATTTCAAAATATAAACTCTCTAACAGTCATTGTAAAAGTCCAATGCATTGAAATATGAAAGGTATCAGAAAGACGACGTATCTTCTTCAGTAGATTCAGTCCCAGAATCAATGAAAATAACAAAAAAATTGAAAAAAAATACCTTCTCTTTTATTAATTCTGCAAAAAATTTGAACTGGTACACATCGATGTCATTATGAAGTGCTAAATCAAGACCGAAGACCCACCATCGTTTGGGGAGTTGCAAGGCAAAATAACTCTTCTTCTGAGGCATGAACCAACCGCCCAACCAGCTCTTGTGACAGATATGCCTCATGAAAGTATGAAGCCCATCAAACCAATCTGCAAAACCCAAAACAGAATGACTTGAAATAAACTAGAATGAATGTCATTCCATCATAAGAAACCAGGTCCGGGTAAGGAAACATGTATTAGTGGCTAGGTTAAAGAAACCACGTCAGCAAATATGCACTCAAACAAATATTCTATGAACTCTTCTTGCCCAGGAGAGATCAAACTTAAAAAACCCAAATGGAAACCAACCGTGATTTCCAGGAATGACAAAACACTGAGGTCCATCATATTGCTTCAGTTCAGACACTCCACGGGGTAGCTCAGGCTTGTGAGCTATATGCTCTGGCATATGCCATGGTGGGGGTTGCAGAGCATATTCAAACGGACGAAACAGGCGCTTCTCATATGTGAATGCTGATGGATTAGGATATCTACACCAGAAACATGACCATCCATCAGAAAAGGGTCATATTCATGAAGCACGAGATTAATAAAAACCTTTAGAAGTATACATCAATGCTCACGCACACATAGACACCAACTTTTTATAAGTATCTTCTGGTGCACATGAATGCCAACAAGCGATTTTTGTACCAATATTAACCTGTTTATTCTTTCAGGAAGAAACCAAGCCATGGTTAAGAAAAAGTATTACCAGATGTGAAGTAAGTTTTCCAAAAAGCATCATTGTGGTATAAGATAAAATTACATCTCCATATCCCTTATTTTATGGTCTAAACCAGAGAATTAACAAAACCCTCCAAAACCAAGTGTTGAATAATGGCATTCAAGCACTTTACATGCTGAATCATTTTAGGGCCAAAAACTGTCAGACAAAATATGAAAAGTTTAACTTGCAAATAAACCAATAAAATCTGCAACAAACAATCATATCATTATATGCAAGAAACACCATAAACTTACGCAAGATCCCCTCCTATGAGAAGAAAGTTTCCGCGTGGCAAAGAAAGCACAGAATCACCACTTGTGAGACAAATGGAAGGCTGTGCAAGTAACCGTGCAACAGTATAAGATGAATTTCCCCCATCACCAGTATCAGCCATGAAGTCAAACCAGATATCTTCCTTTTCACTAAAATGATCATATATTGTATCTCCTTCAGCCCCATCTTGAACGTTGTTCATTGCTGCCTGATGAAACACAAGTGAGGAGATAGATGTCACCAAGTATGATCAATCTTTAACAAAAAATGCAAAAGGAACAATATGACTAGAATCAACCATTAATTTGAGCTTTACCAATCATCTTAGCATAAAGATTATAAAGGATACCGGTTAAAAATGGCATGTGAAATGATAATATTATTTTCTAATGACATTTTCAGAACTTTGAAGAAAAGATATGTTTATTGTCAAGTAACATATTTCCCCTCTATTAGTGACAACCAAAACCTTGGCCACTAGTAACACCAAACTTGTAGCTATGACAGACTTTTCTAAGAACATTGCTTCGCCAGGAAATTATGTCATATGGCTGAATTGAATTACTCACATGAAGAGAAACGGGGCAAAACATATTTGAAGAATTAAAACAGACAAACACAACACATGAACTGATATCAGACAGCAGCATCACTACCTGCATCATGCGCATGTCAAAGCGGCCAACAAATACTGTAACTGATACTAAGAGGTCAAATACTGTCTTGAACAGATCAGCAGAAGTTCTGCAACATATAGACATTGACAAGTCAGGAAAGCTAATAGAAAAGCACCCAAAAATGACATTAGTGACGAAACCAAGGAAAGTAAGGCAACAAGCATATACCCTGAATACCATGGAACCATGTCCAGGAAATCAGGCTTCATCTGCTTCTTCTTCAATTCCTCGTACTCTTGAACTGACAAAGGGTGAGTAAGAGCCCACCTATACATTTTCCCAGAACTGAATGAATTGGAAGGGAAGCTAAATACAGTAAGAGTAACAGAAGCAAGAGCAAGCATAACACATAGCCAAATGACGCTCTGAAAGTAGGTATAATTCAATCATCACCCATGGAGTGAAATATGCACAATGGACTGCCAGAATCATGTTTTATTTATATCCCTGACAGAATAGTTATCTAATGGTGAATTCAAGAAAAAGGAGGAAAAAACAACCTTCCTCTGTTATCAAGGAAGAAGATTTTTAAAGCAAAACGAAAATACCACCCTTCTCCTAGTACAACATTTTTAGAACTTGTGAGGCTAGAATACCAAAAGAACAAGAAGAAGAACCTTAACCAATCAGTTGTCATTGAGAATCCTTTAGTGAAAAGGTAATAGAATAATAACACAGAAAAAGATATCAATTACCACTTACCCAGTTGACCTTTCCACTACATAGTTGGCAATGTAAAGGCCAATAAATGTTGCCCACAATGAGTATATTGGAGAAATTTCATCAGATGACCCAGCACATTCACTTCCTTTGCAACCTAACTGCAAGTAGTTGAAGAAAACATGAGAGGGATTTGCATTGAACAAAACCTACCACCTCAATATGTTTAGAGCATTGAATAAGATGATAAAAATCCTTGGAACTTATAGCTTTACCTCCCCATAAATAACCCATTTGGACAAAAGCGGATAGTCACTTGCTGACCCAACTGGAGCAAACCAAGATGAGCAGACCTGGTCCTTTAACTCATCCATGCGAAACTTTGCAAACCATGTATTTCCCTCACAATTCTTCCTCAAAGGAAACCAACCAGTGTTGCTTCGTTTGGGCAGCTTATGTCTCGTGATAGCAAGATTACCACAGTGGCTGTAGAACACACAGCAGGCTACACTAAGGACCTAATCCAAAGATAATGGACTCAAGTTACGAATAAGAATTTACAGTAGAAGCAAAACCACTTCACGTGGAAGCACCAAATGTGGCTTAGAACACTTACAGCACAATTTTGGAGAATGGTCAAGATCTCTGGCCTTCTTCCAGCAACACGGGAAACAATACCAATGTACCACAGGCCATAAAAAATGATGTGGAAGACAAGAAGAAACAAAATTGATGACACATAAATTGTCAAGAACAGGGACAAATTCATCCTCAAATCTACTCCCATAGACTGAAAACTAGGAAGATGATATAAAGCCGCAACAAATATCCAAACAATATACCTGCATTGACATTGTGGAAGCAATGAATACCTCAAGGTCCAAATAAACACATCAGCCATGTAGTAAAAACCTGATAATTTGACTAAATACAAACTTACCAGCGACTGAAATTTGAGTAGCTGGGTTTTAACTTCTTCCCTAAGAATGGCGAAGAAAAGAAATAAAAGAAACCAAGCAGGCAAGCATACATAGACCACCATTTAACATTCTTGTCCAGTTTGTCTACAAGGGTATGCATATTATCCGAAGAGATAAAGAATAAGCAACCAACAGCCACCGCAATGATGGCATGGCGCGAATGCTCGTGAGGATAAGGACTCGTATATGTCAAGATAGTCCTCACTCTCTCCATTTTGAATGCGTCTAACAAATCAGAGGGCCTTGCGCAATTAACACTCTCAATACAAGTAACTCGAGAGTTTCCTCAAATTTTACACAACAAACCACACCACTCCGCAAGCCCCAAACTGCGGCAATGACAAGTTCCAGGATTCTGAACAAGCAACCAAAACAACAATAAAATAAAAATATCAAGCAAAACGAAACGTTAACATAAGAATAGAAATAGACATGATTATAATAAAATTCAATGCGCGCACCGAAACTGAACAAACTACCACAAGCTAAAGCAATTCCGATACATACACACATACATTTCAGGTGGTTAACCAGTTGAATGTACCAATTTCACCACATCCAAACAGAGCACTAGGGTTTACACTAGAACAACTCAAGTCTCAAAAGTCAAAACACAACGAACAATAAAACAAAACCAAAACAAAGCACTCACAAATTTCCAACACAATATAAACATATGAGAGAGAGAGAGAGAGAGGGGGGGAAAATTACCTGAGAGAAATGAAGGCGGAGGATAGGGAGAGAAGAGAAGAGCATTCGTTGAAGTAAGAAGAAAATAATAATTAATTAAAAAATGTTTTAACATAAACCGATTTGGCGTGTCAGAATGTGATTTCAATTTCAAATTCTGCAAGAACACAATAAACCGGTCTGGAGCATATTCTCCTCCATTCTTCTATCCTTAATTTTCCAGTTAACTGTTTTTAATTTTTTTATATATAAATAACTGTATTAATTTGCTGACTTCTATATGTCATTCAACAAATTATGTAAGTATTAAAATAAAAAGAATTATTATTGAACCAAGCACACCGGAGTCTAATTAAATATATTTTTAAGTTTTAAAAATTAAAAACAATATTATTTTATTTAAAAATTTCGAGTTTTATATTGCCAGAAATCTAAAATTAAAAAAAGGATTCATTCGACTCAAAATTTCAAAGTAAACTGAGCTTATTCCGGTTCTGACGCTTGGTTTGATTATTGCTCCAAAGTCAAAATTTATACAACAGCTACTTTGAATTGGATGGTTTTTATTACTCGGGAGGTTTCGTGATTCTCATCATCTTCAAAGTGCAATACAATAATCTTCTGAAACGTGCCGTTCTGGTTTCGGATGAATGAATTGTGTTGACTCATTCTCGATGTGATCGGGTCGGGCTGGCAGTTTTATTCGACCCGAAACTGATATCTTGACCGTCTGGTTCTAATGGGCTTCAACAAGGTCCAAAGAACACTTATATCTTGAACTTTACGACCCATGTAGTAATGAAGCATACATAAGATTCACATCTTGGAAGAGCCTAGTCAATCATTGACCCTCATTGTCAAAAATCAATTCAATTTATCCATCGAGTTTTGATAATTTTTTACTTAATATTTGTAAGCTTTGTTCTGTATTAAACAGATATTGGATTTATAAATTACAATTAGATATACGATTTAGTACAAATAGTTTGTACACGTATGAGTAGAGGTGACAATGAGCTAGCCCTCACTAATTTTTTTAAAATTAAAAATATATAACAAGTTATATTTTTTAATTGGATTCGGCCCAGACTCAGATTTACTCGAATCCTAACTCTTTTAAGTAAAATAATGTTGTTTTGTTTAAAAAAATTGAATCTCGAATCAGTCTGGGTCTGAGTTGGCCTATTAAAAACAACTAAATTTAGATCCATGGGCCAAAAATTATTATCCCTGATATGAGCCTTATTAAATAAAAGAATGAAAGAATTTGTTAAAATATATTTTATAATTTTATGACTTACCAATGTAAACTTAAATTTAAGGTGTTAAATGAATTTTTATTAAAATTTAAAGGAATAAATTAATTTTTTCTTATTTTCTCACCTTAATTATAAGCACAAAGTTGAGTTTCTAATGTTAAGTTGGAATGTTAAGTCACGCAATATTGATCAATTAGGTTGTCCCATAAAATTAAAAACTTCTTTCCTAACGATTATAAGTGATTTAAATTCATTTTTCACTAAAATAAATTTATCTTTGCTTTACATGATTGAACCTTTATGTGGATGAATTTTTAATGGTTTTAGATAGTCTGATCATGTTACGAAATAAATATAATTAAATTGAAGTCTCACATTTAAGCTTTAATGGTCATATAGGTCCTACCCACTCATTACTCATATACGGCGCTAGGAAGACAAGCATATGTTTTTGATATCGCATCGAAAAGATTCCTTGAAATGGATTCCTTGACCACTTTGATAAAACAAGGCTGTCATGACATTTTATCTCTTCCCGACACAAGTTTGATGGTTGCTGGTTCCCATCATAACAGTGGCTGCTCCATTTTCTGAGGTCCATAACATCAGCTGAGTGGCCGCAATTGTAATGAACTTTTCCCCAACTCGAGGAGCCAACCACGCAACTAGGTAAGCCAGCCACCATCTTTAGTTCGGTTTCTCCGTCAAATTCAACTCTCTGATGTTGATTGTGGAATGGAAGAGACAGAAACAGGAAAAGGGAAGCAAGCTAAGACACGGAACGTGTGAGGGAAGACGAAGAAGTAAAACAATTCTGATGGAACTACGCATTTTCGGACCAAATGGGGGGGTTGTACTACCCGAAACAGAAAATCATGGGACCCTAGTGGATTTGTGCGGGTCTCAAAGGTTGTCCGTCTTTCTTTCAGTGGTAAAGCTTTCAGATGTTAGTGCGGCACTTGGTCACGATCACTAGCACTTTTAGTAATGCACCAAGATCTTCAATTATTGCAGGTGCCAACTCTTCATTGAATACTCTAATCAAAGTTATTAATTTCCTATGTTTTGCATAAAAATAGAATGCGTTAGTCCTGTGTTCTAAGCTTGGTCCTTGCTTATCTTAATATATTAATTTAAGGTACTGAGACCATCGATTCATGTGGTCACTGGTCAAGACCTAGATATGAATCTTTCACTTTTTCTTCCAACTAGACTTGATAAGACCTCTTTGATTTCCTCTCTTCTTCTTCTGAATATCAAAGCGTTGAAAAAGAAACTACGACTCAGTATTACTTTTTTTTATTGATGATTTTATTTTGATCTTTTGCTGCAGTAAGTTTCCAATAGATGCCAGCTTGATTTTTCTATGCAGTAAGACTTCTGTACAGGACATGTGCATGTTGTCCTAACTTTTATATAAAGTGAAAGAGCCCCCAGCTTTTCATGTTCAAATTCTAATAAACTGTATTATTAGTTTCTTTCTGAAAAACATACAACGGAAATTTTGTGATGGTTACTTCCTATTAAATTATCACAATAATTAAGAGTAATTATAATTCAATTGAAGGTGTATCCTTTTTTCTTACATACCAGTCATTCTATATTCTAAATTCAATAGTCAGATTCTTCTGAATACTTCAGATACATAAGAGAAGCATATACTGACTGAATAGTTAGAAAAATTGAAGAGAATGAGCCGTATGCAACTTTAAATTGTGTAGATTGCATGTCATTTTTTATTTATCGCATAATATGGCTCTGATACCACCCACTCTAGGATTCCGAAGAGCACACAGAGAAAATACATCAACGACATACCAGTACGTCCTCGTCATACGACACCATCTCAAACAACACCTGATCAATTGTGAAACTATTAGAGTATAAATTACAAAGTTATAAATATTTTCATACTTTTCATTTAATTGTCTAATTTTTTAAAAAATCATTTAAATATTCAAAAATTTAAAAATTAGATATTCTAATTTAAAATATTATTTTTATTTATATTTTGTGGATATAGTTGACAAATTAACATAAAGATTGATAATTTAAAAAGATTATGACTTTTTTCCACATAATTATTTAATAATTTTGAATGCATAATTATCAACGTGTTTGTCATAATAACTTCAAGAATTATGTTGATGAAGATAAAAATATGTCTAAATATCAATCTTTACGTTGCTCTATGAATTTAGACACTTAATTAAAAATTAAAAATTAAAATTTTTTAATTGTTATCCCTATAAATATTATTTTGTTGTGGGCGACGGAATAATGATCATATTAACAGTTCTAACTGTTACTTGCATGGAAGAAGATATTTTTGAAACTGCATCATGACCCACAGAATTGTGCGTGGATTTTTATCATCATGGGATCAATTGCTGAAGAAAGGGAATGTTAAACATTTCATTACTATATACCTTGTACCGCAGCCAAGGAATGTGAGTGAGTTCAGTTAAAAGTCAAGGTGGGTAATGTATGATTTCGTTGAAAGTATGTAAGAACTAAGTGGACTTTCCAGATTCTAATGAATTCTTTCTGCATTACTGATTTTTCATAACCTAATTGCAATTGTATTCTCTTTCGAATATAATGATATGTTTTGCTGAAACAAAATGTAAACCAGAGTCTGCAACTTGCCAAACTATGTACTGAAGCGAAAATGGCGTAGTTTATCTCCATCACTCTCAACTTTTAGATGATGTTAAATTCATGAACCAGAATTACTAGCACGTGATGTATGATGCTGGTATAGTAAGCATATAGACTTTTCAGGGCACCAGTCACCAAGTCAAATTTAGTATATTGGATTCATACCAGAATAAGTCTCATTCATCAAATGGCGACGCAAGTTCTATCAAGAGAGCTATTTGAAGTACGACTTTAATTTTGTGAATGCAATGAGTTGGCTAAGGCCGGCCTGTGCCATTTTAGGCCATAGGTTAATTCTATTAGATGTTTCACTTATTAAATAAAATGATATTATTTCAATTTCAATTAATTAAATTATTTATAAAATTCAAAATTTAAATTTTAGTCCCTTAGTATAATTTGGTGGCGGAAGTAACATTTTAATTTATATACAGAGCACTAGAGGAAATAAATAAACTATTTACATTATATTGTTGCATGGGGCATGCAAGGAACCAAAAGAATATACTCCAACTGTTATTGAAAAGGAATCTTGAAGGCATAATCATGACAAACTTTGAAATCGGCGTACCACGCGTTTAACCTTGGAGAAGTATTTGCTATATGTTGCAAACTGAGTAGAGTCTATAAATAGCAAACAACGGAGTGGCATACATGCACCACCAAGCCTTCACTGAACTTGTTTCTCATTTCTAGTTCATCTCTCCCATTTTCAAAACCTGTTCTAAAATACATATCATGGCCCAAGTTTACAAGGTCAGTTTGAACCTTGCTTTGCTTATTGCATTGGTACTTACTTATGGAATCAGTTCCACGGAGGAAAGGCCATTGAACGCAGCATTAACATACGAAAACGAAAACCATGTCATGACCACCGAAATGAACACACCAGAGGCCACCAGCAACCTGAAAGTGAACCACAGTCGTTCGACGTTGGAGACAGACTCTGTGCACTCCACACGGAATCATGCTGATTCTGAGAGCGATGATTTTCGTCCCACCACCCCAAGTCACAGTCCTGGAGCTGGTCACTCCACTGGCCCTAGAAGCATCCCTCCATACTAAGAACACCTTCTTTCTAGCCAGCTAGCTATGTGCTTCCAAAATCCATCCATGATCTTCCTGTGATATATTTATATATAATATATATAGTTATAGCTTACTCCGAATTCGTGGGAGATAAGCATTCCAATTAGTATTTGCTATTTCCGGTTTATTGTACGTAACGTCTAGGGCATGATGTATATGTATCAGCATGTCAGTTGTATCAATCGTGTTGGATATCCCAGCATGCTAAATTATCAATGGAGCATTGCTTGCATTCAGTTGTCTGAATTTTTGTTGAACTTTAGATTCTATATATGGGGGTTGAGACTGAAGTCCTTTTGATCATTTCATCATGATTCTCGCCATCTTACGGATTGTTTCAATCAGTTACTTCCTAAGTTGGTATGTGAAGAACCTGAAGACACAAAAAACTTGATAATGCAAGTAACTGAATGAGGCAAAAGGCAAATTAAGACACAAACAATATCCAAATAAAAAAATTTTGGTCAATGGTGATCAATAAGAACTTGGACGGACATGCCTGGGAGCTCGTGGTTGGAAATATTATGAGCTTATTGAATCATTCGTATAAACTATAAAGAATCTGAAGCCATTGAATAACCCACTATAGTTTGCTCCCCACCTCGTTATATAACACGAATGCTTAAATCTAGTAAATGAAGCCGCAACCTTGGTGACGATGGCTTCCAAGCATTAACTTGAGCATGCTCAAGAAAATAAAAGGGCAAAGAGTTCCTTTGCATTATATTCCTCTACATTACATATTATCTTACGATATGTTTCAGGACAAAGCAAAAGGAGCACTGACGCTCCATGTTTACTTGAATTGACTAGTCACATCACTCCGAAAAGCAAAGTTTCTGCTCTGCATTTTATAATAACAGTTTGCGGCTATGAACTTGGTCAGTTCGGTCCCATATAATGGGGATGAGAGGTCATTATGCATTGACTTGATAAATAAAAGTGGTTGAAGATAATAAATAAATAAATCTTAATATTTCCAAGAGGACAGTTAGAATCCCAAAAGACTTGATCGAAGCGCTCTCCCCTTATGCGTTACATTCAATGGCTGTAAATCACAAAAGAATGTGTCTCTAATAATTAAAAAGGGCCTAATCAAATTATAACTTAACTTTATAATTAGAATAGGATTGAATTGTATTATTTACTTTATTATAATACGAAGTTTGATTTTTATAATAGAGAATTGAAATTAATTATATTAAACTATTTCAAATTAAATTAGATAAAAATTACAAATTTAAGTTTATTAATTTTGAAACCTTAAAATTCTTTTCTATCTCCCTACCCTCTGTTCCTGAAGTACTATTAGATGTCATCCCTATCCTCTTGAATGAAGAATTATAGGTATAACTATCATCTTACACTACATGATTATCTTGGGCTTATTGGTGTCTAGATATTTTATGTACCTCATTGAGGTTGTCTGGTGATTTCATGTATTTTATAGTTATATATTAAGAATGGCACTGCAAGAAAATTAGTTATCAGCGATAGATAATTACCAACAGAAATGTCACCGTTAGAAATTACCAACAGAAAATCATGTTCTGTTGGTACAATTGCAACGAAAAAATTTGAATTTGCAATGAAATAATTTCTGTCCTTAAAAATGGAGAGAAATTAACATGACACATTTTTTGACAAAATTTTTGTATAACCTAAATCGACCGCAGCTTCCTTCCTCCCCCCCACCCCATTTCCCCTCGTCCATCGCTGCCCCATTTTTTTCTCTCTTCTGTCATCGCAGTCTGATCGTGCCTCCTCGTCGTCCCACTGCGTGTCATCGTCATGCTACCATGCATCCTCAACGTGCCACCGTCCTCGGCGAGCCAGCATCGTCATCTCTGTCATTATCGAAGGCCACCGCGCGTCGTGCCACCACACCTCGTTGCTGCTCACCCTCATTGTCATCATCGCACATGCTTCAGGTACTATATAATCGTCTCTCATGCACCACATCTCGTTATTGTCGTGGTCCTGTAAATGTGTAGGTTTATTACGACATCGTTTGGTTTTGTAAATGTAGAGTTTTCTCTTTCAAACGAAGTCCTTTGTTAAACTTCTTTGTTAGATACCTTCCAATCTTCAATTCTCATGTCTGCTCTTAGTTTGTGTTTTTGAATATATGTTTATTTGAATTTGAAAGTATTTCTTAATGTTTGTTGTATGTTGAATTAAGAATAATTATGTAATTAGTAGTTAAGATTTTTATGTTTAAAAATCTCTTTTCGAGTTGTTTAAGAAGTTGAGTAGTTCGATTATTGACAATGGATTGATTCATAAGGTAACATTCTTACGAACTATTCATGTATTTCCCAACTTTTGATTGCTTCAAGTCACAATTTTCCTATTGAGAAGTTGAGAGGTTCTTCTCTTCTCACTCCCATTTACTTGTTTGCCTCCTTGATGAACCGAAAAAAGTGAATATTTTTGTTGCGGCGGGCACCTTTTTCTTATACTTCTTGATGTTACCATGAAGCACTCATTTAACTACTCGATCTCACCTGCCTATTACACAGATAAATGAACAAATTAATGTGAGGTTTTGCTATTCACAAAAGATTTTTTATGTAGGGAAATGTGTGGAATTAATATATGTATATTAATCCCTTTATGTCCATTTTTTTTAAATGGTAAACATAGTATGATATTGTTGTACAGTTTAAAAGAAAATATTATGTGATAAAATTGTGTTAGCATGGACTATTAGCTCACAAGATATACATTTAGATTTTTTTCTAATTTAATTGTCAAAACAAGTGGGGAAGAGATATTTTAATAAAATAAGATTAGTGGACACAACTTAATTAAAATTACATAACATATATTAATGAAGCTAAAGAAAAACGAGAGCACACCTAGTCAGTTGTTTCATAGAAATCAGAAAAGGAAGATCCCTAAAGTTGAAAGTTTTGTATATCCTGCTCTAACTACAAAGTTCCTAAACCTAATGAAAGGCAAAAAAGGAAGTAGTTTAGTTCACTTTGATAGGAAAATTTCAATTTGATGTGAAAACGTAATAATGAATTTTTTGTCTTAAGAATATTGGCCTTGCAATTAAGAAGGAGATGAGGAGCACAAGAGAAAGAAAATAGAAAAAATAGCACACTTGAATTGATAAGAGGGAGACGAGTGTGAAAAATGTGAAATTGGGGGCAAAAATAGGAAGAGGATTTCATAACATTAGAAAAAGAAAAAAACTGTCATTTGGAACAGCCCATAGGAAATGCATGCAAGGCCCTTGGTTTTCCTTTTCCCTCTAGTGAACCAATTCTATTTCTCTTTCAGCCTTGCGCAAAAATGAGCTTGATGGATTTGAACTTTGAAATTTTTAAATTGATGTTCACGATACTTTGTTTTATCTTGCATACTTTTGAAGATGAAGCAGATTTTTATGTCGGTTATAGTCTGTTTTAAACAATGGTGCATTCCCACTTGTTAATTAATACGAAATATTCTTTTCACAGGCCCTATTTTGTATTGAAGAGCATCGCTTATCCTTCTTCTTTGTAGTCTGTAAACATTTTTTAAGTTAACTTTTTAAAAATTTCAAAAACAGTGGGTAGGGAGATGAAGAATTGATGCAGTGAACATCATAGCCTCACATCACCTAAGAGTATTGTTCGAAATGGCCTTATATGTAGACTAGGCAAACCTCTTTCACTACAAGAAATTGTATTTTTAGTGAAAGTAAAAGTTGTCACTAAAAGTAGTAATATTTGTCACTATTATTAATAGTGTCCAATTTTTGAAGTCGTCACCTCCCGTCACAAATACCTCCGTCACTAATGAAATAGTGACTAATTTCGAAAATTGTCACAATTATGCGACATTTTTGTGACAAAAGTTTCGACACCAAAAATTTTGGAATGTGTGACAAAACTATATAGTCACAGTAACTTTACATATTTATGGCAAGTTTATCGTCACAAATAATATAAAATAGTGACAAATTAAGTCGTAACAGTACTTCATTTTATTGTGACAAAAGTTACGACACTAAAACCTATAGAATGAGTGACAAAACTGTATGGTCACAATAACTTTATATATTTATGACAAATTTATTGACACAAATAATATAAAATAGTGACAAATAAAGTCATAACAACACTTCATTTTATTGTGACAACATTATCGCAACTAAAATAATTGAAAGTAGTGACAAAATATTTGTCACTCATGCTTTTTTTATCAGTATCTATTACTTCTTGGTCACTAATATTTTAAGGAAAAAATGTCAACATCATTTCATCATAAAAATGAAAAATTGTTCTTAGAAAAATATTGTCACTAATGTGTTTATTACTGTCACACATAAAACTATCAATTCAACAATAAAATTGCATTATTAGTAAAAGAAATTTACATCAGTGATCATATTGTCTATCATATTTCGTCACAAGTATGAAAGTTAAAGTTATATATTACAATAATGTTGTTACTAAATAAAGATTATATGTTACAATAAATTTATCCCTAATGTGTTCATGTTTGTCACATCCTTTGGGCAATCTTCCTTCACATACTTTCCAACTTTAGCCTTTTGCAGGTATCTCTGAACAAAGTAACTGCATATCTAGAAATATAGGGAAGGACCAATGAGAAAAGGAAAGCATACATGAAATTGTACAAAAGAAGGGACAAAATAATACCAGACTAAACCCACTGTAAACAGTACTGACCGTAATAAGGTTGATTGCATCATTACTTGCAGATGGTATTAGGACATAAAGGATTACACCAGCAAACTGCAACAGAATAACATTCAAAGTCGTTTTACATCTTATTCATTCAAAATATATAGACTGTTAAATACAAAAGCACCTAGAATTCTTAAAATGGCATGCATTTGTTTTTTGAGTTTACCGTTCTGCCAAGGAAAAAAAACTTTACAGAATTACAACTATTAAGAACAAACAACATTAAGAAATACTCCTCAATTTTCCAAATTAATCAAACATTAATAACCAAACATATTTAAACATGCTTCTTATATAACATGGATATAAACAATCTGACCTGTGGAAATTGGTAGTTTAGTCCATCAACCTAAGAATCCTTAATTGGATTGCCTATTACACTGCATATTTTGTAGATGTCATCATCCTCACTACAAAATTAACCGTGATAGATAATGAGATAAAGGTAAACTAAACATGCAGCAAAATCACAGAAACGATAAAGACCTATACCTAGTACCCCAAAAAAGAGGTCAAAGAGTGAGTAGCTCACCTATAATAGCACCCATTGCCCATATATCTATTGCAAAGTTATGTATTCATTAGAATATGTGATACATATGTAATACAGTTACATTAATTCATGAAATGTAAACATAACTGATCTGCTACTAACCAACTTTACAATCATATATGAATGAGTGAAGCAGAACTCCAGGTGGTTGATACTTATCATATCCACAGAAAACTCGTAGTATGACATCATAATGACTGTAATACCAAAATTGGCACAAAATTAAAAGAATAAAGGAAAGATAACATTCCAATGTGTTGAGGCATACTCAGTATATGGTGGTTAAAATTTTATTTCTCGTACAAGATTAAAGTCATTAATTTCAATTACATCCTTTGTGACCAACAAGTTCTCTGTAAGAAGTGCAAGTTATCTTATATTCCTAATTGAAAACATAGGGGAAAAAAGACCCACCCCACCAACACTATAAATAATTAAGACTGGGCTATCTTAATACCAGAAAGATAACCATCTTAAATTGCAAGAGAAGACGAGAACAGAGGATTAAGATAAGAATAAGAGTAAACTCATATACATTGATACTTCGAATTTAGAAAATGAATAATATTGTTGTCTTTATTAAAGATACGTGCTATCTTACAAAGATTACACATATCTTGACCATGCAGTCTCTGTAATAAGAATGAACACACCCTTTTATGAGACATGACTCTTCACCAGACTTTGGCTCAATGCAGATGTCGCAGATGAATTTGGGGCGTGTTTTGGAATTTGAAGACTGCCCCTTTCCTTTGGTAGAAGAATTGATTGAATAAAGGAAATCCACTATTCAAAAACTATGCAGAAACTATCCACTACTACAGATCATAAAGGAAATTGAGGTATTTACATATTGGAACTATGCCCTCTACAAGGAGGAACACAGGAATGGGAGCATTCGCAAGATCACAATTTCATCAGTTCATACTATGTTATATCATGCGGGGATCTTCTCCAACTAAAGAAAGGAGAAATATGAAATCAATTAAACACATACCGGTATAGGAAGGCTCATCATCTCTTTCAGGGAAGATCTTGCAATTCCTGTAAACATATAAGGAAGCAATTCATGTCCAGAGATATTAGATCAGATTTCCAGTTTTCGACAAAACAGATCAAAGGAAGAAGAAATAGACTAGTTCATGAAAAGGAACTTACCTGAGTACTCATCTTCCTCTTCCGATTGTCACTGAAAAGTCAAGCCCACGAAGAGTCCCCTACCATCTCTGGAATTGAAGAATTTCCTTGGAGATTCAAAACCTTAATTTCAAAAAGATGATAGAGAGGGAGATTCTTACCTGTTGAGTACAGCTGAGAATCTGAGCTCTCATCTTTCTCTTCCGAACGTCACCGAAGAGTCAAGCCCACGAAGAGTCTCTATTCGTCTCCAAAATTGCAAAAATTCTTAAAGATTTAAAAACCCTAATCTCAAAAAGTTGTCAGAGAAGGAGAAGATTACCTGTTGAGTTCATCTGAATGGAAGAAGATCGAAAATCCCATGGAGACACCGGAATCTCACGAAGAGTCCCTCGAATAAGAAGCAAACTCTTAGAGAAAGCCCTAATTTCTAAATAAGGACCGAGAGAGAGTAGATTACCTGTCAAGAAGAGTCGATTGGAAGTTTAATGAAGAAACGCTAACTTTGCCATCTGGGTATTGAAGATTATTCTCTTTTTCAGCTTCTTATTGAATTGGGTCTTGCAAATAGACATGGGTAACGTAGAGTGAGGTTCTTGCCTGATGTAACAACACTGAAGAGAGCTCAAAAGATTGGTACATGTTTTTCGGCTTTGGGTCCCGAGATGATGAGGATAGAGGGTTGCAGAGGGGCTGATAGAGAGAGCAAGACGAAGAGCAGAGATTGTAAGCCATGGCTCTCTTCGCAGCCCCCAGTCTTCTTCTTCTTCTCAAGTGTGCGGTAAGCTTTTAACATTAAAATAATTATAAGAAAATTAATTTTGTATAATAATAATAATAATAATAATAATAATAAGTACAAAATTTATAATAATAATTGATAATAATAACAATAATAATAAGTAGAAAATTTATAAAAATAATTAATAATAATAACAATAATAAATAATAATAATAAGAAAAAAAATTTATAATAA
>JAOTJB010000006.1:3436095-3447436 GCA_027123815.1 Erythroxylum minutifolium | reverse complement strand
TAATTTATTAAATAATTAAATAATGTATATTTAAATGATAGTAAATTAAATTATTAAAAAAAAAAAAAACCGTAAAAAAAACACTTTTTATAATTTTATAATTTTAGAAAATGGAAAAATATCAAAACTGAAAACTAAAATTAAAACTTCTAACAAACAAAACTTTTTACTAAATTTAAAAACATAAAATCAAAAACAAAATGAAAACAAAACGCGCCTTCTACGTATGTCATGATTATGAGTTAACAACTTGCATCAAATAAGTATCCTGCGGCTTTCACCATCTTGCCGTACACGAAGACATTAGACATCACACAAGCTTTTGAGACCATCAGCTCTCTGATTGCTCACCTTAAATGTATTATTATAATCGTCTTTTCATTGTAACATGTCCTAAAGTTTGGCTTCATTCTCTAACCAATCTTTTGCTCAACTGGGTTGTCCTCATTTCACTTTTCAGGTACCAATCACCTGAAGACTAAACTACCCTCCTCCTCGTACAATAAATTGAAAAATATTTAATATTTTGAGATTTTTAATTATAATAATAATATATTTAATTTAGTAACCCTATAATTAACTTAATACCGTTTCTTTTTATAAGTTAAAGAGCAGAATTTCTATAACTTAAGGATCATATCGTGCACCTTTCTTTTAGTACAAGTAAGAGTAAACAAACAAATGTGAACTTAGTTGGGAAGGTATTGATACTTCCTTAAGCATAAGGTTAAGTTTCTAATCTCTAATTAGGCTAGAAGTAAAAAAAGTGGGGGCCAAACCAAAAAAGTTGAAGAATCTACAAAAATGGTTGTTTCTTTCATTCTAAAAAATGCACTAAAGTGTCATATATCACGTGCTTCTCCAACCCTTTCAATCTTAACTATCATCTCTCAACCATCCTTCATTAATTATAGCTTAACTTTACAGCTTGAGCACACACTCCATGTGTGCGTATTATATTGTTTTCACATCACTGGAAAAGAGAATCAGAGGGTTGCCATAAACAGAATGAATTAAGAAATGTGGAAAGCTCCTTCGTGTCGTCGTTTTAAATGTTTATTTATACATTTATCAGTTCCTTTAAGAACGGAGAATAGGTGTGAGAGAGAGCGGTGGCTGATAGATGGGAAAATGTTAATAATAATAAAATAAAAGGGAAAGCCAGACAATGCACGCGACGTGGGGTTTACAAAATTCATGGTTTTATTTAAGGGTAGGCACAGTTCGGTTCGATCAGATTTTACCTGTTTTTTAGACCAAACTGAATAATCGATTTTATGGCACAAAAAAACTGAACTGAACTGAATGTAAGATAAAATCGAATTTTCGGTTTGTCTTGTAGTTCGGTTCGGTTCGATTCGGATACTTCAATCGATTTAGGCCTTAAATTTTAGGTCAATTTTAGTACACGTCTAACATTTTTATTTCATTTTAGGACTTATTGAGTGATTGTCATACTTGTAAAGTTGCAAACTTACCTTATATACCTAAAGTTAGAAGTATAAAAAATACAAACTTTTTTGTTTTTACTTAGTCAGTTTAATTCGGGTTGGTTTGGTAAAAATTTTTACCTACACCGCACCCGAACTAATATGTTAGTTTTTCAACATCCAAAACCGAACCGACCATCCATCACTCTCTACATCAACCGGTTTAGCTTGATTTCTTCAATTTTACAGGTCGGTTCAGTTTTTTCGGATTTTTTGCCCACTCCTTTTATTCACTATAAATTTTTACTCATACACGAAATTTGAAGAGGTCAAATAACGGTTGTTCCTGGAAAAAGGTGCAAATTATTCATTCTAAATTTTTTTAATTATTTTATATGATTTTAAAAATTATATGATATTAAAAATATAAAAGAATTTTTTCTAAGTCTTATCAAATTATCTTTAAAATTAAATTGAAATAATTATAAAGACTTTTTTATATGTGCAATAATTAATCATTTGAAATTCATTGTTAAAATAATTTTGCATGAATATTTTTCATATTTTAAATATTATAATATTTTCAAGTAAAATTGAATTTAAGACTTAAACCTTAACTTTCATTAAAGAAACCCTCTAGTGAATAAAAAATGTTGGATTTATTTAGGTAAGTTCTTGATTGGTTCTAATAAGATTGATAATCATTAACCAAGCAAAACACCTTCAACTTGTCAAATAAAGAGAGAAGCTTGAATCGATGTTGCGAATAATTGCATTTCCTAACATAATCTACAGCCTCCCCAAAAGAAAGAAAAGTTTCAAAGGATTGCTGAAACCAAGAATTGGGTGAAAACCAAGAAATGATTACTAAAGACCTTGGGGAATAGGTCATATCATTCGTATGCAGTAATGGAGTTTCCATTTAGATGAAACGTGAGAGCAAATGTCTACCCCATAAAAGGAATGGACCATTATACATTCTTTGTTATATTATAATTTTGTGTACTCATAATCCGGTATCCATCTACCTCCTACAGTGTTGAAACATTAGAACTCCCCAAATGCAGTAATGGGTTTTACTAAATTCATTAAAAGAACTCAAGATGTTTTAATGAATTATAGTTAATTTATACATTTTTCTATTATAAGAAATTTTAGATCAAAGGAATTCATTCAAAGTTGACAATTGGAAAGTGATATCAAAGTGGAAAATAATAACAACAACAATAAAATTAAGTAAAAATTTCATTAATATGTAAAAATGAGACAGGTTCAGTAATACACAATCTTACGAGTAGAATATCATATTAGACGAAACTTGGTAAATTTTATTGGGAAACAATTAGTTGGCAAACATGTGATTGGTGCAGCTTTTGGCTCTCAAAACCAGCACCAAGAATTAACAATAACTCTTAACTAGAATGTACCCACAACCCCCACATTACCTTCATAACCACAAGTCCACATCCAAATCCAGCCAATCTAGTTCTGGTATCAATCCATTGCTCTGTTCATTTTCCAGAGGCAAAGCTCGTTACTAAGAGAGATTTTGGATATTGGAAAGGCAGAGACAGTGATGATCTAGGGGCATTGTGGGAATGACGAGTTAAAAAAGACACAGGGGTCGTGTCCAAAACTCGAAGTAAAGTATGTTAAGAAAATGGTGGGCGCACGTTATTTCATGATGACGCAGGAACGCCACCGAGCAGATCAGAGCAGAGCATGAAGTGTAGCATTTAGATACCAAAACCTTACCTTCCCATTTCACCTTTCACTCTCTCGTTACGCAGTTATCCAAATCCAACCATCTCTCTTTTTCTTTGCAAGTTGTGTTCCAGCTTAGCATTATAGGATACAGTAGTAAAATCTGTCTGTCTCTCCGTCTCTGTCTCGTCCTGCGTTTATATTCAGATGCAGATATATAAATGATCAGAGGACTGTTTCATTTTTTGCGGTGTTGGTAAATTTGCTTCCCATTAATCGAGGAATTAAAGGGTTAAGTGACTCGTGTGCATTTCCAAAGGAATGAACTTTCTGTAAAGGTATATATTAATCTGCTACTCTGTTTTATAAATGATGATGATGTACACCATAATTGATGCTTTCAGGCTCTGTTCTTTTTGGTTGTCTCTTTGTCAATGTTGTTTCTAAAAATCGGGTTCTCCCTATGTTAGATTTGCTGCCTTGGAGAGAGTGGTGATTGTAGAAGATGAATTCCAGTGTGAGGACTAGGCTTCAGCCCATTAGAGCTCCATTGAAGCATGAAAAAGTAAGCAACTTTAATCAATCTCTAGTTCTCTACCAGGGTCGACTGATCACTCAATGCTTGTTTTGGGGAACGGTTTGTTATGTGGGCAGCGTCTCCATACTATAACGTTTATGTTTTCCAGGTTTTGAGTCTGTAGTTTTGTCCAGAAACGGTGACTTCAGTTTCAGTGAACTGGATCCAGAAACTGAAAGTTCCCGGAAAATTCTGCTGAAGTGGATTTTTTTTAATGACAATGGAGAATGGATTTTCTATTAAAATTGAAAGTTGTCGCCTTCCTGCCATATTTCAAGAGAGATTTCTAGTAGAGCCTGTAAATTCTTGCTTTCAGGGAAATATCTCTGAAATCACCACTTTCTTGATCCTTTTCTCTTGTTTAAAATGATAATAAAGGAGCTTTCATGTACGCCAGTCTCTTCTCTGCATGATATTTTTGTTATAATTCAACTCAGAACGTAGATGGTTCTGTTGTTTCAATAAAAATTTCATTGGTCTTTGAAGGAGAAAGTGGAAATGCAGCGGAGCAGATCGAATGAAGCTACGAAATCAGCCAAACATCAACGAACCTCAATCAGACAGAAGAAAATGGCATTGGAGCAAGATGTATGCAATTGGTACCTTTGTCCACTTCCCCTACCATTTCTTTTACTAATTGTTAGATCTTACATTGTGATGTTTCAGGTTGACAAACTGAAAAGGAAGCTTAGGCATGAAGAGAATGTTCACAGAGCTCTGGAGAGAGCTTTCACAAGACCTTTGGGATCTCTGCCTCGCCTTCCTTCATATCTCCCTTCTGCTGTCAGTAACTAGAAATCCTTATCTACTATAGCGTTTCTTTTTTGTCTTTCTTTTTCTGTCAGTTATTAAGGAAAATGAAGAAATTTAGACGATGATTATGGAACAACATTTCTAGCTGAGAAGATGCGAGGGAAAATATAAGACATTCTAATTCCAGATAATATTCTGAGATTGGAACAGGATAATGACTCGTGTTGTAACTTCTACAGACACTGGAGCTTCTAGCAGAAGTGGCTGTTCTGGAAGAAGAAGTTGTCCGACTCGAAGAACAGGTTGTGCATTTCAGGCAGGATCTGTACCAAGAGGCCGTCTACATTTCAAGCTCCAAGAGGAACAATGAGAGTTTCGGAGATTTATATAACTTGCATCCAAACAAACACGCCAAACCAGAAAATAAGTCCTTAACACGAAAATCAGGAGACTCTGCCACACCCACAAGGCATTTGTCATCACCTTCTGGTAAGCTGCATTTTGACACGATCACTGCATTGTACAATCAATCACATTTTCCCTCCTGATCCTTTTGCCGATCTTCATTTTATTCGTAGATGATGGACAAGGGAAGGAGAACCAATTGTGTAATAATTCTGTGAAGACCAAGAAAGGATCAATAGTCCATAAAGCCCAGGTGATCAGAACGCCACAGAAAAGGCCTTCCCTTGAAAATAGATCATCAGAGAAGCTTTTAGTCCGTCGAAACTTACAGGTTTATAATTCATCAATTACTTATTAAGCTCTATTCAATTAATTTACACCAAATTAATGAGACTTACATACTTGTCCAGCTAGATAAAGAAAATGCAGATGCAAGTAGCATTAGTAAATCAGAAGAAAAGCCGTCAGGATGTGACAACCCAAATAAGTTATCTGAGGACATTGTAAGATGCTTGTCCAGCATCCTTTTAAGGATGAGCTCAATGAAGAGTAGGTATACGGCGGATAGTTTACCTTTCCTATCAACTTTAGTGTCTGGAGACAATGGTGAAGAACCTGAGTTTCGAGATCCTTATGGAGTATGCTTAGAATATGGGAAGAGAGATGTTGGTCCATATAAGAACCTATTTGTAGTAGAAGCTCACACAATCAATACTAGCAGAACATCGAATTCTTTGTTTCTACTTCACAGACTGAAGTAAGTCCTTCAATGTAACTTGGAAGTCTTGAACTATTTTTCTTCATCCCCTTCACGGTATAATGAGTATAAAGTGATTTCTTATTGAATTTGCAGACTTTTGCTTGGGAAACTTGCCACTGTCAACCTAGAAAATCTCACTCAGCAAGAGAAGCTTGCATTCTGGATAAACATTTACAATTCCTGCATGATGAATGTATGTGAAGCTAACTTTTGCAAGTCATGCGGCTTCTAATCTATCCATTTTTGTTGAAAATATAAATGCTGTCTACTTGGATTTTGTCTTCGGCATCAAGAGAAAGAACCACTTATTGTATTGTTAACTGTTTCAGGCATTTCTAGAGCATGGCGTACCAGAGAGTCCAGAGATGATTGTTGTACTCATGAGGAAGGTATGTATCATTTGGGAATTTCGCTTCTATTTCCAAAGTATTGTCATTTATTTTCACAGTTTCATTTCTCAGGCAACAGTAAATGTCGGTGGACACTTGTTAAATGCAATAACCATTGAGCACTTCATTCTCAGACTGCCTTATCACTCAAAATATGTAAGTGGTGTGGTGACCATTTGAGCTTCTTTGCAATTTCTCTTATCTTTTTCAGTTAGATATTTACCATTGGAATTCCATCAGACTTTTTCTAAAGGTGCTAAAAATGAAGAAATGACAGCGAGGAGCAAATTTGGATTGGAGTTATCTGAACCTTTAGTGACATTTGCCCTGTCCTGTGGAAGCTGGTCCTCTCCTGCTGTAAGTAAATAAAATAACAAAAATGGTTTTGTTCCGTTCTCCAATTTACCTCATCATAAAACTCATGAGTGGTCCAATATGAAATGCAATACTGTCTGTCACCATCGCTTTATTGCATGCATAAGTCCAAAAAAACAAAAAGCTATATTCTGCTCTCCAATGCACATTTTTCTCATAGTTTTCCAATCACTACAAGATTGTCGACCGTCTTTATCCCTTAAATCTTCTAAGATAATGGATCTCTGCATGCCAGTGGTCTCTAGCTTCTGGTATATTTGGTAACGATCACATTATGCTATTGCTGACTTGTGGACCTTCTGTAATGAAGGTAAGAGTGTACACTGCCTCTCAGGTGGAGAGCGAACTTGAAGTTGCAAAGAGGGAGTACTTACAGGCTGCAATTGGAATTTCGAACACAAAATTTGGAATACCAAAATTGTTAGATTGGTATCTACTCGACTTTGCCAAGGATTTGGAATCATTGCTTGATTGGATCTGCCTTCAGTTACCAACTGAACTCGGGAAAGAAGCAATTAAGTGTCTTGAAAGAGCCAAAAGCGAGTCTAATTCACCGTTTGTCCGAATCATTCCTTACGACTTCAGTTTTAGATACCTTCTGTACACACAATAAGGCTTTGCTTCATTACAAATTTTTGTTTTGATGATTCCAGGGGAGTTGGGTGTAAGTTTTGTACACAGCTATAGGAGTTGGGGGTGTTAGCTACAGGGTTTAACAAGTGTTAAAGCTCCATGTATAATAACATGGTCGTGTTGTAAGTAATTGTAAGAAAATATCTTGTCTTCAAGCTTGGAACTAGCCTTTTGGTGGATGCACATGGAATCACAGAGATGTTCCGGGACATCTTTCAATGGTCTGTGTGCCCCTTCGTTTCAGAAGCTGAGCCATACTGGAGACATGTATTCTGAGATTAAACGTTAGACTTATGTAATGCATATGATCTTATGGAATTACTCTGAGCTGGCTTCAGTAAGCAGGATTCCATTGCTGTGACTGGCACAGTTAAGACATCAGATCGTGTTCGTCCTAGGGAACTAATTCCACCTGAAGTCATGGATCTGAAAATTCTGAGAAAGCAACAGATGTTGAAAATACACCAATAATGGTACTTGTATCTTTTCTTAGTGGTCCAAAGAAAACAGGCCACAGTACTCATGTAAAGCCATTTTTTCGATGCTTTTCAAAGATGGCTGCTTATTCAGGCTTCTCAAACTCCTGTTGAAACTCCAGGGAATTGTCGACCAGATATCCGCCAATCTTCAATCATTTTGTGGACACAGTGTTGATGAACTTGTTCATGACAATTGAAAAGAGGATGAAGGAATCTGAATATTGTCCAATGGCAAAGAAAAGTTACAGGGTACTACAATTGGAGTGGTCCAGAGTGTTTGTCTTCCTTGTGATATGGGGCTACAACTACCATGTGCATCCATGTTGAAGCAAAGAACAAAGTGCTTTTATCAAAAGGAGACTAGTAGTTATGGAAATACTTGTCTTAAGCCTAGATCTGGTGGTTCTCGATCTTTTCTCTGCAGAATTACGTTTAGCCTTTATGGCATGTTTGGTTCAACGAAACAAATATTTTATTCCTGCCATATTCTTAAAACTTAGCTAATCTTTGTTTGGTTAGAAAAAAACCTATGGAATAACCATTCATAAGATTAATAATTCTTGGACATGTGAGAATAGCTAAAGATGCTAACCCCCTGTCTTTACCTATTCCGCACATATCTGGAATAGGTAAACATAACATTTCTTTCTCTCGGACAAGTTCTATCCCTCTCTGTTTTTCCCAACAAAATTTTTCACTTATGCAGCAGCACACCTCTCTCGTCTGGTCTTACTCATGCTCTTTGTCTCTGGCTCAGTGGCCCTCTCTCGCTCTTCACGCTCTCGTCTCTTTTCTCCACTCTCTTATCTGGTCTCACTCACGCTCTTCGTCTCTGGCTCAGTAGGTCTCTCTCACTCTTCACACTCTCGCCTTTTTTCTCAAACATTTCTCCACCAGTTGCGTTGATTAGGCAAAGATAACCTTTCTCCCAACATTTGTCGCCACTGATTGATTTTATTTTCATTTTTTCTTGTAAACCTAACTTGACCAAGTTTGTCTTTTGAAATTTATCTGCTTCTAACTTGATCGATTTCTAGAATTTAGACTCATTTGATGTGTTTCTTGGAATAAATCTGCAATTGTCTCTATTGTAACATATGTTCTCGTTATCTTAAGAATTTTGTCATTTTATTGACAGTCTCTTGCATAAAAAACTTTTGCTGGCTATGATGGATTTCTTCTTTCCCATGGATGCATATTTAAGAGCTGTTTTTTGTGTTTACTAAAATTCTACAGGGGTATATTAATGTTGGAATTAGGTCTGATGGTGATATAAAACTTTTTGGCGTAGATAGATTTCGTGAATGGCTGCAAGTTTTAAACAGTTATAATTTTAGGAAAAGAAAGAAGCATTTTCGGGTCTCTTTTGAGCATTTGTTTGTGAAGGGAATGGGAAAAACTAGAAATAGTTTTTGTGATATACGACCTTAAACTAGAGAACTTATTCATATACATAATATAAAGTTAAGTATATTAATCTTACGGAATTATTAATCTTAAGTATATATGACCTTACTTTAGGACACCTTTAA
This sequence comes from Erythroxylum minutifolium, assembly GCA_027123815.1. Taxonomy (NCBI): domain Eukaryota; kingdom Viridiplantae; phylum Streptophyta; class Magnoliopsida; order Malpighiales; family Erythroxylaceae; genus Erythroxylum; species Erythroxylum minutifolium. The sequence goes on along the minus strand of JAOTJB010000006.1, from coordinate 3,438,399 downwards.
CGTGTAATGCCAATTCATACTCATTACTGTGGTGGAAGTAGCATGTGTAATACCTTAAGGGCCACAAGAATAGTGTGTGTTTCAAAATTATGGCCTTAATAATCATGGTCATAGGATCCATCCCATTTTCATATCTTGAAAAGTCAAAACTAACTGGATGTATGCTTTTGCTCGTCCAATGTCAATACTTTGATATTTGTTTTGGATGATGGAGATGGTTGTAGCATTATAGGTAGTGTAATTTCATGACTCGTCTTAACTGTTAGCCCATCTTAACTGTTAGCTCATCTTAACTACATTTTTAACATTGTTAGCCCATCTTAATTGCACGTTTAACTATGTTAGGCTACTACGTTAGTGGTTCACCTTTGAGGGATGGATTTTAATTATCCATGACTTGTATAATGTTGTTAGTTCATTATTCAGTTTGGTGGCACAATCCTTATGTCGATGAATTCCTCGTCAACTATTGACGCTTAAAGTTTAAAAGGAACAAAAAGAAGTGGAACTATGATGAGGATGTTGTGCTAGTTTCCTGCATGTTTGATTTGCATAATGTGGGAACGTACAATGCTGCTAATAGATTTAAAGTCAGGTATCTCAATGAATTAGAAAGAATGGTAGCAACAAAGCTCCCTAATTCAAACTTAAAAGCTAGACCTCACATAGAGTCTAGGATTAAGATTTTAAAGAAAGAGTGAAGCATTGTTTATGATATGATAAGGGAAGACACTAGTGGATTTGGATAGGATACCGAAAGGAAGATCATCATTGATGAAGATTGTGTATGAGATTCTTACTTAAGTATTGAACTTTTAACTTGTTTTAAGTATTTTCTTTAACTACTTTCTTGTAATTTATATAAAGTTTTTCATCTTCTCAGTCACAAAGATGTTGCTCAATTTTGAAGGAAGAGATTTGCTTTTTATAATGAATTGACTGGGATCAATGGAGAAGATCGTGCAACTGGAAATGACACACAAACTATTGTAGATATTCTTGAAGAAATGGAAAGAAAAGAAGGTGTAGGTGGAATAAATAAAGGTGGTGAATATCAATATGAGCATAGCTTGCATGACATAGACGAATCCTTTACCTAACCTCAAACCTCAAATCTTGAAAGACAAGCTGAAAATATTCCAGTAAGGAAGAGAAAAAAGAGTAATGATACGGGAGAAGCATGTCGTGTAGATTCACTTATTGTTGCTGCCAGGATGTTGGGTGATACTATGAATCAGATTGGAGATAAATTGTGTAAGAGTATTGGGACTGAAACGTATATTCAACAAAGAGTTAAACAATTAGATAGTATATTGGGTGAGATAGAGGGACTCCCAGATGATGAAAGAGATACTGTTTTAGGCAAAATTTCTGATCATTCTACACAAATGCTTGTGTTTTTCACATTTGTGCCTTCTCAAAGACTTGGGTGGGTGAAGAGGTTTCTTGCCACACATTGAAGATTATGTTGAAGTAGAAGTTATTTTGTGTAGTTATTTTAAATAGGGCATAAACTTATTTTTTGTTTAACTAACTAACTTTTTAATAATTTAAAGGCCTATTTTATATTTATTTTTAATATCGTTCCATTGATATTTTATATTTCAGTTGTGACTATATAATGAATGCTGACATGAGTCAAATCAGAAAAAATTAATCACTACAAAATGTTGGAAAATCATATGATAAGAAGAAAATTAAGAATAACAAGGAATTTAATAATAATAATAATAATAATAATAAATTATTTATTAAGCTTATTATTATTTATTATTATTAAGACAAAGAAGAAGAAAATTAATAATAATAATAATAAAGCAGAAAATATAATAATAATAATAATAATGTTACCTGATAGATTACCTGACGAGAGAATGCATATGCTAAAGCCCTTTCTCCTCTCGGAGAAGCTTCTTGCCTCAATCTGCTCCTTCCACCTGTTTTCTCCAATCTATTGCATAAACAAAGGCAGAAAATATGAATCGGTAGTAGAAAATAAATTTACACTCGTACAGTGGGAACCAATTCAAATTCATCCTCTTCTTTTTGGACTCCGCTGCTAAACTTTAAAAAAGCTACATCCTCTTCCCACTCACCTTGTCCCCACTAATGAACGCTGCCTCTTCCCCACTCGCCTTTTCCCCACTAATGAACACTAACATGTGCTCTTTACCTTTCAGGAAGGTTCGTCGAAGCTTCACAGTCAACTTTAAAAAGCTTTACGAAAGACCGCTTCAAGTCAATGGATTGCCTTCAATAATGCATATAAGCTTACGAATGGCCATTTTCTATTATTAGATACCT
>JAOTJB010000006.1:3403296-3424489 GCA_027123815.1 Erythroxylum minutifolium | reverse complement strand
ACTCACCCCAATTTGCAATTATTTTTCAGGATTCAGAAGAATACCCCGTTAGACAACGGGAGTAGACTTACTGCATGCGAGACAGGATTAGAGGTCGGGATCAGTTCGCGTCTGCATTGGTTTTCTTTAATTGCCACTGGATTGTATTTTTCCGCAAATTGTTGTATTATTTGTAATCGAATGGTACAGTTTGTAATAATTTTGAGAAATTGAAAAGCATTTGTATTGTGTAATTTGAAATGGGCCCAAGTGGCAAATAAAAGTTTCTGTTGATTTCCCTGTGTTTGTATCAAATGGTTATTAATTAAAGTGAAATATTTTGGTTATTGATGTTTTGTAATTTATGTTTATGGTTGAAAAAGTTTAAAAATATATATATACCGACTTTTAATTGTTAAGTGATGTGACACACCATCCTCGCGGGGCACAGATTCGAATATCACCATCGATATCGGGTTCGGGTCCAGCGAAAGTGGGGTGTTACACTCTCACAACCAAAATCACCAAATTACAAATATGAACTTCTCCACATTTTTCATTTATTAGTTCTAGTCTTCTAAGAAAAGTTCGGGGTCCAACAAAAAGTCCGGGCCAAAAATGACCCGGTAGGCGGCCCGTGGCCCTGCTGGGCTAGGCGAGCCGCCCATCGGCTGGCCGCCCACAGCCCGGGGGCCATTTCGGCCAGCATGGGCCGGACCACGAGCCAGGCCTTCTGCGGCTGGCCCGGGCCTTGGGCCAAGCCCTCCCGACACTTTTTTTTCAACAGGGCGAGCCAGCCCAGATACAGCCCGACCCGTTGACATCTATAGTGCATTCATAGCCCTAAGTGCCAATTTTCAGATTTCCAGAGTAATAGCCTGGCTTTGTTAACTGTGATCAAAGCCTACCTTCATTTCCGAAAAGAACGGTACATCATTGGCACGGCAGCTTGAAAAGAAATGGACTTGGGATAAAACTACGTGACAAAACAGGCATTTACAGGCAATTCTAGTATGTTGCTTGAGACCTGACACGAAGGGGACTTGTCTCAATTTGTTACGTCAAAGTAGTGGCAACCCCCAAGCAAGCATTTCGATTTCTAAAAGAGGGGTGCAGCAGTTCAGATCCTCTGTGCCCTTTTTTCTTATGCCCCATGTGCTCCATTCATCTCAACTATTCAATAAGTAGGAGAGAGAAAAATGAATAGTTGAGATGGATAGAGCATAAGGGACACAGGAAAAAAGGACACAGAGGACCTGAACTCAGGAGTGGAAGGTTATTTAATAAATAGCTAGACCTAGATGGGCACAGGATGACATACCGAAACGAGATAGGTGAATTAATCCCTGGAAGAGGATTTCGACTAATCGATAGAGTGCATCGGTGTGCCAGAATCTCACAATTCAGGATCTTACAAGTGCCATTGATGTTGAACGTTTAGTGATGTTAGGTACTGGAAGAGACTTTAGTATCATCAATCATTTAATGTCAATAATGAAACTCTAGTTGCACAGCCTTCTCTTATCAAATTGCTGTTTTAAAATCAATCCGTTTCCTGTTTATTACGGAAGCTTCGTCCTTGCAGTTTCAGAGACAAGAATAAGTATCAGTGAGGTGAAACGATGACAGCAGTGGCTCTATTTATATGATTCTGTTTGCAGATCCCCTAGTATGACATAAAACTGTTTACTTGCTTTATACTGTTGGACAAGGGAAGGGACTGGAAAAGACGTGTGTACCAAGAAGTATGCACGTTGTGCAGGTGCCTCTTAGCTTCCGAAAATAAAAGACCCCACTGATGGTAGGAGTACAAATAAGCTGTTGAATCTTATTTAAAATTGAATTTTAATCAATTTTTAGTATGTAATAATTAATTTAAATTATATGATATTATAATTAAATAATTTGAATCAATTAAATATTAATATGATTTAAAAAATAATTTCTTAAAACATTAGTTAAAGATGTGATTTTCTCTTTTATGTTTAATAAAAGTCAAATAAATTCTTAACCTATTGTTACATCATATTCAAAATATAATTATTATTATTTTAATAAAATTAAAATTAAAATAATTATTGTTTTAATAAAATTAAGATGAAAATTCGAATTTTTTCTAAATTTTTTGTAATCATTAAAATATAAATCACACTTTTACCCCTTGTAATTAGTTATGCAGAGACCAGCCACTGAACTGATTTGGATTATTCTCTTCAATTTTCTTCTCATTCTCCCTCCTGGTCATTGTGGAACTAGTTGTCATTTTGAAGTAAAGATGCAGCCTGCAGGAGCATCCATTATAACTTACGAGGATGTAATTCCTGCTGAGAGATGATGTCGAAGTCGAACCAATCAGTTCTTCCCATTGTATGAAGGGCAAGCATTAGGGTGTACTTTGGTTGATTATGTTGTTTAAGATAGTCAAATTCTTTTGCATTTTGGTTAAGACAAGGAACAGAAAGTTCGAAAAGAGACCTTGACTAAACACTAGTTCACTTCCCGAACCATATGTAACGATGTCCTAGTAACAACACAAGTATAATATATCAAACTACAAATCTGAGCGTCTGTCTTTTCATTAAACTAGCAATCAATGTTTGTTAGATGTAGAAAAGATACTTATATAATTTTAATGCTAGATGATGGAAGTCAAACATTGCTCATTGTAGGCTGTTTTAGAAACGGTTGAGCATAACCAGAATAAGAACTGTTGGCTACCATAAGCTATGCATTGGTCGGATGGAAGACATCTTCTGGCAAATTTGAGCTTATTACCATTGAAGAAGTTAGAAATTAAGAACAAACATTGAAGCAACGAAGTCAGGGAGGCAATTAACGCTTAAGACAGAAGATCGAATAAGTGAACCTGATGCACAAATGATGAGCCTGGCGTACATGTTACAACAGGAGCTGATTTAAGAACCGAGATTCGTGCTTTCAGAAGATTGCTCTGGTTGCTTATTTTCAAGGTTGGGTTGAACTGGAGTTGACGCTGGTGTGGAGGTGTTAGACGTACTGTGCCTGGGGGGTGGAGGGCTAATCCTTCCGTCAATGCAGGAAGAGCACTTCCTCTCAGCCCAACTCTCTACATCGTACCGTCCGTAGCTCATGATTCTCCTGCCTGAGCAAAGCCTTCCAATCATAATAGCAACTATGCATAAGACCATGATCACTACCAGTACAGCAATTGCTGGACCAACCGAGCTGTGGGTTGAGTGAAAATTTAAGGTTTGCTGTGTTACAATCTCTGCTGGTGGTTGTTGGCTAACTGGCATTGACATTCTGGCCTTGAAATGGTTCGAGACGAAAGGATTTTAAGTTACTCTCGTGTAGGCTTTAAAACAATGAAGAAGCAGCAGCCTTGATGAGAGCTTCAGGATTCTTTCTAATAGTTTTGGGGCATCATGTGAAAACGGTTCGAGTAAAATGACTTAACATGGTGGACGAAACCAGAGGCGTATGTTACTTGTCCCCACATGTGATATTTTAACAATATGTCAGAAGAAGAACCTCCGGACGGTAAAAAGGACAATAAGAAAAGCAAAAGGTGAACAGAAGAATCGGGGAATCTAAAAGAACTGACTATTGTCTGTATTAAGATCCAAAACCTCTCTGCCAGGGGAACACTTTCCAGAAAGGTCTATTTGCTTTCTCAGGACTACTCTCTGCTTCTGATAGGCAAACAAACCTCGAACATATTATTAAACAAACCTAGAACATATTATTTCAAAATTGAGTGACTTCCACCAACACCAGTAGTCTAGGCTGTAGGCTATACCTAATTACTGTCAACACTGTCCAACCAATCCAAAGGACTTTTCTAATCTATGCCTTCATGTACAGAAACAAGGGAAAGTTAACCTATTGAAAGTATATTCACTGATGTTTATAGCTGTGCTGTAGATGGACTGATCATCTGAAGTCTAAGGAATAGTTTCTTTTTTTCTAGTACCAGCTCGCACTTAAGCCATATTGTAGGATACAATTCGATTCTGAAACTTCCCCATAAATTAGAGCCTTTGTGACAAATAATAGTACATATGATGTCTGAATTTTTCAGGTCATAAAAGTAAAGTTCCCACTTCCCACATCCATGGCAGGCAGTTCCTGCTTAGAAAATTATGAGAGTGAACAAGTATTTGACCAACCCTTCAGATGGCCGGATACATATAGTTCGACAGTGACCATTTCAACTGCCAATAACAGCTACACACGTACACCGCCTTTAAATATATTAGATAGTTCGTTGCCATTCTTCCGGTTGATCTTCTATCTTCTTGACTGCTCCACCATGATTTTGCATGGTTTAGGATCTCTGGCTCTTTTCAAAAATAATAGATTCCATAAACAGCTGTTTGTTGTCAACCCGCCATGGAACCATACATCATCCATGAACCATAGGCGAAGAACTCATTTTGCTGCTAAATGGCGCTGGAAGGCAGGGAAATGTGGACCACTGGGTTCTGACCAAAATTCAATAATGATGGACCTCTCTTAGCTCCAGAACGCCAGTTTCAACCCAGAAGCAATCCATCAAACACTGGCAAATGCAAAGTTTCCCTTCCAACTCGAATAAATCTTTTCAGACACCACAATTGTCAATGTTATAGTGGCCATTGTGAATAAACCGTATTATGTCTACTTCCAATAACATGAGCAGACTCCTGAAGAAGATCATTTCCGATCACCCCCCTGATCAATTGCTAGGTAATTTGCCAAAGCAGGGTATTAGGGTTCATTTGGCCAGTCAAATTAGGCAAATATATAAAATTAATACTGGATTCACACTTGGGACATATCATACAAATAATGCCAAAGAAAGTAGAAAGTGCAATTTCTTAAGCAATTACAATCAATATAGTGAATCTATACTTTCATATGTCATTTCTCATTCAAAATTTAGGCAAGTAATAGCCATGCCATCAAAGACTCAACGATGCATATAGCTGAAGGTCATCATATCTTGCAAAATGTGTGCCACTTCCAATCAATGCCACACATTTTGCAAGAGAAGACATTGGGGACAATTGAACAAATATCAAAAGAATAGCACTAGCTACCTTTGAGGACCTAAATATGATATAAATCTTATTTCATATCCAGTTGAAATAAATATGGATAGTTACCTACTTAGCAGTTCTCTGCTTCTCTCCCTGGCCCCAATCAAATAGTTTGTGTTGTACACTTCCATGGCCCATACATTCGTAGCTGTCGTTTCTAGTTGCACCAGGTTCTCTTTATCCAGCTTCTTAACAACATTTGGATGCAGAGCACTAGCAACAAGAGTCTGTCAATGAGATGTTAAAAAGTTACAATTAGCTGGACTTTATAAAAACAGAAGAGGCTTGATTAGGGATAATATACAGCTTATATCAATTGTGGGCTATTACACTGGAAATATAGGTAAATCTGTCAAATACGACCAAATGGTCGAAGGGTTCCATAAGTGTAAAATAAGACTTGAATTATATTATTCAGCCTAGAAGTAATCATAAAACACTTGTGTCTCAAGTTCTTCAAATTTTCTCACCCAAACTGAGCCAAAGCAAGCATTTAAAATTATAAACTTCAAGAGACTCTCATCTGAGCTGCTGAGTGCATTTTCTGGATTGACAGAAATAGAGAGATCTTGATTACAAGAATCAGCTACCAATCCATAGTTTCTCACAGTAATTCTATCATGCTTCTTTAAAATTGTTTCCAGATGATACTTGTTGGACCTTGAAGACCCGTGCATCAATACACATCCACAGCTATGAAGAGCTTCCACTGGAAGTTCTTCATCCAGCCTTAGCAAAATTGCTGCTCTTTCAGCATCAGCCCAGCAAAAACATGAAGATGATCCATCATCTACACATGTAAATGAGATATAGTATAAAACATAACATCGGAATCAAAATCTTCAAGCCAGCAAGGCCACTGTATACCAAGTCTCTTGCAACTGCAAGTAAAGGTAGTGGCTTCTTAGCTACCGTTTGCTTATGTCCATACGATTATTAAGAAAGCTTTCTACGCTCTCACTTCATCTTTTACAATCAGCCACATATGTAGCAAGCAGAATTTGCAGGTAAGTCAAGTAACAACTGCAGATCTATTTGTTACTTAAACTTAACATTGATTAATGCCACAGCAACCCCAAGTTTTATTTAAAAAAACTTGGTATAAATATTACCCTTAATGATGCTCACAAATACTGCACATTTTTACACCCATTTATAACAACTTACCTAACACAAACCCCGCAAGTGGTATGTCAATACAATGTGAACTGGAGTGCACTTTTGAATGTATCCCATCAGATTTCTTGTACTCCAAAACCAAGATATGTACAGTGACTATCTGTTACAAACACGGAGGCAAATCATAACTGAAGTTCCACATTTCATAAATTGTTTTGTCAATGAAGAATATTTATGAAGGAGAAGCATAAATTTATGAAATTAACCCTAGACAAAATGCAAATATCATTGTTACACTTACCCTGCAACTAATCTGCATAGGCTTGGAGCTTTTGCACCAAATTAACTCATAGATTGAGCCGGAACAAACTTTGTCAAAAGATCCAGCAGTTGATATATGAAAATCAGACCGGAAATTAGACATATCATGGTTTGGCTCATGGAGAACTCTTGTGCAATTTAGTACAATAAAAGACGTAGGTGTCAGCATCAATCGATTACCCTGCCTGGAAAATTAATACATATTTAGCCATGAAAAAATGCAGATCTCAGCATCAATAGCCAAACTCAAACATAGAAAAGTTGACAGCAAGGCTATGATACAAAGCCAAAATACTATAGCAGATGTCCTCACATAAACAACAGAATAATAACTATGAATTTTCAAGAACTCAACTCACTAATAGTTTGCATATCCACCCTTTCATCCATTAGCCAATCTAAATAACACCATAAATTCAGAGTTCTCCAGAATGTTCTGGCTTTACTGATTCTGCCCAACGTCACTCACTCTAGTGGAAGTTTCTTGATAAAACTCTTCCAAATTCAGTATAAAACTCTTCCAAATTCAGGATATCTTTAAACAGTAACTTCAGTCCAATGATGGCACGGGCTTCTTTTAAGAGCCACTGAGACTTCTAATTTTTCTAATCTCAATATTAGAGTTGAGGCATTGCCATTAAATTGGCAAGAGAAAGCAGAACAAAATGAAAATTAGAATTCATGTGAAAGCTCAACAAGGCTTTTATGTGCAGCATACCCTAACTTAAGGATCCGATGAAATGTTGCTTTAACACCAGGTCCGAATCCAACGGGGCACTCATATTTGCTTCTGAAACCAAAAATTTTGACCTAGAAGATACTAATTAGCGTTAGGGATAATGCAAAATATGTCATTTCCTGACTAAAGGGAGAGTAAGAAATAATCTACTAGAAATTTACCATTTTATTGTCCACAAAGACATGTATACAAACACTGATTGATATTTTCAATCTCTTTGCAAAAAAATCACCAGGCTCTCCACAACTTAAATGACTACTGGATGAGCTGTCATCAAAAGCATGAACTCCGACCACATCTCCAAACACAGATATTAGACTTCCTTCAGGAAAAAGACAGCTGGAGATGGAAGATCTAGATAATGGACCACAAAGAGGCATTGTGGAAGGAAGATCATTAGCATTCTCTTCTGATGCTTGAGCAAACTTAGGAAGGCCCTCTTTAACTTCATTAAGCTTTATTTCCAATAAACCTAGGACATTGACAGGGAGATGAAGATGAACATCTGAACAAGATTTGGCACAATTGGCAATGGAGCTGTCAATATCTAGTTCAAATTGATCTCTAATCCTGGCCTCTTCAATGCTGAAAGGAAGATCATTCTCGGGACAATCTTCTGTTGATCCACTATTTGTTAAAGCCTCATCATGACAGAATGAGAGCTCCCACAGATGTGTTCCAAAACTGATAAGTACCTTACGGAAACTATTAGCACCAGGGTCTTTAAGATGGCAACTAGATTCGTCTATATGATGCTTTACAATGTAGTAACCACCAATCTGCAATGTCTGGCATTTAGAAGCACCTATATTGTCAGTAAGCACATACATAAAATTCTCAATATCTCTTCACAAACAGAGAATTGGAAAACAAAAAACCTAGAGGAGAGAAGATATAAAATATACCTGATACTTGTAAAAGCTTTCAGAACTGAATTCCAGCAATACCTTTTCTGCCCTTGGCTTACGATAAGCACCATTCTGTAACTTAAATTTTGTAGAGCACAATTTTGCTAAACAGAGCAAGCTGGAACCATCAGACTTCCTGGTCATAGCTAAGCAGGGAATTTCAAGAGAATGGAAGTTTCCACATTCCCACTTGACAGATTGATCAAAAGAAGCGCAAGTACTGACTTTACCTTTACCATGATTATTATCATTCATCAAATCAAAGGCAAAAGTCTGGCTTGTTAAAAGATCATTTTTACAATTCTTCTCAGGTAAAGCTTCAAGGGAATTTACACAAGGACCCAAGGGTTCAGTCAGTTGACTATTCAAATCTTTAACAGTGCATAAGGTTTCATCTTTTCCCCGGAAAAAGAGATCCCACGGCAAGATGAAGGCCTCTATAAACATACTATACCCATCAGATATGACTGGCTCATCTTGAGACTGCAGATAAAAACATTAACAATTACCACAAGAAAATGAAAAGTAGTCACTTGAACAAACACGCCATTCTTCATTCCAATTTTGGTTTCTTTTGGCAACATAATCCAATAAAACAGAAACTATAAAAGCAACTATGATTAAACTTGCCAAGAATTAATCAGGCTAAAGCATATCATACCTTCGGCAGCACAGGGTACTTATGCGCTATCCAGATCAGATGAAATCTACCACTCTGAAGTTTTTTCCAATCATCATTTGAGGCCAAACAAGGATAAATAGGAATATTTTTCTGAGTTGCATTTCTCAAGTGAAAACAAGCATAAACTGTCAATTGCACCTTGCTTTCCCATGGAACAAAATGAAAAATGTTTCTGCATGAGAGTAATTCATTCTCAAGCAACTCTAAAAGATCAAGGGCATGGGGTGTGCCCTCTACAATCAGACTATAGTTAACAACCTGAAAAAAAAGAAGGTCAAATTACTTGATTTCAGACATTTTACATAACATAAAGATTAATAATGAAGATCAGAAAATTCAGATGAAGACCAGGGTGATTGACTCGTAATTAAGAACAACCTCATATATGCTGCTGCTTTTCCAAGTGGTTGGAAGGTCAGGTATGATGACATCAATACTGCCTGTTGCATCAACCAGCTGCAATCTTCCAGAAAGCGGAGAAATCTGAACATCCAATAAAAAGACTTTAATCGACACTAATTTTCAACTATTTCACCCAGGTCATCTTCAGAAAACAGAGTACATAGTTTGCACTTAGACATTTGCAGAGAGGGAACAAGTAAACAAATGGTCAAACGAATTTTAACCGAACAAACATTCACAACTAACAATAATATTATCCACCCATAGATTAATACCCAAAACCTTGATATTAGAAGCTTATTTTATATCCAAACATTGAGTGGGCCAACAAAATGAAATATATGAATCCCAATTTGATTAACCACCTCAAACTTGCCATCAGAAAGTCAATTGTGCTCGGCTACTAACCATACAATGACTAACTTTATGATACAAGTTCTTACATTTTAAAACAATCACATAACCCAGATAAGGAAGGCCACATAAAATTCCAGAGAAAATATTATGACTACCTCAAGGCACCCAACAAGAGAAAGACCACCTAATTCATGACTTGTAAGTATTCTTCTCAATGGTAGGGCATAAGATTTCCCTTCACAATTTAGAAAACTAACATTAGTCTTCTCCACCTGCGATAATGTTTTCATCCACATGGCTTGACAATGATGAAGAACAGTGGAGACAGGTGGAACCTGAGATGGGTGGTTAGAAAGTTAGCACTTTTTCTAATATACATTCTCAATCGCTACAAAACACTAAATCCTGCAATTAGCTAAATATACTCCAATGATATGAAGCAAACCATCCTGATGGTACTATGCAATGAAAAAGAAAAGAGCATTGACATTACTGAACTGACCAATTTTAGGCTGTCAAAGTATCCTTCGCTACAACAGCCCAATGAATCATGTTTTGATACTTCTCTAAGTACCCCATGCTGCGAAAGGAAAGTTGTTCTAAGAAGACATAACTAAATCCAAAACAACAGCCTTACCATATCAGGTCATCAAACTGAATTTACCAATATACCCTAGCTCGAAGCACTGAATGAGGTAAATGTGACCTAGAAAACAACTGAGCCAGCCCTTCTTTCTGAAAAATACTTGCAATCATTCACAATGTGTTAGCATATGGCAATGTAAAAGACAGCTCGAAAGCAGAAGTTTCACACAGTAGTAAAGCAAGGAAGTTACATGGTTTGATCCCAAAATCTCTTTTACTGATAAAATCCCAGCAAATTTCCTCTTGAAACATGAAATGACAAGTAATACCCTGAAACCGAATTAGCAACATATCAATACAAAAATTGTGGCTAATGTCTTATGTCATAAGCATGGGCAAAATTTGACACCATAGCCTGGCAGAAAATGTCAATGACTCAATGAACTTCCCCAGTCGACCCTGTGATTGTGAAACCATATGACACCTGCAACAAATCAGAATATGGTTAACCAGTCTATATTGAAACATTCCAAGAAAAGTCAATAGCTCTAATAATTTGCCACATCTTTTAAAATGAAGAGATTAGAAAGCATAAGTTCTGCAACCAAAATAACCGTATACGATCAGTTTCAGGCCAAATTAAGAAATAATTTCATCAAATTCCCAAGGAAAGATTATAGAGACAAAAGTGATACTAGTCAACAAGAATTAAAGAGATATACAAAGTAGATTCAACATGCCTTACCCAGATTCCAATGGGGAGAATAACTCTACATTAATGCTAGTCTTGAAGCAAGCCCCTAGTATGAGCAGTTTTGACCACGAAAACTTTGGATTCACAAAATGTACATTCTTCACAGAAACCTACAATTAAAGCAGATGGTTAGAAGAGCATACTTTGATTAATCGATTTGTTCTAGCCATAAATACGTATGAAGTCATTTCCTGTAAACAAGATAATACAACAGAGTTTACTTACTATCGCGCCAACCCTAAGACTATGAGGTGCAGTGAGCAGCTGATCAGTTAGTAGAAGCCACACTTCTTTATCCAGTTCAACAACCATTCCTTGCATGTAGCTACCTTTAACAACTCCAGTATAATGACCACATTCCCCTTTCCCCTCGACAAATTTTCTAGGAAAATTTGATCTTCCTTTGTACATTCTATGCAAATGCAGACGAGAATTTTCGGTAACTATAAACATCATCTGGGACTCCTCTTTTCCTATGAAGACCAGCTTCTTTTTCAACCTCGTCAAAGTGATAAAGCTCCCTGTGAGCTTGCAAAGCACAGGATGCCAACACCATGAAGACCCACAAAAATATACAAACAAGGGTTTCGTAAAACAATGACAATCCGTTTTTTGAATTGAATCTTCCTTACAACTACACAATTTGCACTCGCAAACTAGAATGCGGGTGATAAACCCACGAAGATTTTGAGATTCGCCACCACCAATCGAACATGGAACAACTGAAACAGGGCTTACCAATTCAACCGCACCATGAACGTTATAAAAGGCCTTGGATTTATCGTCAGAAGAAACAGAAGAGAAACGAGAAGACAGTGGAATCGAATCAATGATATCTGAATCAAAAAGGCTCAATTTGATAATTTCCAGAAACCCGCCACCAGAATGTTTCAAAGGAATGAAATTCCAAGCAAGAACCCTAATCTTTCTCCCGATTAAATGAATGCCAAAGTTAAGTACATCACAGCAAACAGTGGTTGAATTGTCGGAGAACTGAAAGCAATTATTGTTTAGACAACTTTGGGTTTCGGAAGGTAGCGTAATCGTCCCTATCAATAGTGCGGGGTGGTCCAGCGCAGTGAGCAATTTAGGATCATGCTTAGGGTTAGGGTTAGGGTTAAAATTACGGTCTTCAGTGCACCGCGTTTCTCCATCAGACAGTAATCTGGAAATAGGGCCGCCAGAGTCTAGTGACACAGCGGCGGTTAACGACCGGCCACGACGGACCAGTTCTGAGACAGTGAGGACCACAACAGAGTCTTCCATGAGTCAAATAATCATAGTTCGAAACTCTTTTCTCTTCTTCTTCCTTGTTACATACGAGTCATATAGACATATACTTGGCAAGTCCTTTCTTTTTTTGAAAAATTAAAATATACTAATAAATCATTGGAAAAGTAAACAGGCTTTTGCCGTATGAAAGGGATGTGAAAAGAATGAATGGGGAAAGTAAATCTGATGCAAAGTGCAAGTAACGAATTTATTGATATTCTTTCGTTAAAAAGTTATCCAAAGTAATATAGCTCTCCCCTGTTTATATCTAACAAACACTCTCAGCGGAGTGAACTAACGTAACAAATAATAGAAAATAATCCCCAGCATCCCATTTCTTCAAAAACAATTTGTTTAATGTAAACATAAAGTGTTGGCTCTTAAGATCTTATGCCATAGTACAAGGTAACGGTCTATAATGTTGGATTGTCCATGTGTTATCCACTCTCTACAGGCCTTATTTAAAAAAGGAATTAGAGGGTAGTTTAACTAAAAGTAGATGTCACGAATCCTACAATTAAGAGAATAATTGGGGACTCTATTTGAAAATTCCTTCCACCTGATGCCAGAAATGACTACACAAACTTTAGTTTTGGGTGAGATTGCTGTAGCGTTATACTGCTATAGGAATTCTAATTAATGGACACGACTCGTCCAATTATCATATCAAAAGTTTGCTTTCTTTTCATTACCCACTCTTCGATTCACTCGTAGCCCCATAATTTCCTTAAGCTTCATCAAATTGTTAATAAACCAAGATTGTGAATTCTTAGGAGAAATGGACCACAATGATCATCCTTTAAGAATATCAGTAGAGTTTTTGTCAGTAGAGCTTTTTTTAAAAGAGCTTTTTTTAAAAACCAATTGACTGTTTGATTGTCAATTAAAAAAACTTCTTAAAAAAAGCTTCATATAGTAGACCGTTTAGTAACATAAAAATAAAAGTACTTTTATTTAACTGTGGTGTCATTGTCTCTTGGTGTTAATCTTGACTAACAGCCAATACATTTTTAACATGGTTATGATTTATGCACTCCTACTATCAGAACATGTTCCAAAATAAGGCCAATAAATCAACTTGAGATGTATAATCAACAAAAGTACAAGAATTATAGTTTGTGTTAAGCGTAGACCTCATCTGCGTTCAACGCAGTCAAAGTTCTGCGTTAACGCAGACGTCATTGTCTGCGTTAAACGCAGACATCGTTCGTCTGCGCCAACATCTGCGTTAACGCAAACCAACACGTTGATCGCAGACGTTGGTCTATGTCTGCGTTGAACGCAGACAATAACAAGATAACGCAATAACGCAAAAAAATAACAAGAAAGATAACAAGAAAAAAAACCCTGTGAGTTGATCCGTTTGAAAAGATGAGTTACTGTATTTTTTAGAAGACAGAAGACAAACTTTTGTGAAGAGAACAAAACCTTTGGTTATATACGTAAGTGACGCGATTTTGTTGTATGCGTAACTGACGCAAAAATTTCTACCTGAAAAAGCTAAAATAGGGACTTTTATTGAAAAACTCCAAATTTAAGTTTTTAGAAAAGCTGTATTTTAGCTTTTCAAAAAGTTATCTCTATTCCAAAAGTGCTTTTGAAATTTAGAGTCAAATATCCATTTTTTTCTTAAGATAATTTTTGCGGTGAAAAAAAGTACTTTTCTATCTACCAAAAGTCGAACCAAATGCACTCTACGAGTTAAACCACTTGATCTAGAATGTATCGTTATTGCAACCACTTGATCCACAGTGTATCCTCGTTGCATAGAAGGTATTAAATCTTTTTCAGTATCAACACCTTATTGGCAGTGGCAATAGGGATTATCACCAGGCTCTCATCTTTTTTGGACTTGCAAATATGATACCCTCTTACTTTCAGTAACCTTTTCTCATAGTTATGCTTTCCGTATAAGAATCTTCGTATTGACTTTTCTATTGCCTTCACTACTCTTCTAAATAGGAAAATACTATCAGAGCAATAAACTTGCAAGGAATTCAACACAGATTTAGTTAGCTAAGGTCTTTCCACAAAAGATAAAAATTTATTAGTCCAAAAACTTAATCTTTATTGTATTATATCCACTAAAGGATAACATTCATAGAAATAAATCTTTCTTGTAGTGAAATGTCTACTTATTGTCGCTAATAGAGTAAAATTAAACTCGGTGCCACAGTTCTCTTTATAAATTTCATTTAAATTATTTATATTTTATTAAAATTATATTTATTAATA
The DNA here is from genome assembly GCA_027123815.1 of Erythroxylum minutifolium. Classification (NCBI taxonomy): domain Eukaryota; kingdom Viridiplantae; phylum Streptophyta; class Magnoliopsida; order Malpighiales; family Erythroxylaceae; genus Erythroxylum; species Erythroxylum minutifolium. Next base: position 3,410,076 of record JAOTJB010000006.1, on the reverse strand, counting down.
TAATTATTATATTATTAAAATATATCTTTTTATTTATAATAGTCAATCAACAACCATTATAAAAGTGTATTTCAAATAGGTAAGAATAATAAATTCTAGATTTTAAATTTATCAAATTAGTAAATATATAAAATTTTATAATTTTATCATAAATAAGTAATATATTAATGTCATATTAATAATTATACTTTGTAGTGAAGGTTTGAAGCCTTAAATATACTCAAGTTTAAGATTTTTTATTTTATTATAGATGAAAGTTATTTTTAGGATTTAAATTTTTATTTCAAATATTAAGTAAATCAGTTATTCTTATATTTATATTTATATTTAAAAATAATTTTTTTAAAAATATACTAAATTAATTACCTTTTCATTTATTAATATATACTCGATAAGTTGTAACTATTTTATTTCAAAATTCTAATCAACTTATCTTATAGAACTCTTTTTAAAAACTAAAAAAATCAACATTAATTAATTTTTATTAATATATAATTAACAAAAAAACTACAAATGATTAACCAATAAATATGATATGAAAAATATTATAACAATAATAATAAATTTCATAAAAATATATATATAACGTTTCATACTTTTTTTAGTTATGAAAATGCAAATGATATTTATAGATGTAAGAAAAACAAAGACTAAGAATCACAAAAAATTATGTGTATATTATTAATTATAGTGTATAATTTAGAGAAATAAATAAAAGTTTAAAATTCTTGTAATTTAAACTTAAAATGCCATAAATGTACCATAATAAAGAGCAATTATGATAATTTTTGGAATGTATTAAGATAGTATCTAAAGTTAATTACCCTTCATATAAAAATTGATTTTGTTATTCAATAGAGTCTTGATATTAGATTGGTTTTTGGGTTGGGTTCCTTCTTGTTTATTACTAAGACTTATTGGGATTGTCGGGACTTGTTTTCTCTGAGGGTTCTTTAAAAACGGACTTATAGACTTAGATTAGGCAATAACTCATTAATAAGAAGGTCAATTATAGGGTATTATATATTTTGAAGATTTTTCTTCTTGTATCATGGATATCTAGGAAATAAGCAATAGTCTCTAAATCATCTTTTGGGATCTTGCATTTGCAATTTGCGAAGTTCAACAATTGTTAATTTTATTAAGCGATTTATAGAGGTTGATTTCCATGTGATTAAGAAAAAGATTCAATCTAGCATGTTAAAGTTGTTACAAGTATCTTCATTAAATCAATTAGCAAACAATTTCATAAAACCACTTATGCAATCTTTCAAACTTCTCTTTCCATTATAAACATTAAGAATCTTAATGTTCTAACTTAAGGAGGAGGTGAGGGTGGGAAGTAAAATTGAAGGATAGTTCAGTAATTAAAAAGAAGGTCCATCATTCAAAATAATTAGCATATTTCCAAGGTTATTATGGTTAACTTAATATTTCTTGCCAAATGAATGTCTCACTCTCTCAAAATTTAACATGTATAAATGTTCACTAATACTATGTAAAACTTGTTTAATAAATGTTGACTAGATTGTATATGTATATGTAAATGTTCATCAAATTTGAAATAGACCATATATACCAAATGAATAAAATTTAATTGTATTACAAAAGGATAATATATTTAAAGTGTTTAATCTTTTAGAATATTTTCAATTTAGTACCAAAGTTTTAAAAATTTTCAATTTAGTGACTAAACTTTTAAAACTTATATAAATCTATTTAAAGGGTTATTTTTGCTAATGTGGTGTGTCCACTAAATATCTCATGGATGTCCATCCATTAGCCATGTCAACAAAAATAATGATTTTACCTGATTTGTGTGAATTTTGCAAGGTTAGTCACCTAATTGAAAAATTTAGAAAGTTTGACACTAAAATAAAAAATCCTAAAAGGTTAGACACTTTTAAATCTATTGTCCCTATTACAAATATACACTTGACTTTCATATATCTAGTATACATATTCCATGAACCACAATAAATTGATATGCAAGTTTGAAGCTTTTTTATAATGGTAAATTCAAATTACATCCTGAATTGAATTGTGAGGGACAGTTAATAAGTATTTTTGACAAAGTGGACCTATATTTCTGAATTATAAGTACATTCATAGATGAAAAAGGAAAATGTATAACTAAGTTGGCAAAACTCAATATAGTATAAAGTTTCAAATTTAATAAGTATTTAAGACTCTTCTAATCAAATAATAGTTACACCAGACTAATCAATTTGATGAAAAATCCATAGAATATTGGATGTTTATATGAAAAAAAAGTTTGATATAATCATTATATCTTCGAAAATATTGGTTATTACTATAGAAGATGATAGTTTAGTGGGTTAGAGGTTGATGAAAAGTTGAGAGATGAGCTCAATATGAGTCATAGCTCTTAGGCTAAAGGGATAACTGATACAAAACACTAAAATTTTTTAGGATAAGATGGGTCTTGATGTTGGATTGAAGCAGGAGGTTGTTGATAAGGTAAAGAAAAACATCATACATAAATATTAAGGACTCTCATGTTTTAACTAAGAGTATATTTGAGGATGTATGTATTGATGAAGTAGACAACCAAGATGAAAGAGAAACATTCATGTTAGCGTGGATCCAACTGAAAATAATAAAGAGATTGATGATGAAGTGATGAAAGTAGTGATGGATAGAATTCCAAAGTTGGAAAATAAGAAAATGCTTAACATGTTTTCAACATGTCTCTTCCAAATGGCCATCAACTATTAAAGATTAACTCAACAAATTGTTAAAGCTTTCTTGAGTGTGATGATTATAGTGGTTAAAAAATTGGTGAACTATGAAGGAGATTATCAAAGAGTGTTAGGCATTAACCAAATAGTGGACCATCTCAATAAATAGTTGGCATGGAGTTTAGTGGCATAAAGGAATTCAAAGATACAATTGTTAACTATTGTGACTACTAAATTCAATATGAAGTGGAAAAGAATGAGTCAAAGATGGCTAAGATATAATGTATAGAAAGATGCAAATATAAGTTATATGGATCTTATAAAGACAATGTTAGGTGCTCTAAAGTTAAAACATATAGATCAAAGCATACTTGTTTCACCCTAAAGAAATTAAAGATGGTTTTGGTAAAGTTTCTTTAAAGGGCTTTGAAGAAAGAATTCTAGATAAACCAAGCATTACAACTAATAAGATTGTATAATAATTTAGGGAGAAGCATAATATATTTATTAATTCAAGTGTATTTAAAGCTGTAAATAGGAAATTCAAAAAAAAGAGGGAAAAATATTAAGTCAATAAATATTCAAAGCTACAAGGATCTATAAGAGTTTAAAGCTAACAATCCTATATCAACTTTGAAGCTTCCACTGTCAAGAACCATAAGTCCTTAATAATGCAATTAAAAAAACTATACCTTCGTTTTGAAGCTATAAAAAGAGGACAGATGCATTTGAGACCAATACTTAAGATGAATTGGTGTTTTATCAATATTAAGTTATAAGGGTGTTGGTGTTAATCTATAATTCAATCGTGTCAGGGAGACATTCTCCCAAAATTTGCACATGACTTCTTATCGACAATATAAGTGAGCTTTAAAAAATTTAGAAAACAAAATTCTTAACTATTAATATGCTAAAATATATCAAATAAGAAATGATTTGATTTAAATAAAAGGGAAAGTACAAACATAGAGGGGAATTTGGAATAATGAAAATGAATACATAATATAAAGAAATCTGAAAAATAATAACAAGGTGTTTTGATTGTTTTGCTATGTATGTTTCTGGTTGTCTTTTCTAGGGATTATGTGTTATGTAGTGTATTATGTGTCCCTTGTGTTATAATGTTGGTGAATTTATATAGTCTTCTCAACCCAAGCAGCTTTTCCCCACTTCCCAAGTTCTAGCTAACTGTCTACACAATATTCTCCTAACTTCAGCCTCAAGCTTCTCTCTTGTAACTTTCTTACTTCTAGCCTATTTAGCCATGTTCTAACTAACTATCTACACACTATCCTGCCAACTTCAGCCTCAACCTTTTTTCCTATAATTGCTCAACTTCTAGCTCATTTACTCACGTTCTAACTAGTTGCCTCCAACACTATTATTTTTAAAGCAGATATCAAATGTGTATTAACTATTTGGAATTCTTGAATCCTAGACTTCTCAACTGATTCTTATGTTCATCAATTCTCTAGCTAAATATCTTCTTAGACTTTCATCCTTTAGGCCCCTTTCACTTTTAAGCCAAATAGGTTGAATTCTTTTTAAGCTATCAACAGACGATAACTTATATATGTAGTTTAGAGCAATGGAGATGGAGAAATGAATATATGGGATATGTTGATGTTGAAAATTCAAAGACATGAAGTTGGTTTATAACTCTCTAAGTATCTGACTTAAATAATTGAGAGGGCTTTATATTAATTTTTAGCATGAAAAAGGTTAATATATATATATATATATATATATATATATTCTTATGTAACATAATTAGATATTTTTATTTTAGCTTGTATTATATACTTCTCAGACATTCGAAGTCTTACAAGGGGTTGTTGAAGTGATGTTGTCAAATGTCACTTACAGAATATGCATAATATATAGTTAATATAATTATTATGGTATTTGCAATGGTAGGAAGTATTTTTGGACATGTGTATAGTTCACTTATATTCAAACTTTAATAAGTAATTGAAGAGACTGAATATAATAAAATCATGACATGTTGTAGCCTTACTTGAGTACTCAAAGGAGTGTTAAGGTAAGATTTACTGGTCGTGTGAATTCAAGTGCCCATTAGTTTATACCAACATAAGTGAAACATTCAATGAGTGGATCTTAGCAGCAATAGAAAATCCAATGATTAGTATGCTTGAAACTATAAAGATTATGGTCATGAGGACGCATGCGAATAAAAAGGGATATGTCCAAAGAATGAAAGATAGAAATTGAACTTGCTGGAATAAAAGGGGATATGTCCAAAGAATCAAAGATAGAAATTGAACTTGTTGTAGTTAAAAAGTTGAAAAGAAAAAACAAGAAAGATGTAATGCAATAGAGAATCATATGGAATGGAGACAAAGCTTATAAAGGTATCTAAGATGATAGAAAACACACTGTCAAACTTCGTAGGGACCGAACTTTCACCTATAGAACATGAAAAGCTTTATGGTTACCAACATTAGTATGCCATATGTATTATCTATCATTCTAAGAAAAAATGAAGCATTTGTTGACAATTGCTATAAGAAAGACATATTATTTAGTGTTTGTGAGTATGTGTTGCAACTTATAAAGGTTAGTTAATCACAAATTATAACCAAATGCATTCCTCTATAAAGATGTTGGTATTAGGGAGACAAAAATAATCAAAAAGAAAGGACAATAATAACCCAAAGAAGGTTAGAAATTCAAACAAGATGTCTTAATAAAAATGTAGAAATTATGGGAAGATCAATCATAATAGTAAAGGATGTAATAAAGAAAATCCGTCAATATGTAGTTAATAACTTACTATTGTGAGTTTTAAAATTTTACTAAACTAGTCACATATATTTGACACATCTTATGCAGAATAACAATTTATAATACTTATTGTTGTAAATTCAAAACATAGGTGATGCTAGAGGTCTAACACCATCACTTAAGCATCATTACAAGTATGTACATATCTATTAACTCAAATTAATAATTTGTCATATTTATGTTTTGGTCATGTAACTAAAATGGACAGTAAAGGATCAAATACTAAACTAAGTTAATAAAGCAACAATGTAAGTTTTTTTATAAACTCATTATTTTATTATTCATCTAAAAAATGCCTAAATAGATTCAAATTTGTAAAACTGGTAGTTCTATACATGCCAATAAAAGAAAACATGAAGATGTTGATCTTAAGGCATTCAAGTTGGCATTCTAATTAAGAGGATTAATGTTCAAAGGGAAATTAAGTATGAGTTCAAGACAGTTACAAGCTCAAACAAGCAAAAGGAGAGCAACAATGTGGATAATTATCCAATTATCACAAGAACAACTTTCTTAGCCTAATGCACATTAAATGTAACATTCCGTTTCCATATAACGGGTTGAACCATAGAAACGGGTGCACGTGAGATCAATCGAGAAATTAAGAAAACACATCTCATGCTCATGCATTTGTGAACAGTGATCTGTGCACATGAAAAATGTTTGTACATGCATTCATGACATGTCCCGGTATAATTGTGAACAAATGGGATTTTTGAAAAATAGGCTTTATGTGTGTAAAAATTGGATTAGAGAGGGTCATTGGGGTTTTCTAATTTTTAGTGAATTTTAGAAATTTTCTGAGAATTTTTCGGAGTCATTTTTGGACCTGAAAAACTGCCAAGCGGTAGAATAAGGGTTTCTCGGTAGAGAAAATGACTGTCCAATGGCACTGGAAACTTAGGCATATGGAATTAAGAATTTTTGAATTGAGCCATTGGAATTTTTGAGAGAAATTGGAAATTGAATTGGAAGAAAATTTGGTAAACCAATGAGAGAGTGACATGTGGCAAGTGACACATGTCACTTGCCTAACATGCCACTTTTAGTTCATTAAAACGTGTCTTGGACTTTCTTAATGCTTCATTCACGAAGCTTCTCCTTATGAATTGATTAGTGTGTTTTCAAAGAGCATTTTTGCTCTCCACCATCCGAAACTCTCTTCCCCTCTTCTTCACGAGTGTGAATTTTTCTCCTCCACTTTTCCTACACCTTGCTTGCTCTTCTTTGGTTCTTCTAAAAGCCTAACCAACACCTTACACCCTTAAGATGA
>JAOTJB010000006.1:3369101-3384998 GCA_027123815.1 Erythroxylum minutifolium | reverse complement strand
TCCCGACTTACCGCAACTACAAATTTTAGTGTGCAGAGTTAGGTAAATTTTGCAGTGCATTCGACACGCGCTGTCAGAACCTCAAACAAGTGTATGAAGAAGCTAAGAAGTAGGAGTTAGTAGTTTAACATTGTTGTGCAACTTATAAAAATAATCAGAGGAAACACTGTTGAGCAAGTTTTACAATTTATAAAACCCTCAATAACTACAAACGCATTGGTCATATTTTGTAGTATTGAAGGGTCGATCCCATGAAGAGGATACTAGCCTAATACTAAGACGTCTAAGGCTCAGAGAAAAGAATAAAAAGAAATAAAAATTACATAAGTGAATACAGAAAGTGAATACGAGAAATTGATTCAAGAATTATAACACGAAAATTTCAACAAAACATAATTAAACTGAGCATTCACATAGGTCACAATGTAAATCCGTTAAGAGAGTTAATAAAGTTATGAGAGAGGGGATTTTACCTATGATTAATGCTAATATAGCTATTTTTGTGTTTACGAGGTGTCGGTTCTAGACGGTTGTAGGGTTGATTACTTCCTCTCGAGTTATAACCAGTAAACCCTAAATTATAAACCTTAATCGAATTATAAAACTTGCAATCTCTCAATTCACAAATTACCTATAATTCTAATTAGTTCTAAAGCTCTCTAATAAATAACCAGGTCTAGCATAGGCTCTCTCTCCATAAAATTATCGACTAGATTGATTAAGTGGTCAATTAGGTTACCTAACTCTCATTAATCTAATGTAATCATTTTTATCCGTTTCACCCTCTCAGTTTGTTACCAACATAAGCAAATACATTAATCAATCACAACATGAAAACCAATAACACAAAAATAACTAATTCAACATTAACTTAAAGTAAATCCCGAAGGAGAGTTTAGAACATTATCAATAACCCAAAATCTATTTCCATACATTCCATCTCAACTTTATACATTTCAATGAAAAAGGAAATCAAGAGAAATTGGAACTTAGGTTGGAAAAATTGGGAAGGCAGCAACATCGTGATACCATCTGATTCGAGGAGTAGCAGCATTGGGATCCATTTTTTTCCTCTTCTTCTTCTCTCCCTCTCTTCTTTTACTCTCCCTTTAGGGTTTCCAAGAGTGGTTGAATGTAAAGCTCCTCACCTTCTTTGTCTTATTCCTTATACATCTTTTTTGTCCTGGGTAACCCTAGATTTTTTTCAGGGTCTAAAAAGATCCAAAATCTCCCTCGAAACTTAATATTTTTAAGTGTCTACGTGCATCTGAGCTTTCTATCACAATCGTGGCAAGCAGCCCACCAGTGGGCCATGTCCTAGACTTCTGTCATGATCGTGGCATATGGGACATGATCATGGGCTGACTCCAGTGCTTCTGTCATAATTATGGCTTATTATACCATAATTGTGGGATGTTGTTTCGGTCCGAGTGTCTCCGGACCCTAAAACACTAATAAATACATTAAGGTACCTCAAATACATAATAATTAAGCCCAAAGACTTGTACTAACTCATAAAAACACTTAAATACAATGAATTAACAAACTAACACAATTCTAACCTAAACACATACGAAACGATTAGGTTAACAATTAAATACATATCAAACTAAGCCCTAAAATATAATGCAATTCACATTTATCGACATTCACACACTTAAACGTTTGCTTGTCCTTAAGCAAAAAAAAAACAACCACCACATAAAAATTCATATAACACATAATTCAGTAATGAGATAATGGCTCCAATTTTATGAAATAAATTTAATTTAAACATAATCATTCAAGTCATTTCAAATCATTAACATGCAAAATCCGCATCTTAGGGCTTTGAATTAAATATACATATTAATCTAGGCTCAAGTGTTAAATTGTTTACCCTTTTCAATTGCACAAATACATTAATAATTCTTTGATCATTCAAACTCTGTAACTACTCCTAAGTACGTTTTCATGTTTTTATTCGAAAACACAATTTTTTATTTACTATTTTGTGAACCTGGACTTAGTCCTTTTACATGGAGGCAAACATTGATAATGAATGTCGATCCGGTTACTCAACTAAGTCATGTTTTTTATTAAGCTGCCTGGTTGGAAAGTCAATATAGCTTTTTTATGTGAAGGCACACATTTGTGATATGTGTCAATCTGGTTACTTAGCTACATCATGTTCTAAACTGGCTACTAGCTCTATTCATAACCCGAAGGCCAGCGGAATAGTTATTTATTTAAAATTATCGAACAATTTTTTATTGCCTACCTTGGCTACTTGTTTCCATTGAAAAATACTAGCAAAGCTACTTAAGTTGAAAGGCCTCAAATTATGAATAAATGTGACAATTTAGAGGGTGACAAACTAACATTAAATCCTAATTAAGCTGCATATTTAACCAAAGACCCCTATTCACTAATTTTGCGAGCTAATGATTCTTCACAACTTAATAGACTCTATTCAAAATTAAATCAATTCCAATCTATCTAAGTCATTGACACATTCATATAATTCTCAACATGCAACCTAAAAACTATCATACAATATGTAAAATCACATTCAAAGCAAAACACATAACACTCCTTACACTTGAACAACACAATGTCCTCAATATGGGAAGCGGACAAACAAACACGTAAGGAAAGAAGAAACATAAATTAAAGTAAAACAAAAACAAAAATAAAGTAAAGAATAAATTTAAAAGGAAAGGGGGTTAGAACAAAGCCTTATGGTGATGGAGGTGGGGATGGTGTTGGAGGTGGTAGTTGAACGTCCTAAGCCTCGAAATAATGATGGATACGACGTATGTCCCGACTCTAACTTCATTGAGTTCAGGCTATCTCCTTCATCCTTCTGGAGTTCTCCATAAGTGTATCGATATTTACCTTGGTGTTTATGGAGATTATATCCAGTACTTTCTTCCAGACCGATTCTTCAGTTTCTTCTTCTTCCTTAGATTCCTCACTGGTCAAATCCTCTTCTTGTTGTTGTTGAGCACTTGAACTCGCTTGCCCAGTCCTACCTTAGACGTGTGTCTTGGAACTAATATCTTGAAGTTCCATATTATGGGATTTAAAGATTTCAGCTCACCATAGATGATGATGGTTCATGACTTTAGGACGGTAGACTGTGAGTTCGTTGTACTCAACTCCATAGTAATTAGCTATGGCCAAAACCAAGAAACATATTCCTAAGTTATTGTTTCTTTTCTTTCGAGCAATAATAATTGTGTTAAAGATATGGGTGGTTGTGCAAATTGGGATACTATGATCTATACATCACAACATGAAAAGTTCTTTTGTCGAACATTTGTTGGTTTCTGTTTTGTCAAAAATGATTTGACACATGAATTTGTCCGTCAACAAGTGTTCATAGCTCCTAATGATCTTATTATGTGTGTTCTTAGCGTTAATACGCTCTAACTCAATTAGTTCAGTCCAGTAGGGTTTGGCACGAAAATCATCGTGCTGATCCATCACAGATGACTCGGGGAATCCATAAATTTCATACAAAGTTTCATAATTAAGCTCATAGGTTATCCCCATAACCTAAATCACAATTCCTTAGGTTTGTTGGATTCGTATTGAAGGGATGTAAAGAATTTGAAGATAAGTTCTTCGTAGACTGAGAATTGAAATTGAATGAACTAACCCCGTTGAATTTTCTCTACTCAACTTTTGACCTTGTCTCATAATTATAATCTATCTAAAGCTTCAAAATGAAAATAATTTGTTTATTGTGAAGAGAATGAAAATGGGTACCTTCCTTATCTGAGAAGATCGGGAAAGGTGCTTCGTAATTAGCTACCCTGTTCCTTTTCCCTCATCTTTAGACTTGGTTTTGCTCCACAGATTGATCACGCTTTACTATTTGCTTAATGCGTGGCATACTTGCTTATAAGTCGGTAGATGTTGGAAGAAACTGGAAGTTTGAAATTTAGGTAGAGAGAAGTGAGTATTTGGAGGTTTAAAGGTTAGAGACAGAGAGTAAAAATGAAAGTGAGTGAAAAAGTGAAGTTAGAAATGAATATATAGGTGATTGGAGGGTAAAATGGTAAAATTTGATAATGATAATTGCGTATCCCTTTTTTACCCTACCGTAGGCCACGATCGTGACATACAATTTTTCCACCAAAATTTTTAATATTTTTGCTTCTTTTGTTCTTCTCCACTTTCCGAAATCACTTCCCAACTCTTTATGGCCTTTTCACCTCTCTTTGCTTACTTCATTGTTCATTAAATTCATGGCGAAGTTCTATACCTTCCTGATTTTATTTGTAAATGAAACAACCTAACTACAGAATTCAAACTATATAACAATCAAAGGGGATAACATTAATTTAACAGTCTATGGGTTATAACGTTGGTAGCTCAATGCTCTATCCTTAGAAACTCAGCCAGGATCAATTATAATTGACTTACTTCTACCTATATCCTATAAGTAAGCTACAAATTGCAAAATAATCAAAAGGACAATATTGATAACAATATGAAAAACAATTAAGCTCAATATTGTCCTTTTTTCAAGTGAACTGACAACATAACAGGGAGTAACAAAACTCCTTGAATATTCCTTTGAATCCAACAGTTTGTCCTGTACGACTGTGAGTTGCTCTCTTTCTTTCTTAATCACCTTTGTCTCCTTTGCTTCTTCTGCTTCAAGAATGGATACTTTCCTAGCTTCTTCAATCTTAATGTTTGTTGTCATCTGTTCTTTGCCCTTTTGTTCTTTAAAAGATTCAAACACATCAATTATCTCGAATGAGCTACTATGCTTCAGATTCTTTAATACATCATTTATGTTGAATGTCACGTGGCCATTATTAATCAGAAGGATAAGGTTTTTTTCATGGATATCTACCTAATATTTTTTGATGTTCAAATATGGTATATCAATAATTGGTGAATAATAGGGAGGGATGACATTATTTTCTTTATCTTCTTTCTTCGTCTCTTGGTCTACAAAAAGGTGGGGTTCAATTTTGGTTTTCTAATGATCCTTCTAGCTCTTTGGGAGATAGCCTTATAATTCTCTCTTTGATGTATTTCCATATTACTTAGGGAGTCTTCTACACTTCTTTTAACAAATTCACGGGAAAGCTATCTTACTTAAATCTCCAAGTTATGAATAGAAGCAGAATGATTTTCCGTTACTTGATCAAATTGCTCTTCCAGTCTCTTCTGGTTCTCTTCCATGTCTGTTAGCTTATCCATGATTTTGTCTAATTTAGAATCCCATGAACTGGACTTGTCTTGCTGAAATTCAAATAGGTCTTGATGTCCAATGTGAGTACTTGCATTGTTGGACCAATAGAAATCTGGGGGTTCTACCACCATGGAGTGTACATGTTCCAATAAGGATCGTTACTTCCGAACTATACTGTGCCTCATTGTAGTTTGTAAAAGTTGTTCCCTATAATATCTATCTTCCATCATTGTTCTTTTCATCTCTTCTTGGCATCTAGCTCTTCAGATGTCTCATTCTCACTTTAAGATGTCTTACTGTGTCTCTACTTTACGCCCTAAACTTCTTTCTCTATTTTTTTAAACAAAAGGTAGTGAAAAAGCCTTAGACTAAATAACTAAACTAATCATCTCCCTGACAACAACACTGAAAACTTGTTGAGCAAATTTTATATTTTATAAAACCATCAATAATTACAAACGCACGAGTCGTACCTTTTAGTATTAAAGGGTCGATCCTACGAGGAGGGTACTAGCCTAATCCTAAATTGTGTAAGGCTTAGAGAAAAGAATAAAAAGAAATAAAAATTACACAAGTGAATACGGAAAGTAAACACGAGAAATTGATTCAAAAATTGTAACCCGAAAATTTCAACAAAACGTAATTAAACTAAGTAGTCACACAGGTCACGATGGAAATCCGTCAAGAGAGTTAATCAAGTTATGAAAGAGGGAATTTTATCTATCATTAATGATAATTTAGCCATTTATGTGCTTACGGGGTATCGATTTTAGATAGTCGTAGGGTTGATTACTCTTTCTCGAGTTATAACCATTAAACTCTAAATTGTAAACCATAATCGAATTATGGAACTTGCAATATCTCAATTCATAAATTACCCATAATTCTAATTAGTTCTAAAGCTCTCTAATAAACAATCGGGTATCGCACGGGAACTCTCTCCATGAAATTACATACTAGATTGATTAAGTGGTCAATAGATTGCCTAACTCTCATTAATATGATATAATCATTTTTATTTATTTTACCCTCTCAGTTTGTTACCGACATATGCAAATGCATTAATCAATCACAACACCCAAGCCAATAAGCAAAAAAATAACTAAATCAACATTAAATCAAAGTAAACTCCCGAAGGAGAGTTGAGAACATTATCAATAACCCAAAATCTATTTCCATACAATCCATCTCAACTTTATACATTTCAATGAAAAAGGAAATTAAGAGAAATTCAAACTTAGGTTGGAAACATCGAAAAGGCAATGGCGTCAGGATACCACTTGATCCGGGAGCAGTGGCGTCAGGATCCACTTCTTCTTCCTCCTTCTTCCTCTTCCTCTTCTCTCTCTCTCTTCTTTTTCTCTCCCTTTAGCGTTTCTAAGAGTGGCTGAATGTAAAGCTCCTCATCTTTCTTGTCTTATTCTTTATATATCTTTTGCGTTCTAAGCATCCCTAGGATTTTTCGGGGTCTAAAAAGGTCCAAAAATTCCCTCTAAACTTGATGTTTTTAAGTGTCTGTGCATCTGCCAGATGCAGGTCATGACCATTATCGGCCACAATCGTGGGCCATATCTTAGCCTTCTGTTAGGATTGTGACAAATAGGTCACGATTATGGGCTGTGTCCTAGGCTTCTGTCATAATCATGGCATAGGCTAATTTTAGTGCTTCTGTCATGATCGTGGCCTATTGTGCCATGATCGTGGGCCATTATTTAAACCCGAGTGTCTCCAAAACTTCTCCGTTCCTTGATGTTGACCTTGAAACACTAACAAACACATCAAGGTACCTCAAAGACATAGTAATTAAGCTCAAAGACTTATACTAACCCATAAAAACACTTAAACATAATTAATTAACAAACTAAGAAAATTCTAACCCAAACACATACTAAACGATTAAGTTAAAAATTAAATACATATCAAACTAAGCCCTAAAATATGATGCAATTCAAACTTATCAAACACCAATCAGGAGTACAAATTATTTATCTAGCTTCAAGATTACAGTAAAGGTTGTTGATTAAACCATCATTAGTGAATAGTGACTTGAAGGTACCAAAACAAACTAGCAATAAAGAGATTGATCATTTAAACATTAAGGGACTATGCATTTAGTGTGATGAAAAGTTCACACTGTGACATAAGCGCAAGAATAAACAATTTCACATGTATGTGGTGTAGGAGGAGGATATGATGGAGAAAGATGATGGAGAAGAGAAAATCTCAAATCATTCACATGTCATTTCTATGCAAACTATGATAGGTATCGCAAACAGATGAAAGTGAGATGTATTTTTAATTAAAAACTTTTGCACTTCTTTTACATTATTTAATTTATCAGGAAATTGTTGAAGTTTTTTCAAAATGTTTGGTTGTAATTTAAGAAATCCATTTTTAAATTTGATACTTAAGTATTAGATGTTTGGTTGCTAATTTAATTTTCCTTTTACTTAATATTAATCCTTTTTGTTGACAACATGATAACACTAGTTTAACTTTTCGTAAATGATCTTGTTTATCTTTATTTGAGAAAATAATAATGTCATCAATATATGCTAAACTAAAGGCTTCTAATCCTTCTAGATTATTATCCATAAATCGCTGATATATACTAGGAGCTTGTTTTAGTCCAAAAAGGAGTACATTCCATTGATAATGTTTTTATGGTGGACATTTAAATGCTGTTAATGGTTTTGTATTTTCATGTAATTTAAGTTGCCAATATCCAAATTTTGCATTTAATGTTGTAAATCATTGATGTCCTTTTAGTTTATTAATAATATAGTCTTTTCGAGGTAATTTATATACATCTCCAATTGTTGCTTCATTTAATTTTTTATAATTAATAACTATTCTTCTTTTTTCTCATTTTTGTTCATAATGATTATTGACATGAAATGATGGGGCTGAATGTTTACTTGTACTAAGAGAGATTAACTGTTTCTGTAATAAGTCTGTGCATTCATTTAAAAATTCAGCTACATCTTGTTGAGTATAAGGAATGTTATTTTTTACATTGATTTCTTGATTTGGCTCTTTTAATTTTATTTCAATTAATTGATTGTGTGTATTTTTAGTTGGATTTAATGGATTTTCAATACAGACATTATCTATTAAAATTTCTATTTCAGTTTGTAGAGTTGTATTTTTAAGACATGTTAATGTTTCCTTTTCATGAATAGGATAATTCCTTTCAGTGGGAGTAAATGTCCCATTGAGATATTTATATAAGAGATATTTCTTTGACTTGGGAGGTTTTGCCATAAGGCACCCTACTCATGTATCATTACTTCCATCAATCTGAACTAATAACTGATAAGAAAGAGAATAATTATATAATGCTGGTAAATTTATACATAACTTTTTTAATAGTTGGACAGCTCTTGTATCTTGATTAGTCCATGACCATTGTTGTTTTGGACTACATATTATTTGTAAAGTTTTCCATTCTTTTGCTAATTCTTTGAACTTATTTAATTTCTTTTGGGACAATTATTTGCATAATGTCCTTCTTCCTTCCATAACCAACATCTACATTGTTTTTTTATTCTAGGGACAATTTTTGTTTTGGTTTATATTTTCTATATGATTTTCTTCTAAAAAACTTTTTATATGGTTTGGGTGGGAAAGGTTTATAATTTTTTCTAGAATTTTTTTCCACTTTTATTTTTATAGCTATTTTGTTTTCGAGGTTTGTAATATTGAGGAGAATCACATCCATATTGTTGTGGTACTTCTGAATATTTTGAACAGCATAATTGTATATCTTTATGTCGTAATTTTTTATGCAATTTTGCTTCTAAACATTTTTGTGATAATACATCTTTGACAATAGATATAGCTCTGCCTAAATTGTAAACAACTAGATTAGTATTTTGTTTAAGTAAAAATACTTCTTCTACTTTTTTATTCATGGGATATGGTCATTTTTTAATAAAAACTTGAATATACATTTCTTGTTCTGTTATAGTTAATTTATAATAGTATTTTTTAAATTCACAAATATATTCTTCTAAATGACAGATATCACAAATTCACATATTATTTAAATGCCAAAGTGCGTTTTTTCTTTCTTCATTTTCTATTTCTTGTTTATATGATGTTATATCTTTTCCAATAAATTCTTTGTAAATTTCATTAGTGACTACTTGGAAAGCTTTTACAGGTTCTAATGCATGTAAAAATTCAGTTGTATTTTTTATTCGTGTTTCATTGTCTAATAAAAAATTTAAAACAATTTCAGTTGTTTTATATGTTATAAAATTCATAAAGTGCTAATATTGGTTAATCCTTCAAATGGTTTTTCTACTTGTATTACTGATGCTAATCTGTAAGACCATTCTAGTAATAAGTTTTCTGGTGATATTACACAATCTAAATTTAAAATTCCATCTGATCCTAAAGTTATGTGTTTTGGAGTATATGCTGTGGGAAACTTTCTAATTTTATTATCTTTTCGATAATAACCAAATCAATTTAATTCTTCTGTTTCTACAGGTTTATAGTTTCGATTGTATTTTTTTATTTTCTCTTTTTCTTTTTTCTCCACTTTGACTAGTATCAGGTTGATCATCTTGTTTTTGTTGATTAGTATATATTTCTCAATCAGACTCATATCTATAAATAATTTCATCTTAATCGGTAATAGATTTTATTGTTTCTTATTTTGCAGGTTTATTTATATTTTTTAATGTTAATTTATTAACTAATTGAGTAATTTCATTAAGTTGACTGTTAATATCTTGTTCAATGTTAATCTCATAATTGTTATCTTCTTGTACAAAATTTTCATCTAGATTCGCCATGGTTTTACTAACTTTGTTGGCTCTGATACCACTTTAGATGCAATGCTATTTTCTGACTTTTTTGGAGCTTTTTCTTTAATTATTTTTTTAGTTTCTAAAAGAAAATCTAATTTTTCATTTATTTGGTTTAATAGTGAAAGTAAATTTTTATTTGGTTCAGTAATGGGTCGTAATTTTGTATTAATGTCCATTAAAAGCTGAGTTATACTATTTATTTCTTTTAAATGTATTTCAATATTATTTTGTTTAGCAAATACTTCAGTTAACTGTTTGGTGACACTCAGAGAGTATTTTTAATATGTTTGTTTACTTCTAATAGTTAATGCTTAATTATTTCTAATTCTTGGCTAATTTTTATTTCAGGTTTTTCTGGCTCAATTTGAGGATTAGTAATTTTTGTTGATGTTTCAATTCCTGGTTTAGTAAATCTAATAGGTTTTTCTAATCTTACTGACTGGGATCAAAATAATGGAGATTTTTTGTGATTTGATTTATGTTCAGATAAAGAAAGTCTAGAAGCAGTAGATTCATGTATTCTGATTGGATATTTTTTGTTAGGTAATGTTCGTAATGTATTTCTTAAACTTGTTCCTACTTTAGCTACATCTGTAAATAATTGATCAATATAAATTCAACTATAATTTTAAATTCAA
The DNA here is from genome assembly GCA_027123815.1 of Erythroxylum minutifolium. Classification (NCBI taxonomy): domain Eukaryota; kingdom Viridiplantae; phylum Streptophyta; class Magnoliopsida; order Malpighiales; family Erythroxylaceae; genus Erythroxylum; species Erythroxylum minutifolium. The sequence continues at coordinate 3,374,343 of JAOTJB010000006.1, read as the reverse complement.
AGCTATGATGTGAATTTGTTAATGCATAACTAATTTGATAAGTAAGAGAAAAAAGATACTATCCTTCTGTCATTAAATTTTCTTGATAAAATTTATATGCAATCGTAATTGTTTCATTTAGATTTTGTGATTGTAGAGGGATACCTAATTTTAAGCGAGTATTAAATTTTATTTTTCCATATGCTAAGTTACCATTCATGATTTGAATTACTTGATCATTTAAATGGCTCATTCTTTCATCTACTATAGCCATTTGAATTAAAGAATCAATACCTTCTTGAAATGTGGATTTTAATAATATTTGAATAGTTGATAAATGAATATAACCGAATTTATTTCGTTTGTCTTCTGGTATTTTTTGTAATTGTTTATATATTTGTTCTTGATCGATTAAACTAATTCTTATATGTCCATTACATTGGTCAATTCTCATGGGTGTTTCATGTACTATTTTACCAAAATAAATAATATTTTTTTTCTGTTTATAAGATTTTTAATAAATTGTTATTAATATCTTGTCCAGCTTTTAAATTTAAATTTGATTTAGCAATTTGTTTCTATTTTTCATTAGATAATAAGGTAGTGATATGAAATGTTCTGATTAATTCAGTTAATTCTAAGTTATTTATATCTAATGTATTTTGTGTTTCTGTAATTATATATGAGTCTGTCATATTATGAATGTTGATGTTCTTGTAACCTATGCAGTAAAAAGTTGAGTTCTTGTATATCAAACGTATAAAGATTGAGAGCTAAATCTAATCATAATTTTAAAATTCAATATATTACCTCTCCTGAAAATAGTCTTGCAGATATACTCACTTGAGAATAGAAGTAGCCATTCTTAGTTTGAAGGATTTATTAAGTAAAAAGGAAGCAGAGTTGATTGAATTACAACAAGTAAGCATTGTCACTAAGGAAATATTTTAATATCCATTATCAATAAACTTACACATATCTAAATAATAATTTTCAAGACAAAGTTGTAATTGTTATTAAGATTTGTCTTCACTTACATGTTTTCTTTAACTATAATTGATTATTATTTATTAGAAAATATGAGTTAAATAATGTACTAAAAGTAAGATATTTTTCTAAAGCAACAAAAACCCAACCTAGCCCATAAAATAAAAAGAGAGGAGCTGATATATAAGTACATATAAATAAATAAATACACACCCACCCACCTACACACAAACAAAAAACACAATAGGTGGGTTGTAAGAAAACCAAAGAAAATGCTCTATTATCTTGTTCTCCAAATTTTTAGGTGATAAGTGTACAAATCGTCATCTTTCTCATGCATGGAAGCTTTTGTCAAGTATTTCCTCATTTTGTTTCTTTTGAGTACACTAGAGAGGAAATTGTGGAGATTAACAACCCAAAATTTTATTGAAAGGTATAGAACTTCATATAGGTAAAATTTGTAGCTAAATTTCATCCCTTTTAGTAGTGATTTTCATTCATCCTAAACTAATTTTTAGTTGAAATTATATTGTGATTAGTTGAAATTATATTGTGACAGTTTGTGATAACAATTTTAATGGAATTGAAAAAAATGCAAAAAGGTGGCTATAAAAATGAGAAAAGGAGGAGGTTAGGAGAAGAGAAGAGGGTGATGTTGGAGTAGCGAAGAAGAAGACAATTTTAGGAAATTTTAAGATTTATTAAGGAGCAAATAAGAAACATAAATATTTAAGGGTAAAATTGGAATTTAATTTCTGAAATGGTATTTTATTGATAATAAAAAAATTATAAATAAAATAGGAATTTTTAACAATTAAGAATATTTTAGTAATTGTGTAAGACAAAGTAAGAATATGTTTATTAATTAAGAATAAAGTGGTAAAAAGGGATAATTTCGGATTATTAACTATAATTAGGATTGAAAAATTTTCTTAAATAAAGTCTAATAAAATTTTGTAAATTTATAGGTTCGGAGGATGAATTAGGGAGTAGATTAGACAAATCAAAATAGTTAAGTCCAAAAATTAGGTAAATATAACGTTAAAATGTACCCTTATAATTGTGTACAGTTCATAAAATTATGAAATTTTGTTATGAATAAATTATTTATGGTAAATCATATTTTGAATTAGTAATTAATTAAATTAAATGAGTAATAATTAAACATGTGGATTTCTGAAATATATGATTTTTTAGAAATTATTTTATTAAATAAATAATTCAAAGGGTACAAAATGTTCAACGTTTACATTTTCTTAGATGTTTTGATGTGCATTGCCTGATAATTTGGGAGAAAATATGATAACTAAAATTTTTAGTTGAGAATGTATATAATTAAGAATATTAGGGTACGATAAATCATGTTTATAAAATTAGATGGAGACTAGTTTATAATAGTTTGAGAATATGTTGTAAAAGTTATGAATATGTGTCTTGCGTATGATAGGCTATATTTGATGGTCATAGATTGATGGATTGTTGAGATATGAGCAAGTTGTGACAAGACACCTATTTGTCGAGCAAGTATGGGATACCCTGGGTGTCAAAAATGCCCTATGATGATGACTAAGTACCGGAGTGGTATCGAGGTACTTTAAATCCTAGGGATATCCTATGTCAATCGTTAAGTACCGGAGTAGTACCCAAGTTCCAGATTAGATTTAGGGACTGAGATATCTGTGTCGATATACACATCTGATTACGTTTTCACTTTGAGTGATTATGACGAGAAGAGATGAGTTGGCATATCATTAAATGTAAACCTACTAGGTTACAGTTAAGAGGTAAAGACAATAATTAAAAATGATATTAGTATTAATAATAATAAAATTTTGTATGCTTATGAAATGTTTAGATAGGCTGAGTATTATTTAGACCTATATAAGATTTATATATAATAAACAAGTATATAATAAACAAGATTTATCTATCTATTAGATAATGGCTTCATATACGAAATATTTCCATATTGATGGATAAAATAATAGTTTTATTTTGATTCCGACAATGGAATTCTAATGTAGAATATAATAGGTGTGAGAAAAGACTTTTATTTCAAGTTTCCTAATATTGTATTGAATAATATTATTGAAATAATAATATTAAATTGAATAAGATAAAAATTCATTCCCTTTTTTCTATTCTTACAGAACATATATAAAATAAATAGAAAATATTCAAAGTTCATTTTTTGGTTTGACCTATTAAAAGACATACTCTAGTGTTTTAGATTCATCTAAAAGAAAATGAAATAAAACAAATATGACAATAAAAAAAGAAAGTATAAAATATTAAAATAAGAAAATATATGATACTCTAGTAATTTAATGCATATAGAAATTAAAAGAGTACATAAAAATATTTAAAAATTTCACGAACAAGATCTAAGAATACGATTAGGTTGATAGAATGGGAGAAGGAAGTCTAAGGATCAACTGGTAACGAAAGAGGGGATCACTTGTTCTTTGAATAGTTCTTTCAAAAATGCACGGTTCATATGATTATTAAAACTAAAAATAACCGAATTGAGTTCATAAATTGACTTAATATATTAAGTAAGTTTGGTCATGGAACAATAAAAAAATTTTATCTTCAAAATCTAGGAGAAATTATAAGGGTTAGTGTATAAGAAATCAAATCATACATAAATGATAGAAATTTCAAAGGCCTTGAAAATGCTATAAGGTGCTCAGAAATGGTTGAAGTAGTAGAATAGGAGGATCACTATGACTACAACCATTGGTAAATTTACCAAAGACGAAAATGATTTATTTGATATTATGGATGACTAGTTACGGAGGGATCATTTCGCTTTTGTAGGTTGGTCTGGCCTGTTACTCTTTCCTTGTGCTTATTTCGCCTTAGGGGGTTGGTTCACATGTACAACCTTTGTAACTTCACGGTATACCCATGGATTGGCCAATTCCTATTTGGAAGGCTGCAACTTCTTAACCACTGTTGTTTCTTCTCCTGCTAGTAGTTTATCACATTCTTTATTGATATTATGGGGCCCTGAAGCACAAGGAGATTTTACTCGTTGGTGTCAATTAGGTGGTATGTGGACTTTTGTTGCTCTCTATAACGCCTTTGGGCTAATAGGTTTTATGTTACGTCAATTGAAACTTGCTCGATCCGTGTAATTGCCACCTTATAACGAAATTTCATTCTCTACTCCAATTGTTGTTTTTGTTTATGTATTTTTTATTTATCCACTAGGTCAGTCTGGTTGGTTCTTTGCACCTAGTTTTGGCGTTGCAGCTATATTTCGATTCATCCTCTTTTTCCAAGGGTTTCGTAATTGGATATTGATCCCATTTCATATGATGGGAGTTATTGGTGTATTGGGCACTACTCTGCTATGCTCTATTCATAGGGCTACTATTGAAAATACTTAATTAAGGATGGTGATGGTATAAATACATTCTGTGCATTTAACACAACTCAAGCCGAAGAAACTTATTTAATGGTCACGGCTAACCACTTTTGGTCCTAGATCTTTAGGGTTGCTTTTTCGATTAAATGTTGGTTACATTTCTTTATGTTATTTGTACCAATAACTGGTTTATGGATGAACGCTCTTAAAGTAGTCAGTCTGGCTCTGAACCTGCGAGCCTATGACTTCGTTTCTCAAGAAATCTGTGCAGTAAAAGATCCTGAATTTGAAACTTTCTAGACCAAAAGTATTTTCTTAAACGAAGGTATTTATGCTTGGATGGCGGCTCAAGATCAGCCTCCTGAAAACCTTATATTCCCTAAGGAGGTTCTACCCTATGGAAACGCTGTTTAATGGAACTTTAGCTTTAGTCGGTCGTGGCCAAGAAACTAACGGTTTCAATTGGTGGGTCAAAATGCTTGACTTATTAATTTATTGAATAAACTACTAGGAGATCATGTAGTCCATGTTGGATTAATCGTATTTTGGGTTGAGGCAATGAACCTATTTGAAGTGGCTCACTTCGTACCAGAAAAGCTAATGTATGAATAAGGATTAATTTTTTTTGTCCTAGTTAGGGGGGAGTTGTAGACACCTTTCTATACTTTGTATTTGGCGTACTTCACTTAATTTCCTTCACAGTCTTGGGTTTTGGAGGTGTTTATCATTCATTTTTGGCATTCGAAACTCTTGAAGAATCTTTTCCTTTTTCTGGTTATGTCTGGAAAGATAGAAATAAAATGACAACAATTTTAGGTATTCATTTAATCTTGCTAGGTATGGGCGTTTTCTACTACCATTCAAGGTTATTTATTTTAGGGGTGTATATGATACCTAGGCTCT
>JAOTJB010000006.1:3335263-3346955 GCA_027123815.1 Erythroxylum minutifolium | reverse complement strand
ACAACATTATTATTGCTACATATTTTTAATAAATATATATTAGTTCGTATTTTATATCTTTAATTTTAAATAAATATTTTTATATAATTTGTAGATAATTTTATTTTACATTTTATTATAAATGATTATGTCATAATTTATAATTTTTGAATTTTAAAAAATACAACCGTAATTTTTTCAAATTTTCCTAAAATAAATATTTAAAAAGTTTAAAAAATATATTAAACGATCGAATTCCGATGAACTGTTCGGCCACAGACCAATTGACTCATAATTACAGGTCTTCTCGTGGCCGTACACTTCATTATTAGAGAAGATAAGGGTCCATTGGTCTTTTAGCAAGTCAATCTTGGCCGCCGCATATCTTTTATTTTGGTCAATCGCTGCACTCATACCCTTCATTTGTAGCCCAATAGCATCAATGCTTTATGATATTCATTAAGACAGTCAAGGCTCCTTACTTTTTATTTATTTAATATTAGAAGTTATTATTTATTTTGAGCCCTTTTTTTATCAAGAATAAACTAGTTAAGATCTTTTTTTTCTTTTTTCTCTTATTATTAAAATTTTAATAACAACTAGACCCGATAGGATTTTCTCTCGATTTGAAATATGAAAAAGTTTAATAATACGCAAATCAATATAATTTTTTTATCCTTTTAATGTCTCTAATTTTTATTATTTTTAAATTTTATTTTGTTGTAAAATAAAAACAGAAAATAGGTTCGCTTTTTAGTTTTTTCTTCTCCTTACAGCAGGCAGTAGATTGACCTTCGCTCTGTACGTAATGCAACTGAATTTTGACTTCATGTGTTCTCTCCAATTTAAGAAATACAGAGCAAACTGACAATCGCTGCCACTTTCTTGCGTAGCGGTTGCCACGTAGCTCGCCGCAAGCCGCGATGGGGTTCACGGACTTTTTCGCCGGGGAAATTGCAGCAGAGCTACTTAAACTTGTAATTCAAATATCACGCAAGTCATTGCTGTGCAAATCAAGTGCAGAGTCACTCATGAACAGCATAAATGAACTCGGTCCCATCATCAGAGAAATCAAGTACTCCGGCGTCGAACTTCCGGCGATACGTCAGTCGCAACTCGACCGGCTATCGGAGACTCTCCGGGACGGAGTCGAGCTTGCCAAGAAAGTCGTTAACTCCAACAGATGGAACGTGTACAAGAACCTTCATTTGGCTCGGAAAATGGAGAAGCTTGAAAAGAAGATATCGGCTTTTGTTAATGGAACCATGCATGCTCATATATTGGCAGACGTGCATCACATGAGGTTTGAGAGTACAGAGAGATTTGATAGGACAGACTGGTCGCTGAGGAGGCTGGAGCAGAAGATTGATGCTATGAAGATTGGAGTTGGTAGTGGAAGATTGGTGGAGGAAGCTGTAAGTAGAATGGAGATGGCGGAAAAGTTTGAGTCTTTATGTTCAGAAGAATTGTTTGGTACGGGAATGGAGGTTGCGAAAAGCAAAGTGAAGGAGATGATGATTGGGAGTGAGAATTTTGGGGTTGTTGGGATCTGCGGGATGGGCGGCTCTGGGAAGACCACTTTGGCCAATGAAATATGTAGGGATCACGATGTTCAGAGTAAGTTCTCTTATAAAGTTGTAGTTTTCCTGTCACAGTTATGATTAACTACTTTGTGCTATGAATTCATCAAGATTTCTAAATGAGTCTGTCTATTGGAATTTTGTAGGCCAATTCAAGGATAGGATTTTGAAGCTGACAGTATCTCAGTCTCCCAACGTTGAGCAACTAAGGGCAAAGATTTTGGGGTTTATTGCGGAGATTGACGTTAATGGAAGTTTCCATGATCATATTACTCCAAATTGGAATAAACCAGTAGGGGCGAGAATGTTAATTGTTTTGGATGATGTGTGGTCAACGCCGGTGCTTGAGCAGCTCATATTTAGAGTAGCCGGATGCAAAACACTTGTTGTTTCCCGTTTCAGGTTTCCGCAAGTTGTTGATGCTGTTTATGAAGTAGAATTGCTGAGGGATGATGAAGCAATCTTCCTGTTCTGCCACTATGCTTTTGGACAAAGATCCATTCCTCTGGCTGCTGATGCCAAATTGGTGAAGCAGGTATCAGAATCTCCCTTCTTTCTTTGTTCTGTGTTGGCTGTTTTTCTTTTTGGTGTTGTTAATGGTGACAAGTGATTTGCAGATTGTAAATGAGTGTAAAGGACTTCCCTTGGCTCTTAAAGTGATTGGAGCTTCACTTAGAGACCAACCTGAAATGTTATGGGCAAGTGCAAACCAGAGGCTATCAAGAGGTGAAACTATCTGCGAATCTCATGAAAACAAGTTGCTTGATAGGATGGCAATAAGCGTCCGGTTCCTGCCTAAAAAGGTTAGGGAATGTTTCCTGGATTTGGGATGCTTTCCTGAAGACAAGAAAATACCTCTTGATGTTCTCACCAGTATCTGGATTGAGTTACATGGCCTTGGGGTGGAAGAAGCTTTTGCTATCCTCGTTGAGCTCTCGAATAAGAATCTTCTCACCCTGGTGAAGGATTCACGGTATGTTCACAAATCCGACTATATTCAATTTTGTGTTGTTTCACCATTGTTTTTCTTTCTTAAGAGCTTGGATTGGTTAATTTGGCAGAGGTGGAGACCTGTACAGTTCTTATTATGAGATATCTGTCACACAACATGATGTGATTCGAGATCTTGCTATTCATCTGGGCAATCATGAGAATACAAATGCTGCCAAGAGATTACTTATGCCAAGAAGAGAATCGGAGCTTCCTAAAGAATGGGAAAGAGCGGCAGATCAACCATTCAATGCTCAAATTGTTTCAGTTCATACAGGTATCTCCCCTCATTTTAGGGAATGTTTTGTGCTAAATAATTGGTTAATGTGAATCAAAATGCAGCTTTATTTTCAATTATAGTTTTTCTCATCTCTGAATATCATCAAATTTTAGGTGAAATGAGAGGCATGGAATGGTTCAGGATGGAATTCCCCAAGGCTGAAGTTCTTATCCTGAATTTCTATGCGAATGAGTACTTCTTGCCACCATTCGTCGACGACATGCCCAAGCTCAGGGCAGTGATAGCGATAAATAGCGGCCCACATATTGCAAACCTTCAAAACTTTTTAGTTTTCTCTGATATGGCACATCTGAGGAGCCTGTGGCTTGAAAAAGTTTCCATTGCTCAATTTTCTGAATGTACTGCCCCACTGAAAAACCTCCGGAAACTCTCTTTAGTCCTATGCAAGCTTGAGGGGTCTGTCATAAACCTACCCCAAATGTGCCCTTCCCTCCAGGAGCTTACAATCGACCACTGTGACGATTTAATTGAGTTACCTTCCAGCATTTTTCGGATACATTCCCTAAAGACTCTTAGCATTACCAACTGCCACAACCTACACCAACTGCCTGAGAATTTGGGGGACCTGAAATGGCTCCTAATTCTGAGGCTATACGCCTGCCCGGCTCTGACGGTGCTTCCAGCAAGAATGTGTGAGCTTTCTAGATTGAATTATCTGGACATCTCTCAATGTGTCAACTTAAAATGTCTCCCTGAAAAGATTGGTGAACTATCAAGCTTGGAGAAGATCGACATGAGGGAATGCTCACAAATATGGAGTCTACCAAAATCTGCTGCCTCATTAGAGTCATTACGTATTGTAATTTGCGATGAAGAGGTTTCATGGTTATGGAAGGACATGAAGACTAATGTTCATGTCCAAGTCGCTGAGAAGCGCTTCAGTCTGGACTGGCTTGATGAGTAAGAGGTCTTGTAATATCCCTTCTTCATGTTTGAAGATGGAACTCTTAAACCTGTACGATAGTCTAACTAGTCAAATTCTTGTACCTATACCTCCTCAAGCATTGGACTAAATTTGTTCGTGAAGTTAATTTATGTCCAAATTGAATAAATCCGTACTGTCAAGTTTTTGGCAGAAGTTAGGAAACAAAACAGGTTGTGTTTCACAAGAAGGCCATCAAGTGTAGATTGAGATTAAGAGTATGTTGCCGGCACGAGTAGCTCAACTGGTCTTTAGAAAGGTTGTTGAGTGCAAGGTCTTAGGTTCGAGTTTCGACAACAGTAGTGTGGAAGTTTCAACCAATGTGATGACTCCTTGTGCGCATTAAACACGAGGCCCCCTTTTCAAAAAATTGAGTGAAATTAAACCGTAATTTATTCCTCCGTTACTCTGTCGGGCCTGGTTACAAAAACACCTGAGATAGGCCGTTCCACTTTAAGTGCAAGATTCAGAGAATGTAGAAAGTGAGGTTGCGGGCGGCTAAGGAAGCAAAAGTGGACAAAAATCCCACTTTGGCATCATTTCTTAGTACGGTCTTCACTGTCAAATAGAGTTAGGTGTTAAAATTTGGAATGATTCGCTGATCTAAGAAAGTGTGAAACACCTTTAGAGACAGAGAGTTCAAAGGAATACGAAGTCTGCTTCGCTTCGGTTCACTTTCTAAAAGTCACACGGAAACCACACAAACCAACGTGTGGACCCAACAAAGTCTATTCCAGTCAGGATTTTGCCTCCTTCCAAAGACCAGTGTAGGTTAATTCTACGTTATGTGTTCCGTCTCTTTCAGTCAATTCTCGGACCTTATCTTGCAGTTAATCAATTTTTTACCTTATTCTATTAAAATTCACATAAATATTAAAATTTACACACATATATGGACTAAATTAACTAAAACAGGGATAAAACAATCTAATAAGAATAGTGCTCCAACCCCTTTGTCGTGTGATTTACTTTACGCATTCCCCTTTGAAGTAGGGAACAATGTTCCAAATAGTTGTCATCTCTGTTCGTGCAATCTCATTTATCTAATTTTTATTTATTTATTACAATGAATGGACGAGACTGTTTTAGAAATAGGGGACCGAAATCTGGTCCTTTTGAAGTGACCTCAAATAAAAAGATTCTGTTATACACACCGGAATGAATTATTGAATACCATTAGACGAATGCGGGGAAGTTCAGGAAAGAGAAGTCCTGACTGTTGACGTTGGGGGATTTACGTCAGTGTCATGCACAGAAAGACGACTCGGAAAAAAATTCATACGTAAACAAACGCTTTCACACTACAAACTTCGTACGTAAACAAACCCTTTCACACTACTTTCTATGTAATCAGATTTCTTAGACCGCCACCACTACCATAATGATCTCTGTCCCCTACGAGACACAGAATGAGACGTGGAGAGGGCTTACCTGAAGCAGAGAAAAAAACTACTACATGGTTTATGTTGTTACGGTTCTGTTTTTCACAAACTAGAATCAATCAGACATCGTCTCGCGTATTAACATAAAATGTCTGCTCGCTGTATTGTTAAATATACAGACACACACGTGAATGTGTGGTCACAGGAATCTGCTGGGCACCCACTCGTTTACCCTCAGTGGAAAGCTATAAAACTCCTCATTTCTAGCATCTCCCTTCCTCCGCTGGAAAGATTTCAACCATGGAACTCCTCTGTCGTTTACAGTGTGCCTTGCATCGATTGTATTGTCAAGAACTGTTGCGACGATGATTGCCACGCTCGGAGGTGATGAGAAAATTGTGTTCAATATGTCATTGAACTGCAGGTCACAATGCATACACCACATGTGAGAACGACGGAAACGTACAATTTTAAAGATATTTGCAAATTGATTGTTTAGAACCATGTTTTATTAGATCAACGCCATGAATTTAGCTCCTAACATAAAACCAAGAATCTTAACGGTTGATAGAAGCATTCAGTGTTAAATGCATGGTAGACGTAGAAAAGGAAAAATGGGCAATCAAAGCATGATTTTTGTATCAACTTACCCATCCACCACCAGTTCCCACAGGTCCATGTCCATCACGGGTGGTGTTGCTGACAAAATATTGAGGGATTGATATTGCAAGGAACAAAGACAGGCCCAGAACATAGTGATTTCTCAAGAAGTTGTTGTTTGCAAACTGTATAAACGAAATACCGATAGCAGCTGCACAACAGGAAAACGGAACCAAGGTCTTGGATTATGTAAACATTTTTGTAGAATAATGTCTCAATGATAAAAATAGAATCACTCACCCACAATGCCAAATAAAACGCAGTATATGGCAGCAAATATTGGAAGAGGAATAGATGCAAAGAAGGCCCCGAACTTTCCTGAAAACATGCAAGAGACAGCATAATCAACTAAAAAATATGCACTCCTGCCGATTATATTGAACAATTAATAACTGATACAAATACAAACCAAATATAGAGAAGAAGATCATGAAACCAGTTGATATCTGCACCACTCTTCGGCTGCCTATGTGTGTTAGTCCAAGAAGTCCCACGTTTTCCCTGCAATATCATTCATTTTAGTCAACAAAATGACTTCTCAATTCTGGTGTGGATCTTTTGCATTTTTTACTCTTTTTTCACCACTATAACAGATAAAATGATTGTATTTCCATTCCATGGTAGCAGCAATGCATATCTTGGACATTTGTAATACACCTAATTCTAGCTAAAAGATGTTTGATGTAGAATGGCTTTGCTGCATTGTTGGAAGTAAAGAAACTTAAGCCCAAAGTGGACTTCACCAGGGCACTTTTTTCCTTACACAGATGCAGTGGTACCGACAGCGGCTCCGAAGATCCCATCAAGCAGTAAGCTAATACCCTAAATTACCAAAAAAAATGGTCACACCTCTAAATTGTCAAAACATCCAAAACTGCCTAACATCTGTTTAACTGCAGGCATACAAGTAAATCAAGCTGGAATAGAATACAGAAATATATGGCATTGAACGGACCTGCACACCTATACCTCTGCTGAGGACATGTGATGGAGGATATGTAGCACCTGCAAGCCGAGCAGCAGCAATAAACGTTCCAGTTGACTGCAGTGGAAGTTTGAGGATTAGTCAAGAAAACAAAATAGAACAATTTGCTAAATCGATGAATAAATGATAGCAGAATGTAACATCTATAATCATAAGTTATTGGATGCCCAATCAAAACTTAAGCAGTATGTTCAGGTTTGCAAAAACATCCAGATAAATAATTAAAAATGATTTCTGAAATTATATAACAAAGTTTGAAAGAAAGAATGAACCTCCGCAGATGTTACAAGTGCGGCCCCCATCATTCCAAAGACATGGCTTGCTCTAAATATGGGAGCACCCCACTGAAATGGGTATGGAACTCTAACCCTGAAAAACAAGAAAGCATGTCAGAGAAATAACAATTTCAGCATATCTCGACACCACGTGAACAGAAAAGACTAGTGCTTCTGGCAATACCATGGAGCAGAAGATATCAGAAAAGATTGATCTGTGCGGCAACTCTGTTTAGTTAATGGTGAAACACTATTATAAGCACCAGCAGCAGTGAGGATGGCAGCGAAAGCCCATACAATCCCGATACACACGAGTAAGCCAAACTTTTCAAGTACTGGACGGCCACTTTGGTGGAGATGCTTTAAGTACTGCCATAAACACACAAATCCTCGTTACCATATTGGAGACCAAAATAATCATAACCTAAAAAGATAAATTACCTGGCAAATGACAAGAAGAATCAGCATAGGTAGGCCAATTTCCACACAATTTGCAAGCTGCATTATGAATTGTCAACAAAAGTACTTTTTTATTAGCTTTCAAGAGCAACAAGTATTAAATTAAAGCCCTCAGTAAGAATAACTACCAGTGGAAAACCTCTCATGAAGAGACCAAGACCAACCACAGATACCACTGGCACGACAACAATAGGAGTAAAAAACCTGAAAAGAGTAACCTAAAGCATTACAAAAAGGGAACTAATGTAACATTCTTACGCAAAAGAGAGGAGAGTGACAATTAATCTAAACAAAATGAGCATAACAAATACAGACTAGAGAATAGAATAAGTACCTGGTCAAATGACCCCAAAGTTGACCATACCCAAGAATGATGTTGACAAAGGAAGAAACTATAAGTGATCCTTGAATAGTCCTCATAGTGTGGGAAAATCTCTACAACAACCAAACTCATTCTAATAAGAATCTAAAGCAGGTAAAAAGATTCGAACCATGTTGGAAGAAAGTTCATATTTCACAATCTAAAGTTTACAGAAGATGCAACGAACCATGCATATGGATATAAAATAAACTACAAAATGCAGAACACACAATAAGTCATGTACAAGAATATTGTTCAAATTTCAGTTATATCAAGTATTTCTTACCTCACTATCATCAGCAAAGTTCTCATCAGACAAATCCTTGATTATCGACAATACAGGTAGAGTGAAAGCAACAGATGCACTCATCACTGTGGGCAGCCTTGTTCCTATCAATGTTTGAAGCAATGTATTCAGTCCCGTCATAAACAGCAGAGTTTGAATAACACGAGCTTTGTCCCCCTTCCGCAATAAACACCAATTCAAATAAAAAATAAGCAATGACCATTAATTTGCAGTTGACAAGGGAATTCAGAAGATGAACAAAGCTTACATGATCACCTCCCATTTGAGGCACAAGACCACTGGCAATCAAGACTATGGTTCCAAGCATCACAATGTAATGTTGGAAAGCTAGAAGAAACATCTCAGCTGCGAAATTGAATTGCTTTCTTAGTTAGTTGCATAAAGAGAATAAGTCTGAATGCACCAAAATAATAATAAATAACATAACATATGCAATCCTTGAACTTCATAATTGATGGATATCGACTCCATGCAATTCAAAAGAAAATAATCATATATGAAACACATGTACAAACTATCGCAAATTAAAGAGAATTTGAACCAACTTACAATTTACAAGACATTAATGAGCAAACCGAAATGGGGAAAATTATGCAAAATAATACTTACATTTTTTACTCTATTAACTTGAAATTATCATTAGACTAGTAACTATAAAAGCTAATTATTAAATTATATTTATCATATGTTAGGTTGGAATCATAAGATTTCGACACCTTCAAATTATCATTTTCTTCCAAATCTTTACATACTAGTTTTTCTTCCACAAATAGCTCACTAATGTAAGCCTTTTTACATTATAGACGTTTATAAACTGCATAAAGATGATTTGATATGCAACAAAATTCTTGTTATTAAAATAATAATCCATTTCTCGATTGAATGTTATAATCCAAGATTCGCATCCAGGTGGTGATTTATTACCTAATTCACACCAAAATATATATAAAAGAGAAATAGTCAAAATCAACCACCAAGTATCAGCCCCACTAGAGACGCAGACAGGCATAAAGTAGAATATCTCTTCTCGTGCATAGCCACTAGAATACTAGGCTAAGAGCATCCACCTTTAGCACAAAAACCTCAAACTTTAACAGGCTTTTGCATAATCGAATAAACCCCAATTAGAACCAATACAAAGATACTAATTAAACTACAGAAACCGAATCATAAGTACAAAACACAATGAAAAGTGAGAGAGAGGAAGGGAGAGACTGACGCCAAGCGGGGTTAGAATGGATGCAGTACTGAAGCTGGAGAAGTTGCTCGGCCGGAGTCCAGATGGGCCCTTTTGACAAAGCCAAATTAGGCGGCGGAGGTATTGGTGCCGCCGCAGCTGGCGGTGCTGGCGGTGGTGCCGTTTCCCCCATGTTGTTTCCTCGCTTAGTCTTACCTCACTAAGTCACGACTTAAGCTAAGTGAAGAGTAACTACGGATACGAAATACAAACTCAAACCTCTTCACTACTCTTAGATATATTAAACTACCGCTTTAAATCACCGACAGAACGAGAGGGCGGCACAAGGGAGTTCCTCGAAAAAACATAAATAAATTAAATAATCAGAACTGCCTTCGCTCGGGCGACGCGGCAGGATCAAAAATAACCCAAAAAGAGAAGAACCCAAATAAAATAAACAGCTTAGGATGGAAACACGCAGAGTAAAGGACAAGTCTTCTTTAGTTTTTATTAGTTAGTACGATAGAAGGAATGAGGAGAGAACATGCAAGCGAGTTTGAGGTTTGAGACACGGTACAAGATTAAGATTAAGCAATGAGAGAAAAAGAGAGTGTGAGTGTGTGCAGTGTCGAGTTATCGTGAGATTTGCGTAAGTTAAGGTTGTCGTGTTCGAGGAACAGGTTACGGTAGAAGAGTGTCGAAGCCATTTTCATTTTGTCCTCTCCATTTTACGGTTGTGCCCTCTATCATACACCTTTGTGAGTTTTAACAAGGCGGGTCCTGTTGGATTTAACTTGAGACTCGGGGGCAATTATGATCCTGATCGTGTCAAAATAACATATTATTATACGGAAAAGATTTCTACTGTTTCGCTTTAACTTTGGAAAATAAATATCATAAATAATAGTTTTATCTAATATTTTAAAATCGGATCAGAATTAAAATAATAAAATTATTACATTAAATTATATTATTTATTTTAAGTTATAAGAATTTATTATTTTATAAAATTGACTGATTAATTAAAAATTAATTATTTTTAACAATAAAAATTATTAAAATAAAATTTAAAATTCTACCCAAAGAATTTAAATTTTAAAATTTTATACGTTCAACTAATTGAATTTTTTAAATTTTTAGGTCTTATATAAATAGGTGATGAAATAATAGAGTTAGAATAGATTAAGAAGATCTCATCCCAAAAAAAACAAAATATTCCACTTTTTATAACAGTACGGAATGAGCCACACCCTTTGTTCATGAGAACCCATGCTGTGTTCATACATATAGGTAAGGTACAAAGTTGAAAGTGGTTAACATCATTATCAGATTGTCGCTTTCTCCAATCGTGCTTGAACTTAATTGATTACGCGAAGTCAAGTCACCCACATCTAAGCTTTTTTGGATAATGGTAGGAAGTGGGTCTTTTTGTTTCCGTCTGTTTTCGTTTTCAAGTCGAGGGAATACAGCCTCTCTTTATCGACCACAATCTATGTATGTATAAGCATCCAGTCATGTCACCTTCCCACTCTTTCAAACAGTTGAGTTAATGATAATGCATTGTGTCCTACAAAAGGTAAGAGTCTTAACACTAATCATTTAAAACTTAACCCTTCTTCACAGGGTTAAGTTTTGAATGATTAGTATATATATGATAGTTCACAAAATTTAAATAAAATGTTTAAATAAATGAAGAAATTAAATAATAATATAATTATTGGATTAAACTAAACTTAAAATAAAGAAGGCCATATCCTAACCATGATTACATTTCTTTATGGGTGTTTAAATTTTGACCATGGGACACATTTTTTGTCGTATATCAGAAGAAAATGAACGAAGATTGAAGAGTCATTAAGTACAACGTAAGTTTAGGTGTCATACTGACAATATTCTTAATGACGTGCGATTATTTATTTATCCACCTATTTTTGACACTTAAAAAAGAGTCTAACACATACTTCTAAAATAATATAAATATATATATATATAATAAAAATATACAACAACAATAATATTCAATAAAAATCTTGTTAATACACAAAATTTAAAAAAATCTAATAATACATAATTTTACTCTAAAATAATAGGGAGATGTTTTCATACAAAATATATCGTATTGTTAAACATATTTAAATTTGTGCGGTGCCTTCAATAACGTGCCCAATTTTTATGTAATGTATATATATATATATATATATATATATGTCTTGACTTATTTTTTGGAAACAATTTAATTAGAAAAAATCCTTACGTGTAAGTAAAACACAAATACACCATAGTTTTTCTTAATCAAAATATTATAAAAAGAAAT
>JAOTJB010000006.1:3265610-3277842 GCA_027123815.1 Erythroxylum minutifolium | reverse complement strand
CAAAGGTGTCGTTGTCCCCCAAATTTGGAATATTGATGCAATGGGGTTATTGAGCATCCGTAGGGGCAGCTAGTTCATGAAAAGTGCGATTTGCAGCCATCTTTTCCTTTTTCTGAACTTGTTGTCTCTATTTTGTTTGCTTTCATAATCTCTCGGTTGTCTTTTCTATCTCTGAATCGAATAGCAATTGATTTGTTTTGTCTACTTGTGTAATATACATATACTATCAAGAATTTCGCGACAGTGCCAAAATTTGGTAATGATGTCGCTTACAACCAAATTAATACCAACTCTAATATTGAAATATGTAGTTAGTGAAGAGTTGAGATCGTTCCCACGAGAAATTTATTAGTAAATGTTATACGAGTTGATGTGCTTGGTTTGCTATGTCACGCAGTCTCTCATCGAAGTCTCCAATGGTTTCGCTCTTATCTATCTTCAGCTCCTCAAATTTCACAGCCAACATCTAAAATTTTAAGACTATCACAGATTTCGATCTTTCATGTATAGTTTGCAAAGTGTCCCACGCTTTTTCTGCCGATTCACAAGCTGATATCATAGCAAAGCAACCTTCATCAACGATACTAAAGATGGCGTGCAGGGCTAGAGAATTTCCAAGCGCTCTCTATTCTTCAGCTCTTGTCCACTCATATGCATCTTTAAGCACTGCTTCTCCATTTTCATCAGTCGTCACAAGATTTGTCCAACCATTTAAAACTACGTTTCATGCTTTTGTTCCTTGTGCCTGAATGAACACTCTCATCCATAATTTTCACGTAGGATAATTTGAACCATCTAACAACGGTGGCCTTATGATTGATGCCTCTTCTCTTATAACTATAATTGCAAAACAAAGATCTACACCGACTTGAGGTACCAAGTTCTGATTCGGTGATCCACTTTGATATCAATTGAAAAAACCGTAAGGGTGTATTAGTTTTGCAAACTCTTCGATTTACAACAATCGTTTCTATCACAATAAAAAACCAGAAGAATTAAATGCAACAAAATAAATCAACACTAATATTTGTTAACGTTGTTCGACATACCTTGCCTATATCTGTGGGGCCCTCACCTAGCTTAATTCTTTCACTATCGACAATAGTTTTTTATAAGGCTTTACTAAGCTGACACCACTTAACCCTTGACACTATCCCTCGTCCTCAGTACCTGTGAAAGAATTTCACACCCAATAGTACGATTGCCTCGTACTAACCTCAACAAAGGATTTTTCTTAACAATCTTATAACGTAAGAACACTAAATATATAACTCAAATGGTTAAACAAACTTCAACATAAATGAGAACACTTGAGAAAGAACAGAAAAACAACTTCCTTTCAGATTCAGTTCCACCAAAATAGGTTTGAAAGTTGTCACAACAAACTATGGGATGATCCACGCAAATACCAGTAATAATTTACAGCAGCAGGATGAAGACACCAAGTATGATAGCCTATGCAAACCACCTACTCCAAGATGTTGTAACCACAAAGAAATCAGTCAACAATTATCATTCACCTGTGACAAACCCAGACAAGACAAAGACTAAACCAAAATAAGGCAAGGAAAAAATCACGCAACAACCATCATAAAATCTACAGTTCACTAACACTTTCCTTCAGCCCACGACAACACCTTCCAAAATGATGACTCTTACACATCACAACACACTTTTAGCTATCTCTTAATTTTCTGCACACCCAACAACGTGATCTACCCATTCACCATAGATCAATCCACACCAAGATGTAGAACAAGTCACACGTAAGCCTCCCTCAATTCAACCCACAATAAAAAGAATCAAATCTCAAGTTCACTTTTCATGCATTCACTTGCCATAACCACTCAAACGAAAGCATTACCAAGTAACTCATATGTGTATATAGCATAAGCAAGATCACGCACACTGTATCAAGTGAACGCCCAACCAAAATCTTCACCAAATCACTAACGCCTCAAGTGCAGAAGCTAGGTCGCGCACATAGGAATCTTTTTGACAAGAAAATCATGCACATAACCACACTCCTTTAGCTATCTCACAGTATACTCCACACAATAGCAACACGATGTGCCTATACATACTCAATTAATCAATCAAGACACTAATAAAAAATCACTCACGCAAGCCTACCTTGCTACAGTAGAAAAAAAAACACAATATCTATCCATAATCTGACATAATCCGCTTGAACTTTAGTTAAAGATAGACTTCTAATTTCACTGTAATTCTTATACCAGAGTCCAACTCAAATAAGGAGTGTTACTTATTTACACCATATCTTGATTTGGATTTTTAAACATTATCTTGAAGACCCAATAATCAAAAATGCTAAAATTAAATAATTGAGATATAATAAATATATTAACAATAACAATAACTTAAACATGAATCATATGGTATTCTTACGTGTATATATCATGTAACGGTCGACTCTTTAACCTGTTTAAACTATTTTATTTCAACTACTAAATGCTCTTAGTTAATTAGGGTTATATAATGATTTACTCTTTAATAGTAAAAGATATATTTTTTGCATATTTTTATTTTAAATTATTATTATTAAAATATTAAAAATTCATTAAACAACAATAGCAATTAGTAGAAATCCCACTGATACCTAAAATCTGGGAAAGTTTAGTAATACGCAACCTTATCGCTAATTAGTAGAGAGGTTATTTCCAAATGATCCATATAAAGAGAAATAATAATAATAATAATCTAAAACCCTAAGAGGTAGTGTTTCCTATTTACACGTATAGGCTAACTGTAAGAAGAAAGAGTTAAAAGACTTATAGTAACTAAAAGGATCTGTTTACGAGGGATTCTTTTTCTGAATCATAATACACCAAAGTTTTCTTTTGTAGGTTACGTCCTCGATATTAAAAACAATCATGATATTAGAAATTCATTATGGTATTAAAAACAATTAGTTATATAACAATTTATGTCAAAATAAATTTATAAAAACTTGATAAAATGAAAAGTTTAAGAATTTTTCAGATCATAAAATGTTTTTGTGATTTGAGAAAATAACTATATTTTTTAAAATAAGTAAAACAATATAAAAGATTCATATCTTTTACAGGTTGCTCCAATTGCTGCCAAAACGCCTCTTCCAGGGACGTATTGAACCTCTTGTTGTTGGCTTATGCATTTCCGTCTTAAAATTGTCAGATTATTTAACTAAATTTTTATTTATGATAATTAATGTTCATTGATACACGGTGTTATGCTCAGAAACTTGTGATTTGAAACTTTAAGAAGTTTTTTCTTACTATTATTTTGCAAAATTATGGTTTATTTTGTAAATTTTACTTACAAAATAAACTCTGATAGACAAACAAATTTAACAGGATTAGAAGTTATACGTAAATTATTTTGTATTGCATTACTTTTTAATGAATATTTATTATAATTGCGTAAAATTTTAATGTTGCATTGTATGTGAGTTTATCATAAGCTTTTTTATCAGGTAAAAATAAGGATGCGTATTATTAGACTTCTCTAGATTTCGCGTCTTAGTGGGACTCCCACTTAATGTTGTTATTGTTTTTTTTAGAAGTTATGATGATTAAAAAGATTAACCTAAATGACTTTAAAATATTATAATTTTATATTCTCTAAAATATTAAAATTTATTAATAAAAATTTCTTTAAAATATTAAAATTTGCCTGTTTTTATTTCAATACAGATTTTGATTTAAGAAAAAAAATTTAAGAAGTGATTCAATTAATAAAATATATTTTAAATGAAAAGGTTACGGCTCTCCTAAAAAAAAATTGAAAAGGTTACATGTGAGTATCTGGATTAAGATTTTAGAATTATCTAAAAGCTCAAGACCTCTTGCTGTTTAATGCGGCAATATAAATAATAAAATATAAGGGGTGGTTTTGTTATTTTTAAAAAAAAGAAAGACAGAAAGAGGGGAGAGTATTTAAAAGCGCGTGGGGCTAAACATGTAATGAAAATGGTCACCAGAGAGAGTGGCGCGTGGGTCAGCGTTCCTGGTGTCAGCGGACACTCCAGCCAGTCAGCCACTCCTCCTCATATAACGCTTACATATATATGTGCACGCTCTTCTCTCATTCGCCCTTCTGCATACAACGTCGTTTCATTGCAAAAACAATAAAAATAAAACCCCTTACTCCCTTACTATAGGAGCTCGGTTTGACTGGACTTTAGCTGGCATCAAATCAAATGGTCGGTTTAGGAAACTATTTAAGGTTGCACTACTTGTACTCAATTCCAACGTTATCTTATATACAATAAGGTTACCTTAATCATAATCTTATGCTACAAGAATGAGAATGTAAGCAAGAGCCCCTCCACCTTGAGAAGAAGAAGAAGATATCAATGGTTGAATTACCACTCAATACATCAAATTTGTTGTTAATTTAGTGCACTCTTGATTCTATTTCTTTTTTTTACGCTTTTTTAATTTTCAAACTTGAATAAAAAAAACTTTTCTAGCCGGATGCTTGCTTATGTTTTTAGTTTTGATTTTTCTTTTTTCTTTATTATGATTTTATTAAAAAGAACCGTACGCAACTTTTTCTTTATATTTTATAAATAGACTATTTTAATAATTTAAATTCGTAACCTTTCGATAACAAAATAGTAACTTTATTAGTTACTTCAAGGGTCGCCCTTATTATTGATTGAATAAATACTAGTTAGTAATTTAATATTAAATTCTAATACAACCTAACTAATCAATTTATTTTTTAATTAAAATTTTGTAATTATATTTTTAAAATTGAGAAGTATTTATTAAACACATTTTAAATTTAAAAATCTTAAAATAAACAAGTTAACAATTTTAAAATTGATATTTATTAAATAAATGTTTTGAGAATTAAGTATATAATTGTAGATAATGATATTGAATCTAAAATTTTTAAATATTTTAATAATTAAATATTAGTTTACAAATACAATTTTATTACTTATGCAATTGTTTATTTTTATTATTTTGACTACACTTAGGTAATACTTGATATGTATTATTATTATATTATGTAATGTGAGAAAAAAAAAGGAGATATTTATTGTTTTGTCTAATAAAAGCAAAAGCCTAGAAATCACAGTGAGTATTAAAAAAGATCTAATGAATAAAGAAGAAATATTAGGGAGTCTAAAAGGGTCACCATCCATCAACGTAGATGGGGTTTTGGAAAGTGAATACTCAGCTATATTCCCTTCCAAATATTCCATTGAACAGTACCACATTTGTTTTCTCGAATTCCAGCCATTCCCTGCAAAAACACTCCCATTATAATCTCTCTGCAACCTCTCCTTTTTCATTCTCCATTAATACCGAGATAAAGAAATTAAAAGCAGACATAGCTCTCACTGTCCAAGTCTCTGATCATTCTGCACTCTTAAATTCAACTTACCCTTTTCACTAACTTTTGATCCAAACCATCATCCCCAGAAAAAAGCTTGTTTGCTATCTTTTATTACCTTCCTTTTTTATATATATAATCTGACTGGTATTCCCTCTGCAATTCCTTAGCCTTTCTTTAACATTTTCCTCTGATCTTCTATCTACTTACTCTATAGCTATACTATTAAAAGGTACCTAGCTATTGCCTCTTTCTACTTTACTCTTCTCTATCTCTTACTCTCTCTCAAACTCCATGCAAATCATAAGGCACTCATGATATAATCATACAATTACAACTCTGCTCCTTTTCAGCTATATACTCCCAGAGCTAGCTCTCCCTTCAAAGTTCTAACTAGTCCTTGGCATTCTATTTCAGTTTCCTAATTTGTACCCTTAAACCTCTTCTTTTCCTTTTACTCTCATTTTGTTTCATCCTCTACACTACTTCGAAGCTTGACTAAATTAGATCTCCTCATCATCTCCTCATGTTTTCGAGCTCCAACCCCTTAATGAGAACTACATCATCAGCTTTTCCTGATCTCTCGTTGCAGATCAGCCTGCCATCAGTTTCAGATTGTGAAGCAAAGGACGTGGGCTATGCTGGAGAAGGATTAATCAGAAAAGCACTGCGTAGTGATGGAAGCTCAACTACAGATTCTGGTAGCAGTGGAAGCGATTTGAGTCATGAAAATGGCTTTTTTAACCAAGAAAGAAGTCCTACTCTTATTGGTCGAAATGAGCCAACTTTGAGCTTAGGATTTGAAATGGCTGATTCAGGTCCTCCATCACTGCAAGCTCCGAGAAATATTAACTACCATCGCCACCACCATCAACCTCAAATCTATGGCCGTGAGTTCAAGAGAAATGCAAGAACGATCAATTGTGTTAAAAGAAGCATAAGGGCTCCGAGAATGAGATGGACCACAACTCTTCATGCTCATTTTGTTCACGCAGTCCAGCTTCTTGGTGGTCATGAAAGTAAATACAAAACAAAAACTACATTTCAAGCTTGTTTTCTGTATAGTTCAATTTCCTTCTCCTAAGAATAGAAGCATCTTTGTTGTTCTTTGTTATGTTAAATGCTAACAGCTGACTCCTTTCCCTTGTCGTACGTCACAGGAGCAACGCCAAAGTCAGTCTTAGAGCTAATGAATGTGAAGGATCTAACCCTAGCTCACGTGAAAAGTCACTTGCAGGTGAGGTTTGCTGTGTTCAATCTTCGGCCTATTTTAACCTGCGTGTAGATAGACAGTTTTTAAGATTCCCGAAGTTAGATTTTCCACTATTTTCCACTTCTCTGAATTTATCTCTATGCATTCCACAATTAAGAAGCTCTGGGACTGTGGAATGGTAAACCATGGTTCAAGGACAAAAGGGTACCTTTAATCTTTAGCATTATTCATCTTATACAATTTTTTTTTTTTTGCTATGGTATTCATGCAGATGTATAGAACAGTGAAGAGCACTGACAAAGGATCAGGTAAAAGATTTAGAATCTTGTCCTTCAAGTGCTATTCTTTTTCACTCTCTTATATTATTCTCTTTGCTTGGGTAGAGTTTGTTCATACAGGTGTGAACACAACTTGCTAACCCATTTACTGTTTTTGTCTGCAACTTGGATTGTCCTGATCAGTCCAGTTGAATTATTTGCTGGGATTCTAATAAGCAATGACTCATCAAAACTATGATTGTATAATTTGTAGGTCAGTCCCGCACAGATGTGGGTATGAACCAGCAAAGGGATGGGATTATTGATGTGAATGCAGGATCACTATCTTGTGGAAAAGCTGATACCAACAACTCTCCTTCTTCTCTCATCCCACCACCAACTTCTCCACCACTACCGACCGTGCAGGAAAACCAAATGTGAGTGCTTCGCATGCTTTCCCTCTACTACTATTCCCTCTTGTTTCTTGTTGTCAGGATGTGCAATCTTATTCTCTCAATCAACTCGGTATCTATTAAAAATTCCCAACTTAAAATGAATACGTTAAACCATTGCAAACATACATACGCATTAATTTACAGTAGTTCATGCCTTGGCTTTAGCGTCGAAGACAACAGGTTTGACCAGTAAAAATCTCTTGCTTTACATTGATCTTAATGGTTTAGGGTTTCTAGGGCAGTGGTGAAACAGTGATTTACGGTGTTGTCTTTTAACAGATATATTAGATTGTCATCGTGACTTCATCCCCATATGTATGCGGGTACGTTAAGGTCATGGTTCAAATCTCAATGTCATATTTTAATCCCACCCTTCAAAGAGTCGTGTCTTTAGTTGATGGAGTCATTAATGCTTTCTTGGCTTGGCTGGATTTCGTTGACTTTATACCTCTATACTATATATATGATCAGACCAGAAGGTGAGAGCCTTATTATAATTTTGGATCATAACCATCATATTTAAGCTCAAAAGCGAGAAATGTTCTTGCGTTTGTATGATCCAACTTCTTGTAAAACAGAGGGGATTTGAAGGTCTAACTAGTATAACTTCCGCTAGATGCTTATGCACTTGCTGTTTCCATCGTTTTTTCTTTTTTATTTTTACATTGATAGCTTGTCAATATCATGAACAGAGGTTCGTGGTCATCATCACCAGATAGAAATGATAAAAATAGATCAAGTCCTGATGAAGCTTTGACGTATTCTCACTTTAAGGTACTAACTTTATCAATATAAACAAAAGTCTTTCACATAGATTGAGATCGATCTAGCTAATTTGTACTTAAGTTGCATGACCTATTTGTTTTCTATAATCAGGAGGACGGTCCCAAGGAAGCCCTCCATGTGTCTGATAGAGAGAAGGACAGGTTGGACTGTAGCTCCTTGTCACCACCACCAGCTGTGTTGCTTAACCTGGAGTTTACCCTTGGAAGGCCGAGTTATTGGCAAGCGGACTATGCTGAGTCGTCTACCGAGTTAACTCTTCTCAAGTGTTGATCACTAACTAATTACACACACCTTTTAAATATCTAATCCTACTTTAGCCATTGTCCACGGAACAAAAATCTAATTTTTTTATGAGTCCATTTCATGTTCTTAATTGCAAAATTGTCTGGCTTTGCATAAATCAAAAGCTTAACGGTAGCTATATATATGATGGATTCTTAACTAGGCAACGTTTTGACGGGTGAAACTGGCGAAGTGTCATGGAATTATGTAACTTATGCTTCAGTTTATAAAACTTAGCTTTGATTATTAGCAATAAAGAAAGAAAATATACAGAACTACGTGAAGTAAATTGGATCTCAAGTTTTCATTAACAAGGTGCTTGAAGTTGGATATTAGATTGTATACTAATAAAATCTCTGGTGCAATTGGATTTGTTGAAGAACATCGATAAAAAAGTTGATGACTAGCAGGAAGGGACCGAGCGTCATGATTTTGCCTTCCCTCCATGAATGAAAACCTGCAAGTAAGTCGAAGTCTGTCACTGACAAAGGGCAGATTAGAAGATTTGAGTAACTCGTCCACAAGATATAAATTTTTAAGCAAACCTTGCGATGATAATAAATAAATTCTTAAAACAATATAATAACGTATACTAATGGATTAAGCTTAAGAAACTGTAAAAGCCTCTAACTTAAAAATTCAAAACGTCCAATAATAAGACTCATCTTACTATTTGAACCACCTTTTGAAAAAGCATGTTGAAGTAAATCTGCTCTGCTGAATAGGAGAACTGACCTTTTTGTTCATAATGGTCATAACTGAGATAAGGCCCTTTCTTCATCATCCTATTTTGTCATCTTGAATCAGGGCCTGAGGTTGGTAATATGAGTATTAATAACAGGCTCCAGGGTCCAATATTACCAACTAAAATAGGTCAATTGTATCAGGGACCTAAATCATAGCACAACGTCCAATAGCAACGGTGGAAATGGTTCTAACTATGTGTTGGGTGAAGAAAGTGTCCGGTTTTGTACAATAATTGGACCACACTCGATTCAGACTCAAGATTGCCGCAGACAATCCAGAATTTTATGTACATTTTCGCAATCCTCATGATTTTGGGATATCTTGTCATAGATTTGTGAGGAGCAATGTCGGTCATAATCTCATGATGGCATGTCCTGTGTACCACGTCTTCCACTATCATCTGTTTCCACTTGATTTATGTACGAACTGGTCTCGGGGAAGAGAACGAAAGCAAGAAAAGAGAGCTTCGATCCATTTCTTTTCAGCTGGTATGGCAGTGCAGTTGTTTCAAGCTATATACGAAGTTGCTAAAACTCTTGAGATAATACAACATTACTTCCAACATTCTAAATGTAATTTTTTATAACATGATATTGTGTTTATGACTGAAAAATTATATCTGAAAGATGTTTTACACATTTCACCCCTCTTTTAATGTTTAGTGGCCTATATTATAATAATTAAAATAGTTAATAACCTTGTAGATGGTTTAATCTACTGTTAATAGATCTTAAATTTAATTATCTCAAAAAATAAAAATTAAGGGAGTATGATTCTTTCATACAATTGGGCATTCAATCACACTCCTTATCAAACCCCAGCATTGAAGAACAAGAATGAACTTAAAAGACAAATATGTGCATGCATAACGAGTCCCCCGTCCCGTATATACACCCTCCTCCACAAGACTAACAGGTGTTTGAAGTTACTCCTTGTCATAATTTAAGTCATTCATTGATAAAACTCTAATAATCTTTTTATTCAGTCTTAACGATTTTCTTAGTTTTTCGCCCCTTTTCACAATTTCTATTGTAGGATAGAATAACTGGTGGCTGATTTCTGGCTCTCACTGCTGGGGTTGTCACGTCCCGAATGTAAACAAACTAGGTTGGTCTCATCGTCATTATAAGATTTACAATATATTAAAAAATGAAATTTATTAAAAATATTTTTTTATAAATATAGTCTTTTTCTTTATCTAGAAATCCTTCTAAATCTAATTCTACAAAACTATGCTCTCGTTACAAATTTTGATCTTAAAAAATACACAAAATCGAATTGTACATATAACTTAAATAAAAATTATAATAATATAAATATAAGATTATTTCATTTTATTTTATATAACAAAAACATTTACAATTATATTTATATGGTACAACTAATTTTTGAAAAATACATATTAAGGAAGTTTAACTTTGTGATATCAAACCAACGTACAAAATATTATACTACTTAAGATAGGAGTCATTTATTTCGCTTTAATTGGTACATGTCTTATTTTGATATTTAGTTATTCATACAAGCATGCCTCAATTTAGTATTGCCAATGATATCTGACATATTTTGGTGTTGGCTAACTTGCATGATCGATATAATTATATATGCCCCAGTGAGATGTTGATTGATAAGTCACACACATGCACAATAACTACCTTTTGGAATCTCAAATCATATAAACAACACAATTCATCATTTAATGCGTTCAAAATGCATATGAGACAACTAACCATAAAAATGCATCTTAAATCGTAAGTCATATGCCTGTCAATTTTGATGATTAAAAATCATGCAAAATCCACATAATTATACTTTTGAATCACTTATATTTCTATTTAAAAATATGAACAAAATATCAAATATTCTTTTGTGGTATCACAAAATAATTTTTATCAAATTCTCTTATTTGGAGTAACTATTATGTCTTATTATAAATTATATATAATTCTATTATCTTTCTATAGGCTCTTAAATAGCTTCAACCTAATATTTCTATTAAAAATTATGTATAATATTGAACAATAACGAATAATAACAATAACCCAAATAACATACTTTTTCACTAAATTTCCTTTTTTAGTTATATCACTAAATTTAATCAATCATATAACTTTTGAGTATTTAATTTTCAAATTTAATTAATAAACACTAAAAATATTTTTAAAATATTAAATTCTTTCAAATAATAAACATAGGAATTTAAAAATACGGGATCTCATTTAAAATAATTCTTATGAAATTACACGAAATTGTCTAAGGATTTTACTTATACATCGTTCTTAGCCATGTACACCAACATCCTTTTTCGAGCCAATATCCTTTAGTTTTTATTCCAATGATATTTTGACTAGCCAACAACCTTTTTTTTTTTGAAATAAGAAATAATTTCACTCATAGGCTCGAAAGAGTATTCCAGTTATTTTAGAGACAATTCCAAGTTTAAGTAATATTTAAGCATTCTAACTCAAATGGAAAATGAGTAGCCACATTGAAAGAAAAAAATGAGAGTTAATATCAGGAACCAAATTACATAGGCAACAAACCTAATTAATTGAAATCTTGATTCTGTCTGTGGTAAAGGAGGCTTTAGGCATCCATGATCCTTTTTAAATAATGTTATACCAAGGAACATTAGTAAGATGAGTTCTAATAGCTTCTGGACATGAGGATTTGGAGAACTTCCCATTGCTTTTAGAGTTCTAGACGGCTTTATCCTTCAAAAGGTGGCTAGGAAAATAACTTTGAAAGATATGAAAGCAATCTGTCCATGCCTCTTTGAATGGCTAGCTAAAAATACTGATAAATAATCTTGGAGACTCAGTATGAGAGCAAATGATTTTTCTTTTCCTTTCCCTAGGAATAAAAGGCCAAGAATGCTACTGGCATATAGGGATTTGTCATTATTAGGTTGACCTCAGCCAACAGTTCCTGGCATCAACTTATAAACCGGTTGGGTTCTGTCACGTACTGTTCGTCTCCAAGAAAAAAATGGTTCCATATCTGTTACTGATTCTAATTTCTGGGATTTTTCCTTTAACCGTCATCTACTTTGCGTTCGTTAGGAATAGGCAGAGTCCTGAGAAGAGCACGACTAGAAAAGCTCCAGAACCAGCAGGAGCATGGCCAATCATCGGCCACCTCCA
>JAOTJB010000006.1:3232813-3250358 GCA_027123815.1 Erythroxylum minutifolium | reverse complement strand
TGGACGAAACAACATTTTTAAACCAAAAACCTTTATCGTAACCAAACACCCTTTACCTCCTACCAATACACCACACATCATATCACAGGCCTTAAAAATCCCGCATTGTTAAGAATCTGCTAACTCAGAATATAAGGCACTTATTCAGAACAACACTTGAATTTTAGTACTAGCTTTAGAAGCTCAGAATGTGGTGGTTTATGTGGGTATTCCGGACGAAGAGCAATCTTGATGGGTCTATTGCTTGTTATAAGTCCCACCTTGTGGCAAAAGGTTACAATCAGTGCTCTGGAGTTGACTATATGGAAACATTCTCTCTAGTGGCAAAACATCAGACTATTAAAGTAGTTCTTACTTTGGTATTGACAAATTCTTGGGCGTTACATCAAATGGATGTCAATAATATGTTTTCTACATGGGAGTCTAAGTGAAATGGTTTACATGTGCCAACCACTTGGCTTTGTTAATCCTAAACACCCTACTCATGTTCGCAAATTACGCAAAACTATATATGGTCTCAAGCAAGCTCCGCGAGCATGGTGTTAGGAACTCCGACTCTTTTTAGTTCAATATGGTTTTGTTGCAAGCATCAATGATTCGTCTTTGTTTGTTTTCTTTGGATTCTGTACTTATGTATTTTCTAGTCTACGTTGATGATCTACTGCTCACTGGGAATTCTTCTGATTCTCTGACACGGTTCATGGCTGCCATATCCAGTCAGTTTTTGCTAACAAATATGGGCCCACCACCTTACTTTCTTGGAGTGGAAATCATCCCAACTGTTGGAGGTTTTGTTTCTTACACAATAACGCTATATTCATGACTTACTTGATCTCTTTCATATGGAAGAATGTAGTGCTTGTGCCATGCCCCTTTGTACCTCAACTACCCTCAAACTTGACGATGGGTCCATCTCTATCGATGGAAAACTGTACAGAAGTATACTTGGGGCCCTTTAGTATGTTACACTTACCAGACCTGATCTTAGTTTCTCTATCAACAAACTATCTCAGTTTATGCACAAACCGTAGGAGCTTCATTTTCAACAACTAAAACGCACTCTTTGTTACCTGAAGCATACTTATAACTAGGGTTTACACTTGACTAAACCATCTCATCTACGCATCCACGCTTATAACGATACCGATTGGGGAGGGGATGTTGACACCAAGCTCTCTACGTCTGATTATGTTATTTATTTTGGGAGTAATCCTATATCATGGAGCTCCAAACGTCAGCAAAAATTTTCTTGATCGTCTATCGAAGCCGAGTACCAGGCCGTAGCCAGTACTACCACAGAAGTTATGTGGTTGTAGAATCTTTTGAGTGAGCTTCGTGTTCTGTTATCATCTACTCCGCAACCACATATGTCAGTTCCAATCCTGTGTTTCACTCGCTAATGAAGCATCTTTCCCTGGACTATCACTTCGTTCATGAACAGATACAAAAACATTCTCTTAGGGTGTGCCATCTCTCTTCTGGTGATCAAATTACAGATGCTCTTACAAAGCCTCTTTTATGATACAAGTGTGAACAACTCCGTTCCAAGATGAGCGTCGCAGCTCGCGAGCTCCTCTTGCGGGGGCATAATGGAGGATAAATATGAATAAATATGGTTAAAGATTTATGGGTGATTTGATCTCGTATGATATATCTTTTGTAACAATATATCCCTTAGAATAGGAAACAATTCGAAACTAATTAGGTCTTCATTTTTAAAACATTCATTTTATTGTAATTGAAAACAAAGGAAACACACAATTACCAGTTCTTGTTTAGACAACAGTTTAGAAAAATAAGTTGAAGGAGAAGCAGAAGAAAGATGCGAAGGCCCTATTTTCTATCCAACAAAGCATAAATGATGCTTTGTTCCCACGAATGATGAGAGCAACCACCTCAAAGGACGCATGAGATTTGCTACAAGAACACTATCAAAGGACCAACAAAGTGGTGACTGTGAACTTGTAGACATTGCGTTCCAATTTTGAAATTTTAATAACAAAGTTGATTGACACAATTCAAGATTTCTATACTCTTATAAATTAAATTCACTCTTTCAGTGAAGATTTGATAAATCAGAAAGTAGTTGAAAGTATTTTGAGGAGTCTCCTACCTAAGTTCGATCATGTTGTTGATGCTATTGAAGAATCCAAGGATTTATCTGTTTATTGTTCCTTAGTTGAGTTAATGGGTTCTCTTGAGTCATATGAAGCTCGCTTAAAATAGATCAACTGGAGCTTCTATGAAGCAAACTTTTCCGATGAAGGTTGATATGAAACATTTGAAGGTATATGAAAAGATGGATATGGTAACAAAAGGGAATGTGGGCGTGACCATTCTAGCCATAGTCGAGGTCGTGGTAGTTCAAAAGGTCAAAGAAATCAAGGTAATGTAAGTTCTTTGGTAAAGCTAATCATTTGGAGAGAAACTGTTGGCACAAAATAAATCTAATTATGGAAAAAATGCAGTTCAATGTTATAATTGCAAAAGATTTGGTCACATTGCTAATAATTGTGAAGGAAAAGATCAAGCTAATTTTCAAGAAGAGAAATATAATGGGTCAAATAATTTATTTGTTGCTTATTTAGTTGTTAATGTTGCTATATCCTCTAAAGGGTGGTATTTAGACAGTGGTTGTAATAATCATATGATTGGCAACCAAAGTTTTTTGTGTAGAAATTGTTGAAACAGTGAAATCCAAAGTGATCTTGGAAAATAACGGCCAAGTTAAAGTGTGTGTATTGAAACAATTACTGTAAGTTGCAAAACTGGTAAGACACTCATCCATGATCTCATATATATATTCCAAATTTGGGTAATAACCCTTTGAGCTTGGGTCAATTATTGAAGAAAGATTATTATACTATATTTGACAATGAAGACTGCATGATTTATGACAAAAGGCGTAAGGATTTGGTCCATTTAGTAAAAATGTCTGAAAATAAAATGTTTTCATTTATGTTTTACAACTTGATCTTGTTGCATTTATTACCTTAAGTGATGATATAGTTCTTTGGCGTATAAGGTTTGCGCATATTAGCTTTAGTGGACTACAAATGCTGCATAACTAGAAGATGGTTACAGGTCTACCAACTGTACTTAACTTGAATTCTCAGAAATGTGAACCTTGCATTTTTGGGAAACATTATCGTGAAAGGTTTCCAATGGTCAAGTCTTAGAGAGCCACTAAACCTTTAATGCTGGTTCATGCTGATATTTCTGGACCGATGCAAACACTCTCAGTAAAAGTAAGTATTTTTCTTATCTTTGTTGATGATTTCTTAATAATGACATGTGTGTAGTTCCTAAAAGAGAAAGCAAAGGCTTTTAAATTTTTTCAAGAAATTAAAAGCTGAAGTGGAGAAGGAATTTGAGTGTTTAACCATAAAACTCTGAATTGATCATGGTGGAGAATTTACATCCAAAGAGTTTGAATTATTTTGTATCCATTTTGGTATCTATAGGCAACTGACAACAAGCTATACACCACTATAAAACGATGTACTAAAATGAAAGAACAAAATAGTTGTTAAAGCAGCCAAAAGCATGTTAAATGATAAGCATCTTCCACTAAGATTTTGGGCAGAAATAGTGGCTACTGCTATATATGTTCTCAAACGATCAATAAAACGAGCAGTTGAAGGAAGAGCTCCTTAGAAAGCTTGGTTTGGTAGATGCTTAATGTTAGTCATCTACAAGTATTCTATTCTATTACTTATGCTCATGTACTATCAAAAGCTTGATGTGAAAAGCATCAAGTGCATTTTTATCGGTTATAGCAAGTAGACAAAGGGTTATAAACTTTTCAATCCCATTACTGAAAGTTAATTATTAGTTGTGATGTCATCTTCAATGAAGAAGATGCTTGGGATTGGATAGAAAATGATGTTGCACATACCATTGGTGGTATTATAGAATCTGATTTAGAGTCTTTTGACTTGAATTCTACTTTGGATGGAAGTAATACCAATACACCTATACAATACCTAGAAGACTCTGCTCTTAATTCTCCTCAGAGAAAAGTAAGAAGCTTATCAAAAATTTATGTTATCTCTGATTTTGCTTATTTTGCCATCGAACCAACTTGTTTCGAAGATGTAGCTAATAAGGAAGAATGAGTTAGAGCAATGAAAGAAGAATTGGAAGCTATTGAAAAAATCAGACTTGGACTTTGGTTGATTTGCCTAATAGGAAAGATGCTATCCAAATGGTTTATTGATATTGAAAAAGAATAAAGCTCGCTTGGTCGTGAAAGGATATGCCCAAGTTCCCGGTACTAGATTTTCTAATACTTTTACTCTTGTTGCTCGTTTGAATACAATTAGATTATTTCTAGATGTGGCTGCACAAAATAGTTGGCTTATATATTAGCTAGATGTAAAGCTAGATGTAAAGTCAATCTTTCTTAATGGTGATCTTGTGGAGGATCTGTATGTTGAGCAACCAAAAGGATTTGAAGTAGAGGGATCTGAACACATGGTTTACAAATTGTATAAAGCACTCTATGATAAAATTGATTCCTATTTTATAACAAACAATTTCTAAAGACTGCTAATGAGTCTATCATTTATATTAAGAGTTGGGTTAGGTTAATGATTATTTGATGATATGTTTATATGTGGAAGATATAATTTATATTGGTAATTCTTTTGGCGTAATGAATACCTGTAAAGAGGAAATGATGGAGGCTTTTGATATGTCTAATTTAGGACTTCTACATTATTTTTTGGGTCTAGAAATTGTTCCATATGTGTGGGATCTCTTTGTCAAAGATGTATGCTACAAATTTATTAAAGAGATTTGGCATGGTGAATGAGGTTGTCAAAACTCCCCTTAATGGAAATAATAAATTCCTCTTAGAAGATGAAGTTAAGAAGGTGGATGAGAAATTTTTTAGAACCTTGGCGGGAGGGCTAATGTATCTCACACACTCTCGACCTGATATGATGTTTGTAGTAAGTTTGATTTTTTGTTATATGCATAGTCCAAGTAGACATCATCTTAGGGCTACTAAAAGAATGTTGAGATATATTCAAGGTACAATAAGTTATGGGATTAGGTATGTGAAAAATGAAAATAAGGATCTTGTAGCTTATATAGACAGTGATTAGGCTAGTTTAGTAGATGACAAGAAAAGCATAACTAGATTTGTGTTTTGCTATGGTGGAGGAGCTATTTCCTAGGTATCAAAGCAACAACAGGTGATTGCTTTGTCCAGTACAGAAATTGAATAATAGCTGCCATAGCCATTGCTTGTCAAGCAATATGGTTAAGAAGGATTTTGAAAATTTTGAAATAGAAGCAAGTGCAGCCAATAAAGATTTATTATGATAATAAATCCACAATTAATCTCTCAAAAAATGATGTACGCTAAAGGATAACCAAGCATATTGAAACTCGATATCATTACATCAGAGAATTAGTCACAAAAGGAGATGTTGAATCTTTTCATTACATCATTGATGAGCAAACTACGAATAAGATGACAAAAGCTCTAATAGAGAATAAAGTGTAGAAATTTTGCAGCATGATTTGAGTTATCTCACTTGATTGAATTAAACGGAGAATGTTGACTAATTCAAGTCTTTTTTATCACTTTCTCAATGAGTATTCCATTTTCCTTTTTTTGTTGCTATTGTTTAGGGATATTATATGTTAGTTCTTTGATTTTTGTCACCAGTAAATAAATACATGGTCTACGTGTTTCCTATTTGTAAAGACCATATGTCTATATATATTGTTAGTGTGTTGAAGTTTCTAGAGTGAATACAAAAAGACAATTTTATCTCCTATCAAAGTATATTTTCTTTCTCTTTCTACAATATTTTCCTATTACTTAAATGATCTGTGGTCGAAGCTAG
The DNA here is from genome assembly GCA_027123815.1 of Erythroxylum minutifolium. Taxonomy (NCBI): domain Eukaryota; kingdom Viridiplantae; phylum Streptophyta; class Magnoliopsida; order Malpighiales; family Erythroxylaceae; genus Erythroxylum; species Erythroxylum minutifolium. The sequence goes on along the minus strand of JAOTJB010000006.1, from coordinate 3,244,497 downwards.
AAATGCAAGGCCCAAAGTAGGCCATCTACCCCATTATCAGGTCCTGAACTTCAATATAACCTTATCAGATTCTATAAAGATTAGGATCTATCTAGCTTGCTAGTATTTGACTACACAATTATTAACAATCAACGATGAGAAACTCTCCTTTGTGCCCAACTCAAAGTTCCAAATGTACAGCTTCCATAATTGATGCTGAAATTGAGGCATATAACGAAAGAATCACACATATTCAATGAAAGCTTTGCCATTTTAGGTTATGTAAATTCTTACTGGTTTTCCCTCTCGGAAGTAAAAAAACTTTGTTTAGTTGATATTTATATGGGAATGGATAAAAAATCAAAAGAAGGCTGCTCTATCTGATTTCTATTCCACCACTAAGTTAACTTTTATTGGTGAAACTATTATGAGTTCCTTAAATTAATTTAAAATTTTCTGTAATTGAATAAATGTAATAGAGAAAAGTAGGAGTCGATCTCACATAAAATTCTTTTTTTTCAACCGTTATAAAAGAAAATAATTAATAAAGAAAAAGGGTTGATCAATTTTGAAAATAAAGGATGTAATAAAATGAAGTTCTTAATAAAACAAATCTTAGTTTATGGTTGCATCCACTTTTTAGAACTACGATTGATTATTGGCACAAAATAATTATTTTATCAATCATATATTTAATGTGATACTAAATATCCATTTTTCCTTAGGATTAGATAATTAAAAACACGTAATGCAATTAATCCTTATTGCTTAACAACTTTAGATATGATCCAAAATTTAATTAAACAATAACTTTAAGAAAATAAAGACCATTGAAGCAAGACAATACAACATTTGCAGTTGCATTTAATCTAGTTCAATGCTTTTCCTAAGAGAAATAATTTTTGACGCAACAAATTAAGATTTTTAGTTGTCACAAGTTATCAAAAGACTTAAAACTTTTGCATGGTCTAACTTTCATATAACGAATGATTATTTCAATCAATAAACTAATTGTGCACTTTGGAATTAATTACAAATAATCATAAAATAAAAGCATGGAAGAACAATTCAATATATGAATTAATGAGATGCTTTACCATAAGGCCCACTTGGCTCCCAATCTTCAAAGTTCTAAAAAGAGTTTTCACTTTATTTAACTATGAATAAAAGACTTAGCTAACAATGACCATTCCTATCACTAGAAGCTGAAGAAAAACTACTCTAATTTTGACTAAAGAAAAGAGAATACAAGAGAACTTTGAGAAGTTGGAAATTGTAGCTTGACATTGGATGCTTTTCTCCTTCACAGTCTTGGCTCTATTTATAGCTTTCAAAACTCATGTGAAAATCTTGCGGTTGTGATTATTTGGATCCCTCAATTCATTACTTCATTTATTTTCACTCAAATTTGGCCAAGATAATATTTTAAACCACTTTTAACATGTTTTTCTCTTGTAAGTTTAAAGTTTGAAAATTGTAGTTTTCAATGAGCGTCCACGCTTAAGATTACGTTAGACTATTTTTCTAGATTTCACTTTGATTCCCACAATCTAATCCTAATTTGAAAAATAAATTGTTTTGTTAGCCCAAATCTCCTTGATTCATCCTTGATTATTGGAGATATTATCATTTATTTCAAACTTTCAACTTTGAATTATTATGAGTGGCTCGGAAAACAAAAGTCACATTTAATTCCCCAAATAGCTGAAAAATGCCATATTAAAAACATATAGTTGGGTGATAAGATATATGATAGGAAAGGTTTGTGATATGGGTTTAGAATATAAAGAAAAGGGATCTTAAAAATGGCTCCAAAGTGTTGGACTAGGGATAATTAAGTAAGGTGACTTTTTAAGTTAAATAGATAAAACAAGGAAGGCTTTTATAATATTCAAGCTCACAAGCATCATAGCAATTCAAATTGGTCCAATGCAAGTTCTAAAGGTATCCTAATAAAAGATAATCACACACTAAAGAAAAATTGGATAAACATAAGACGTTTATATCCTTGAGGCTCAAGTGCTAATAGGTTTCAAATAAATTCACCTGATCCTTATGCAATACTTTATCAATCAATTGGCTCTATTTGTTTAAGTTCATGCCTTAGCTATTTCAACTTATCAATGTGTTTAGCCTTCATCTTGGTCAATTTCAGTCTGAATTTGTACACTTAGTCCAATTTATTCAAATTGGTTTAACAAAAATTTCTTTGAAAAATCTTATTTCATAACTTTTGATAGTATTAGGAACAAACAAGAAAGTGCTCAAACATCCTAAAATGATTAAAATATCACAGAATCATAATAAGGAAAAATATCCCCACCTTTGTATTTATTTCAAACATTGTCCCAATGTTTATCGATAAAGCGCAAAAAAAAAAGAAAGGCATGAAATGAAAGAGCAAAAAAAAAAAGAAAAAATTTCCCTACTTTTCTTTTTTGTTTTAGATGGGGAATTTAGCGTGATTGCATAGTGGTTGGGTCTATTATAGGTGCAAAGTGATGTTAGTGGCTCATCGAGGCATAACTTGAGTGGTAGGTGTATGAAAAAAGGGAATTTTAGAGTATTCTATGTCAGATATAGTCATGTACACGACTGTGTCCTAGATCTATCCTTTAATTTCTTCTTTTCAATGGTTGAATATCTTCACGATTGTAGAGACATACACGATATTGGTACAAGAGCATGTCTAAATCCCACACGGCTGTATCTCTTTATGAATCAACCTCTTCATGTCCATATGGTTATAGTTAGGTAGATGGGGAAGGTAAATGAGCAAGTGGAGGTTCTCAACCTCTTCATGTCCATATGGCTATAGTTAGGCAGATGGGGAAGGTAAACAAGCAAGTGCAGGTTCTTAGACAGGTGTGTATAAATCCTACACAGTAATGTATCTTCAGCAATCAACCTCTTCATCTCTACACATTTATAGTTAGGAACACGAATACGGGCACTTGTTAGGTAAGTACACTAATGTGTGAGATCTCATACAATCATGTATCTTCACGAGTCAGCTTCTCTATTTTGAAACAATCAAAGAATCTTAGAGTTTAAAGCAATAGAAGTATACAAGCTTCCTTAAGATCTCTTATTAGTGTTTTCTTTGCTTGCTTAATTCTTTATAGTTTAAGTAGGCATCTTCGAGAAAGACTGACTAGCTATATTCAAGTTTGGGAGAAATAGTGTACTAGTGCTACACATGGAGTTCAAGTGAAAGAATTCCTGTGACAATTTTCTTATGTTCACAGTTTAATGCACGGGTGTAGGTTTTACTTGCCTTTTAGACCAAAAAAGGGAGGAATCCAGATGAACCAAGAAAGAAATCCAAGGAATGCAAGATACTTTGAAGATACAGATGAATCTGAGAAAGAAATAAAAGGAATGCAAGATGCTTTGAAGATACACGGGCATGCGAGATCTCACTAAGTATGTCTATGTTTTTATAGGTTTTTCTCTTGTAAATTCGAAATTTGAAAATTGTCGTTTTCACTAAATGTGCTCAGGTCGTACTGTTTTTCCATATCACTTTGGTTCATATAATCTAGTCAAAATAAAATATTTTATTAACCTAATCGTCCTTCATTTTCACCCTTGGTTATTGGTGATATTACAAATTTGATTTAATATTCAATCATTTTCTTACAAAATATTGAATTTGAATATATTAAAATAAGATTATAAAGAACTCTTAACGTACGCTTTAACATTGCCATGGCTTAATCAGTGGATACGCTTTAACACTGTCATGGCTTTTCTTCTTCCTTACCTAAATGGTGTGATCCTTGGAGTCGTTACCATACTTCTGTTTTCCTATTACTTGCAGAGGAGATTCAAATCTGTTAAGACCAAATCAGCTCCCGTAGCTAGTGGTGCATTGCCCTTAATAGGCCACCTACCCTTATTTTCAGGTCCTGTGCTTCCCCATATACGACTGGGGGATTTAGCTGACAGATACGGACCTATCTTCACTATCAAGATTGGCATCTACCCAGTTTTGGTGGTCAGTAGCTGGGAAATTGCCAAGGAACTATTCACCGCCAACGATGCGAAAGTCTCTTCTCGCCCCCAACTCACAGGTGCAAAACTTTTGAGCTACAACTTTGCCGGTTTTGGTTTCACCCCATACGGTCAATTCTGGAGAGAAATGCGCAAAATAACGGCCGCAGAGCTAATGTCCAACCGCAGACTCGAGCAACTAAAACATGTTAGAACTTCTGAGGTAGAAAGCTCAATTAAGGATCTTTACAAATTATGGGCACGGAGCAAAGATGAGGCAGACCAGGTTTTGGTTGAGATGAAACAATGGTTTGGTAAAATAAACATGAACGTGATTCTTAGGATGATCGTGGGGAAGAGATATTCTGATGGTCAGAAATTCCAGAAGACAATGAGAGATTTCTTTCATTTATCAGGTTTGTATGTGTTGAGGGATGCAATTCCATTACTTGGGTGGCTAGATTTGGGTGGCCATGAAAAGGCCATGAAGAAAACTGCTAAAGAATTCGATGATATCACTACCAAATGGTTAGAGGAACATCGTCGGAGAAGAGACACCGGACAAGTGGCAAGTGAAGAAGATTTCATGGACGTTTTACTCTCTGTTATTGATGGTGTTGACCTTGCAGGTTATGATGCTGATACAGTCAGAAAAGCAACAGCTGTGGTACAGAACATCATCTTATTCGTCTTGTTGAGATTTATGTTACCTTCTATTTCTTGTTTTAATATTTGTCCGATTTTAACAAACCTATGCATGGTGTAGAGTCTTCTTTCAGGTGGTACTGATACAACAACTGTTAGTATAACTTGGGCATTGGCACTCCTCTTGAACCATCCCTTTGCAGTAAAAAAGGTCCAAGAAGAGTTGGACCTTCACGTTGGCAGAGAAAGACTTGTGGATGAATCAGACGTTTATGAGCTGGTCTATCTTCAAGCTGTTGTGAAAGAATCATTGAGATTGTACCCAGCTGGTCCACTCGGAGGACCCAGGGAATTTTCATCAGATTGCACCGTAGCTGGCTACCATATCCCGGCAAGAACACGTCTAGTGGTGAACATTCATAAAATACAGAGGGATCCGCGAGTATGGCCTAACCCAAACGAGTTCAAGCCAGAGAGGTTCCTGAGCAGTAATTACAAGGATATGGACGTGAAGGGTCAGCATTTTGAACTCATCCCATTTGGTGCTGGTAGGAGAGCTTGTCCTGGAATCGCTTTAAGCCTGAAAATGACTCATCTGGTGCTGGCTAGTTTACTGCAAGCGTTCAACGTCTCAACTCCATCAAATTCACCAATTGAAATGGCTGGATCTGCTGGACTTACGAACAACATAGCCAACCCCGTCGAGATTGTTGTCACGCCTCGCCTGCCTCCAACTCTCTATCAATAGATATCCTATTAATTTGCATTTGGTCTGCTGTAATCAAGTGTTCTTCAGTATCTAAAATCATGAATATTTCATAAATAATATGTATAAATAACTAGACCAATGCTAAATTATAAGTTGTTTGAAGAAACATAAGCTAGAATTAGAACTTTTAAAGGTGCTGGGTTTGTGTAATAGCAAAACTATGGAAGTCTGCATTAAAAAAATCTTTTTTCCTATGTACATTGAATGTGAATTGAAATTAGTGCTTTTATTTTGCTTTCCCTTTTTCTTTAAAGCATATGCAAACTATTTCTTATTTTAGTCTTTTAACTATTAAATCTTTTAATTTATTTAATCAATTTATATTGAGACTTTTGTTAACATTTTTGACAAAAAATTTATGTAACTTTAATGAAATTCAAGTTGAATATAAATTTGAAAATAGTTCAACAAACATTAATAAAAGTTTCAATATGGAATGATTAACAAAATTCAAGAAATAAATTAATAATTAGAGGAATAAAAAATAATTGGCTGTTAATTGGTTATTAACCTTATTAGAAATAAAGAATAACGATTACATATATTCTCTTAATAATATGTACACAATACATAATACAACCTAGGAGTTATATATATATATATAACCAATCTTACACTACTTAAATTTGTAGTATTTTCTTCAATTTAACGTTTAATTTTTTAAAATTTTCAATTAAGTAATTAAAATTTTAAAACCTTAGTAATTCAGCTTAAAACATTAATTTTGTTAGTAATTTACCAATTTGCTTAATTAACTCTTTTTGAAATTAGATGTTCACTTAAAAAAATTGTCTCTATTTAAGTTTAGCTACTTTTTTTTTTCTTAGGTAGATATCTACATGTTATAAATACTAAATATTTCGTTAACCAAATCAGTAAATTATTAACGGACTAGCATTTTGAATTGTACAGTTAAACTTTTAAAAGAAATTTAGAATTGATTGTCCCTCTCCCTATATATATAAGGTTGAAATTTCTTCCAGCCAAGCCTTGAGATAATATATACAATACAACCTAGGAGCACCTCTCAACTTTCCTGTCCAAATGTTGTCCTTGCTCAAATATCGACTACTTTAGCATATATCGACATCAAGCGTTGTCCTTGCTCGAATGGCCTCACTAAAGTCCAACTAGATACCTTGCATGTCTTTGCTTTGTGGTTTGATCTAGTCTTTGCTTTTGTCCTGGAATCCTAAGAAAGCAAATTCCATTTTGGCTTCATCGAGAATGTAGTTCTCGTAATAAAACATACGGATTTAAAATTTTTTAATTTTTCAAAAAAAATCCTATGAACAAATCAAATTTCAATGACATATTTTCTAAAAAAAAAGGCCAATTATATAATAACTTAGTTTATCTGTTAAATATAATTCTTATTAATTAAATTCAATTTAAGTTAATAACTTAAGATATTTATAATAAATTATTAATTTGAGTCAAATTTAATTAATTCTATTTCAATTTAATATTTGACTAATTTACGTTTAATATTCATATTGCATTATATCGATATTTTTTAATTGAAACCTAACATAAATAATTTTTTAAAATTTTAAAAATTCAAACAAAAGATTAAAAAAATTCCTAAAATTTTTTAAACTACCACTGAGATTTGTTTCTTTTGCCCTTAATGTTTAGTGTGGTGTGAACTGAATACATAAACACATACTCGGTGACTTTTGGCCAAGCCTTAGACAACTTTGCAGATAATATCAGAGACTAGAGGCCGCACCTCCGGATCACAAATTTTGACTTGTTACGCAAAAGGACCGATCGAGTTTTACTTTCAGGCAAAGGACAGCACGGTTAGAGTGAGTTGTCGCTTTCCCATAAGATGCGAAAATTATTTCCGTTTACTCTGATTTATTAATATTCAATCTTATCACCTAGTTGCAACAGAATGAAATTAGATAAACCATTGAATTCGTTGATGTTAAAGTTTATTGTCATAAAGCTTAATTGTTCATTCGATACTATATTGAAGATATGGGCGAAGTCTAACTTGCCATCAACAAATCTGGTTCAGTTGTAACAAAGAGTCCTTGTAAACTCAACTTAGTTAGGAAAGATAATTAGCATCCTTAAATTATCTCTGTATATACTTACCTCTTAGCTATTGTAACTGTACATATACCAATGACATCTGCCGAACTGGAAGAAAAGGTTTTACACCCTCAATTAAGATTTCTATATTTTATACTAATTTGTTATAAATATATAATTCTAAATGTAAAAAAAGTCCACTAAGATCAAATATTAGCTTAAAAAGATAATAGCAATAGAAGAAATAAAGTAGTGTAATAATACAATATGATACCATAAATTTTGTGATTTAATAAAGTTTATATTTATAAGTAAAGGAGGATTAGGTTTTGTTATGTTAATTTAAATAATTTAATATAATATTAGATAATATGATTTTTGGTCAGACATAATAGTCTTCTTATAATTAAATTCCACACACATATATAGTACTCTCATACTAATGTTTCTTCTTAACTTTGAATTTGAGGTGAATCCATATTTTTTTTAAAAAATCGCATAATTAATATATATCTTTATCCTTCATATGAATAAGATTGCATAGGGTGTGATATGGTTATTCTTCTCATAGGATTTATGAATATTAAATTAGAGGTAGTTTTCCGTATATGTCCAAAATATGTAATGCGGTCTTCACCATATCTTTAAGGTGCATCGAATTCTTTTAAAACAATCTTAAAATGTTTGAAAACTTTGCACATCTTTTCAAATGAATTTTTTATGTAATAATCTTTTTTATAATCATTCAAGGATGAGGATGAGAGCGCAAAGTTCTAATTATCAATTTAGTTTTCATTATATTTAATAATATTCCATTATCGAAATAATTAAGTTAAATTTAGTTGGATCTCAACCAAAATTTGGTAATGTAGTTCGACACACCCGGTTTATGTGTGAGATCTCATATTGGTTGGATAGGGGAACGAAGTACGCCTTATAAGGATATGGATACTTCTCCCTCAAAAACACATTTTTTGGGGGTGGAAAGAGCAAAATCTTGAGGGCTTGGCTAGTCCAGGACCCAAAGCAAACAATATCTATGGGAGCGGATGGTCTAGGGCTGTTACAATAGTATCAGAGCCAGTACCCGAACTGATGTGTCAGTAAGGACGTTGAGCCTACAGGGGGGTTGAATGTGAGATCCCATATCAATTGGATAGGGGAACGAAGTACGTTTTATAAGGGTATGAATACCTCTCCCTCATAAGACGCATTTTTCGAAGGGGTGGGAAAAGTAGGCTTGGCTGGGTCAAGGTCCAAAGCGGACAATATCTGTGGGTGGGTAGTCTAAGGCTGTTACAATGGTATCAGAGTCAGTACCCAAACCGGTGTGCCAGTGAAGACGCGAAGTCTTAAAGAGGGGTGGAATGTGAGATCCTATATCGGTTGGAGAGGGGCACGAAGTATACCTTATAAGGGTATTGATACTTCTCCTCAAAAACGTGTTTTTCTAACGTATGGGAAGAGCAAAATCATGAGGATTTGGCTAGGCCAAGGCCCAAAAGTAGACAATATCTGTGGGCGGGTGGTTTAGGACTGTTACATTACGTCTGTGGGGCCCTTACCTAGCTTAATCAACTTTCACGGTGATATAATAGTTTTACCCAAGGCATTACTGAGATAATATTCTTCTTATATTAATTTCATATAAAATTAGATAATATATATGATTTTTGGTCAGACATAATATTCTTCTTATAATTAAATTCCACACACATATATAGTACTCTCATACTAATGTTTCGTCTTAACTTTGAATTTGAGGTGAGGTGAATCCATATTCATAATTAATATATATCTTTATCCTTCTTATGAATAAGATTGCATAGGGTATGATATGGTTATTCTTCTCATGAATAGGATTTATGAATATTAAATTAGAGGTAGTTTTCCGTGTAAGTCCAAAATATGTAATGCGGTCTTCACCATATCTTTAAGGTGCATCGAATTCTTTTAAAACAATCTTAAAATATTTGAAAACTTTGCACATCTTTTCAAATGAATTTTTTATGTAATAATCGTTTTTATAATCATTCAAGGATGAGGATGAGAGCACAAAGTTATAATTATCAATTTTATTTTCATTATATTTAATAATATTCCATTATCGAAATAATGAAGTTAAATTTAACTGGATCTCATATAGTTTGACATATTATTAATATATACCGTAATTTTTAAAAACTACCAATAATCTTATGGTATTTTGGTTTGATAAGACTCTTTCCTCTTGCCATTAACCTTCGTTAAAACTTATAACTGAAAACTTTAAAATGATGTTGTTTTCAACATATAGTATTATACTTGACACCACACGTGACAATAAATACTGATAATATATAAAACTGTAAGATGTCCAACAAATTCAATTCAAAACAATTTTATAGAAGTATGGTTTCACTTGTAGACACTCATTTTGAAATGTCATTATTGGTGATTGCCATTTTGATATTTACCCGTTTGAAAACTTTTGTTAGCAACATTTGTAAGCGATCATATAATTACAGTTTACAAAAGTGAGTAGAATATTCATTCTAATCAGCACCATTTTATCCTTAATTTTAAGTTGTAGTTTATTCTAGATCATGATACCAATCACCAATATAAATTTTTTAATCAATACCTATTATCAATCTTATTTCTTGCTATTATATTTATCTAATAGAAATCAATTTAAGAAATTAATTACTTAATTATCATTTTAATGATTTTCATGACTAGTATAATTAATGTTGAAACGCTCAAAGGATGTAGTTTTGCAAAATTCTTGTTTTGGTCTAGTTGTTTTAAACTGTTTCTGATGGTTGCTTAATAGAAAGCAACTATTTTAACAACAGTTAAAATTTCAAAATTAAAACACAAACAGAAGAATTAAAAATGCAACGAATAAATCAACAACCAAAATTTAGTAACGCTGTTCGACATATCCAGTTTATGTTTGCAGGCCCTCACCCAGCTTAATCAACTTTCACGGTGATATGATAGTTGTACCCAAAGCTTTATTGAGCTCACACTACTTATCCTTTGATACTATTCACTCGTACTCATATCCCATGAAAGTATTTCACTCTCAATAACACGATCACCTCATGCTAACATCAATAGAGGATTTTTGTGACGACGAAAGATAATGAATACGAAAGTATAATCTTAAGTTATTGAAACAATAACAACATGAATAAAAGAAACCCCTGAGATAAAAACACTCCCTTAAATGTGCAACTTCATCAATCGAGATTATGGGAGGTTGTCGAACAACATTTGTTGTGAACTTTTGAGAATAATCACTTGACAGGTCATACACAACAGCTTTAAAAAGTCATCAATTGGATATATGTTTCACCATCGAAACATCCTAAAAATACAATTGCACATTTGACACAATTACTACTTGCTTTTCCCTCAGAAAAAAACGATATAGCAGCTATCTAATAAATTCACGTTATATAGAGAAATGCAGCTACTCAAGAGATAGCCCAAATCACCAAACAAAATCTGCTGCATCTCTATTTCCAATTATTCACATGCATGTCCAAATAAATCCTATCTTATCTAGGATTCAATCTTAAGTATAGATCCATTAAATCCTATCTTATCGAAGATAGAAAAATCATATCCCAAGTGGACTTCTTATGACATATGATGTATTAAATATATCCAATTACAAATAATGCCCAAAATAATTAATTAGATATCTTAGCAAAGTATTTTAAAAATCTCCGCCTTTTCAGCATTATTTGTCGCATATAAGAACCCTCCCTAAATACAATAATTGGATACTCCACATGAATTGAACAATCATAATAATGTGTTCCAAATAGTATCAAAGGCAAAAACAAATGTCAAGATCACATGCGATAGTCATTAACTACATGTCAACAATGCAGATAAAGCAGAAAATATCCAAATAAACAATAATCTAAGCATCCAATTTTCTCCCCCTTGGGACAAAAAAAATGTCAAAAGCAAGACTAAGGGGGTGCTTGGTTTATAGAAAGTAATGAAAATAGGAATGACAATGAATATAGGGAGGAATGAGAATGGATATAATTATTATAATTATGATGATTGGTTAAGATGAAGGAATGATAACCATTACCATTGATAGTGGTTGGTTTGTAAAAAATATTGTAATTAATTAATTACAAAATAAATTATATTTTAATTAATAAATAAATTATATTTTAATTAATTACAATATTTTAATTAATGAATGAATTATATTTTAATTAATTATATTGCAATTAATTAA
>JAOTJB010000006.1:3168597-3182046 GCA_027123815.1 Erythroxylum minutifolium | reverse complement strand
TATAAGTTCCTAATAATCTGTCCTTTTTCTTTCTATTGTTTTCCTTCTATCACTAACTTCACCAATCACGTTCTCAACAGGGTGACTTCATCTGATACATGATGGAGGATCTTTGTTAGAATCACCTTCCCTTGAATCTTCTTTATTCATAAAGATTATTTCAGCATAAGGTTCCTGGTTGGTTTCTTCCTCCAAAGCAACTAACTGGACTTTTGTCTGGCCAATTTCTTTACTAATAGCAACTAATTGTAAATTTGGGCAGATTCTAGTTTTTACTTCATTGCTTCTTTGTTATGGTCTGTGAGGTTGATTTTATAGATTTTCATCTACCACTTTGTCAATTATTTGATACACATCATCTACCACAACATTTATGAATTACATCACTTTCTTAGTTCTTTGGTTGGACATACGATATGCCTTACTATGGATTAAATATCCAAGAAAAATTCTTTCATCACTCTTACTCCCAAATTTCCAAAGCTGTTCTCGATCTTTGAGAATGTTACACTTTCTACCAAATATATGAAAGTAGCCAATATCAGGTTTCTTTCCCGTCCATAGTTCATAAGGTGTCTTATTCAAGATGTTTCTAAGATGATATATGTTGCATATGTAACATGTTGTGTTTACTGCTTTAACCCAAAACCTCATTGATATTTTTCTTCCATTCAACATAGATCTGGCCATCTCTTAAAGTGTTCAATTCTTCCTTTCTACAACTCCATTTTGTTATGGAGTTTTAAATGTTGAATTCTTGTATGATACCGTATTTATCACAAAAGTCATTGAAGCTTGCATTTTAAAACTCCCTTCCATGATCAAATCTTATTCTCAAAACTGTCATATTTTTCTGATTTGTAATATGTACATATAAATTCTAAAGGTCTGAAATGCATCTAATATTTCTTTTAAGAAAGATACCCAAGTATATCTAAATTAATAATGAACATATGTCAAGAATTGCCTCATTTTACCAATACTAGCATGTTATGTTGGACTTATTAAATCCATATGAATTAATTCCAATATAGGTGAGGATGTAAAGTGTCTAACCTTTTTATATGGCATTCTCGTCTATTTTCCCATTTGACATACACTACAAATAGTTTTGTCATCATTATTTATCATAGGCAAGCCTCTCATCACTTTGAATTTGCTCAATTTATTGATAAGTAGTTGACGTGGGACGTGGACAAGCTTTTGATGCCATAGATTTATATTGTCATAAAATGCGGATAATTTGCAAGATGTAGTGACTTACAATATGTAGCAATTTTCTGCTAATTTTTTGCCACTCATTAAACATTCTCTTTGTTGGATTAAGACCCTGCATTCACCACTAGTCAACTTAACTAATGATCCGTCATCACAAACCTGACTAATACTTACTAGGTTAGCTTTTAAGCCATCAATGTGAAGCATAATTTTTAAGTGTGGCGGTCTATCCATGCAAAGTGTTCCTTTTCCAATGACCGTAACTTTTTTTCCATCATCAAATATAATTTGCTTATCCATACATTGATAATCCATCAAATAACTTCTTTCAATCTCAGAATTCCGATAAATTCTGTCTTATCCAAGATAGAGAAATCATATTCCAAGTAGACTTCTTATGACATATGATGTATCAAATATATCCAACCACCAACAATGACCAAAATAATTAATTAGATATCTTAGCAAAATATCTTAACAAATGTTTACTTATTATCCATGCATATAAATAAATGTTTATAATGTAATGGAGCACTATAGTTAATATCAATTATGATAGTAACGAGGATCATTAAAATAATAATTTTAACTTTTTCTTAATTTAATTCTATCATTTGATGTAAATTTGACAGAATTTAAAATGTAAACGAGCATGTCAAAATTTAGAATTATTCATGAAATTGTTTAGTAATTATTAGAATTGGGATTGTGTAAATATTTGAAAGAAGTGAGTATATAATCATTAAATTGTCATATTAATAATTATTATGATTAATATAAACTAAATTAATAATGTATCTTTTTGTAATATTTAAGAATATTTTAATTTATTGTAAAAGATATAAACCTCCTTTGTAATTTAAGAAATATTAGAAAACTCTTGATTTTTAAAATTCTTAAAAAAATCAATTTTCTAAAAAAACCTCTTTTTTATATTTTGATTAAAAAATAACAATGAAATACATATAATATGAACTTCAGACGTGAACTAATCAACTATTACTAATATGATAATTCAACTAAGCTCTTAAACTTGATTCGAACTAATTAAATATGACTTAAATTAATAATTTAAGATAATTATAATAAATTAATAATTTGAGTTAGATTTAGTTAGTTAGTTCAAGAATAAGAGTTAAATTGAATTTTCATGTAAATATTATTTGATTAGTTTACGTTTGATATTCATATTGTATATGTTTCATCATTATTTTAATTGAAGTCTATCAAAAATTATTTTTAAATTAATAATTATTAAGAATCTTAAAGATTAAGAAATTTTTATAAATTTTTTGAAAGTGTAAGGCAAGTTTGTGTATTTTGCACTTTAGTTTATAATAGTAATGAGGACCATGAATTTCACGACTTTCTATCTTTTTCCAATCATGAATGGATATAAGTTTCAACACTGAGGCGGCAGCAAGGAATTCAAGTCGGTTAATACTATCTAGTATCCACACGTTGCACAAGCAGAAGCGCAATACTAGCGGTGCATTTCTCTACCATTTTTCTCCTATGAAATACAACGTTGTTGGTCGCTAGCTATATATATATATATATATGTTCCTCAAGCCAAGAAACCAGACTCCAAAACTAAGCGACTATGGAGTTACTAGCTTCATATTTGGCAGTTGCTGCAGCTATCATATTTGTTCTAACTACACTGCTTTTCAACTTCTTGGTTTGGAAATCAAATATTGCACGCAAGAACAGAACACCACCTGAAGTTAAAGGTGGGTGGCCTGTTATCGGTCACCTTTCTCTCCTAGCAGGGCCAGACCCAGCTCACGTAACCTTGGGAAAGTTGGCTGACAAGTACGGATCAATATTCACCATCAAACTTGGTTTACATCGAACTCTGGTCGTGAGCAGTTGGGAAATGGCTAAGGAGTGCCTTACTTTCAACGATAAAGCTTTCGCTAGTCGAACTCATTCTCTCGCCTGGGAGATTCTAGGGTACAATTATTCCATGTTTGCCTTCAGCCCTTACGGTTCTTATTGGCGCCAAATGCGCAAGTTCGTAACACTTGAACTTCTGTCTAACCATCGGCTCGCTACGTTTAAACATGTACGGGAAGCGGAAGTAAAGGCAGCGATGGAAGGGTTGTACCAGCAGTGGAGCAATAACACAAGTAGTTCAAGTCATAAGCTTCCGGTGGAGTTGAAGAAATTGTTTTGGAACATAAACTTGAACCTGATTCTGAAGATAATTGTAGGAAAGCGATATGCAGAGTATACATGTTGTAGTGTCGGTGAGAAAAGAGGCAAATGGAGAGAAACAGTTAATTTATTCTCCGAATTAGCAGGAAAGTTTGTCGTGTCAGATTCTCTTCCGTTTCTGAGGTTCTTGGATATAGGTGGATTCGAAAGGGCAATGAAGAAGTGCATGAAAGAACTTGACGAGGTTGTTCAAGGATGGTTAGAAGAGCACAAACAGAATAGGAAAGTTTCCAATGCTTCAAAACGACAGGAAGATTTCATGGACGTTATGTTATCGACGCTGGACAATTCTCAAGCACTCGATCCTGATACTATCACCAAAGCCACCTGCCTGGTAAGTCTTTATTAATTAATTTACCTTGAAACTTGGGGCCTTGAACATTTATATAATTTAAGGTTTTGAACCCTGAAACGTTTCCTACTGATCATAGGTTCTCTTCTTAGCTGCCTCAGACACCACAACAATCACGTTAACTTGGACGCTGTCTTTACTGCTAAACAACAGAGATGCGCTAAGAAAAGCCCAACAGGAATTGGACATCCAAGTCGGTAGAGAAAGGCAAGTACAAGAATCAGACATCAAGAATTTGGTCTACCTCCAAGCAATCCTGAAGGAATCCTTCAGACTATACCCTGCAGCTCCACTACTGGTTCCACATGAGTCCATTGAGGACTGTACCGTAAGTGGATACCATATTCCAGCAGGAACACGACTTCTGATAAATGTGGCAAAGATTCATCGAGATTCAAGCGTATGGTCGGATCCTCATAAATTCTGTCCCGAGAGATTCCTGACAACACATAAGGATATTGATGTTAGGGGACAGAATCTTCAATTGATTCCATTTGGCAGTGGAAGAAGAATGTGCCCTGGAATCTCATTTGCTCTACAGGTACTGAATTTCACGCTTGCTACTTTCCTGCATGGATTCGAAATTGAAACACCATCTGGAGACTCAGTTGATATGAGTCAAAATTGTGGATTATCAATTTCCAAAGCAACCCCACTGGATGTGCTTCTTACTCCTCGCCTTCCTCACAACTTGTATAAGATTTCCTGAGCTAGATAGTAGTATATGATCTCGTAGTAAATAATGTAACAATAAAAGTAACGATCGATGTTTTAGTTTGTTTGTTAGAAGAGGCTTTCCCTTGTAACTTATCTTGTAAAACATCGTCTCTTTATTTTAAATACCAAATATATTCTTAAAAATGATTAAAAACACAAAAACAAATTGAGAAATTGAAAAAAAAAAACAGAATTGAAAGTTATATTCTCTTAGCAGATAAGGAATTGACAAACAAAACTAAGATGTATCAATTAGCTTTTCTTACTTTCTCAGTACTCCAGTGTTCGGTGTCATAGAGACACGAGGCAAAGTCACAAATCCGAGAGATTTTAATTATTGGCAAATCAAGGATCACCGAGTTCTTTAAACCTTCAAGCTGCGGGATTCCGAATATTATACTTATCCGTGCTAGACCACCTATATATATATATGGGAGCGGGAGCGGATTATTATGTTAATATTTATATGTAATATTGTTATGATGATTACAGTCTAAAGAAATTATATCGTAGATAGAAAACAACACCAAATAATACCCAACGAAAGCAAGAATTTTAAATGCAAGCACAAAGTAAAAGGAATACAGGAATTTATGAAGAAAACCTTAAAACGATGGAAAACCTCGAGCGACAAGTCAGAAAAAATCTTCACTATGAAGGAAGAATACACAAACTCTGTTACAAATAAGGTAGCTAAACACTTGTATTATTAGCCTCCACCAAGTAGTAACTTAACTTCTAAAAGTCACTACCAGACTCCTTATATAGGAGTTAAAGACAAAATGGTTATGTTATCTGGCCAATATGGGACAAGGACCATATATATAAGAGACTAAAGACTTAAGGCCTATTTCCACAAACAACGTGGGATGAAGGCTAGCATACAAAATTGAGGCAAACATAATAATAATCACCACCTTGCATCAATTTTGTTACAAACAAACAAATCTCCACCTTAACTTGGTCCTGAACAACTAGTGATCTACGCCACCACCTCTGACATTGCCCCAAAGGGCTATATCACCGACTATAAACACCAATCAAGTCCAAGCATTACTTGAACTTATAAATTGGAAGAACCTTTGTGAACATATCAGCAGGATTGTCCTTAGTATTGATCTTTTGAATAAGAATCTTTTTCTCTACAATAGTATCTTGAATAAAATGATACTTCATATCAACATGCTTTGTCCTCTCATGATACATCTAGTCTTTTGTCAAATGAATAGTACTCTAACTATCATAATAAACATTGTAACCCTTTGATATAGAGATAATTCGCCGAATAAACCTCTCAACCATAATGTTTATTTGATAGCCTTAGTGATTGCCATATATTCTGCTTCAGTAGTAGATAAAGCCACTACATATTGTAAAGTAGCTTTCCAGCTAATGGCACAACCTTTAATGCAAAATATATAACCTGTCAAAGACTTGCATATGTCAAGATCACCTGCATAATCAGAATCTACAAAACCAACTAAGGTGTTGCTGGTTCTACGAAACTCCAAACAAAAGTTCGAAGTACTCTTCAAGTATTTGAGAATTTATTTCACCGCCTACCAATGTTCTTTACCAAGATTGGCCATATGCCTGCTAACGACACTAATATGTTATGAAATATTAGGATGAGTACATACCATTACATACATAATACTGCCGACGACACTAGAATAAGGAACACGTGCCATATAATCTTCCTTTGACTGTAATGATTGAGTAGCAAATAGTCTAAAATGGCTAGCAAAAGGAGTACTAACTGCTTTGGCATTTCACATGCTAAATCTTTCTAAAACTTTATTGAGATAACTCTCATGTGTTAAATACAGTTTACCAACTTTTCGATCACGTATTATGTCCATGCCAAGAATTTTCTTTGCTGCTCGCAAATATTTCATCTCAAATTCATCATATAATAAGGTCTTCAAATAGTTAATATCTGGACATTGTTGGCAACAATGAGCATATCATCAATATATAACAATTAATAGATGAATGAGTCGTCATCTAACTTCTAGAAGTAAACAAAACTATCGTACATGCTTCTAGAGAAATCATAATCTAACATAAATGAATCAAACCTCTTATACCACTATTTTGGAGCTGCTTTAATCTTTACAAGGATTTCTTCAATAAGCAAGCATGGTCTTCCTTTCCTGCAATTTCGAAAACTTCAGGTTGTTTCATATAGATTTGCTCATCTAATTTGCCATATAAGAATGTTGTCTTGACGTCAAGATGTTTTAATTCCATATCAAACATGGTAACCAATGCAAGTAATACACGTATAGAGCTATATATGTTTGATCACTGGAGAGAAAACATTATTAAAATCAACACCTTTTACTTGACTGTAGCCCTTTGCAACCAAACGTGCCTTATACCTTACATTTTCAACACCTAAAGTACCTTCTTTTCTTTTGAAGGCCTATTTGCAACCAACAATTCTCTTACCCTTTGGCCGCTTCAATAGAACCTAAGTATCATTCTTGTGCAGAGATTCCATTTCTTCGTTCATAGTTACCACCCACTTATCTGCATCAACACTTAAAACTGCCTCTATATATGTGAAAGGTTCACCATCTTCTCCTGTTTCCTGTGCCATTTATAAAGTATAGCCAACAAAATCTGTATACCTCTGTGGTGGTCTAATATCCCTTTTTGGTCTGTCTCTGGCCATAGAATATTCTTCTTCTACTAGTTCATCTTCAACATGATCAGGATTTGGTTCACCAACTTGGTTTGTCTGATGTGTAGAAGGAATCTGTGAAGGACCTGAACTGCTAATCTATAACTCCACTTACTTCTGTGTACTATCTTCTTTTTAAAATTACAAATATTACAAGACTCATTTCTTGGATACAACATAGAGGACTCATCAAATGTAACATCCTTACTAATTACAAATTTAGGTGACTTGGGATCAGGAAACCACAATCGATATCCTTTCATCCTTGAAGCATAACCGAGAAAAATACATTTCTTAGCCCTAGGCTCTAAATTTCCCTTATTTACATACATATAAGCTGGACACCTAAATATTCTTAAATTAGAGTAATCAGTAGGAGTACCTGACTAAACTTCCTTGGGAGTCTTGAAATTGAGAGGAGCACAAGGAGAGCGGTTGATGATGTAGCAAGCCATAGCAATGACTTCTGCCCAAAAATCAAGTGTCAACCCTGCATTAGAGATCATACATCAAGCCCTTTCCAAAAGAGTCTGGTTTATGCGGTCAGGGATTCTTTTTTGTTACGGAGTCATTCTGACAGTGTGTTGTCGAGTAATTCTTTCATTTTTGTAGAATTAATTGAATTCAACTCCACAAAATTCTAAGCAGCCTATTGATATATTTCCCTGTCTGCTTTTGAATCAAAACTTTCCATTGCTTAAAGGTTAAGTGAACATCATTCTTATGTTTCAAGAAATACACCCAAACCTTCCTTAAATAATCATCAATAAAAGTCAACATATACTAGGCATCACCTTTAGAAGGAACACAAGAGACCCCCAAAGATCAGAATGAATATAATATAAAGTACCTTTTGTTTTGTGGACAGCTAGAGAACTAAAACTGACTCGTTTCTGTTTCCCAAAGATACAATGTTCACAAAAGTCCATCTTACCAATACTTTGACCACAAAGTAGGCCTCTCTTGCTAATAACATTAAACTTTTCTCACCCATATGTCCCAAATGCATGCGTCACAATTTGGTAATGTTGGCATCTGAGGATGTATAGACTGCTGCAACATCTGTTATAGTAGATCCCTGCAAAATATACAAAATACCAAACTTGCAAGCTTTCATCAATACAAGAACACCTTTTGAAAATTTTAAAACTCCACCTTTAGCTGAGAAACTACACCCTTGAGAATCAAGAGTGCTCAAAGAGATGAGATTTTTGTTCAAATTAGGATTTGTCTAACGTTAGTGAGTGTTCTAATGATACCATCATATATTTTGATCCAGACTGTACCTTTACCAATGACTTTATAGGCATCATTATTACCCATCGAAACAATTCCACGATCTAATGACTCATAAGTGGAAAAACACTCCTGGTTGAGACTCTTGTGGTAGGAACAACCAGTATCTAAAATCCACTCCTTATTAGACCTGACTTTATCTTCTGTGGCTATAAAGATAATTCCATCATTCTTATCTACCACTACACTAGCCTCGACAATGTTGATGTTATTTTTCTCATTTTTCTCCTTATTTTTCAATCTATAATAATTAGCCTTTATGTGCCCCCTTTTTCTTGCAATAATTGTAATTTTATTTTTGTTTTTGGACTTAGACCTACCTTTGGATCTACCCTTCTCAAAATCTCTATTTTTGGATGTACCCTGTATAAATAGTCCCTCTGCCTGACTTCCATTAGTCTCCCTAGTGATATCCCTATCAATCTGCTCTTTTGACATTAATGCAAACTTAATAGTATTACACGAGATTGATTCTTTCCCATAAATCATAGTATCACGAAAATATTTAAAGGACTAGGGAAGGGAACATAACAATAATATGGCTTGATCTTCATCCTCAATATTCACATCTAAATTCTTCAGATTTAAAATAAGAGAATCAAATTTATCTAGATGTGAAAGGATAGATATACCTTCTGTCATCCTCAACATGTATAACTTTTGTTTCAGATAAAGTCGATTTTCCACTATCTTCTTCATGTATATGGCTTTCAACTTCTTTCACATACTTTTGGTTGTAATTTCACTGGCAACTTCTTGCAAAACCTCATTGTAGAGATTTAAGATGATGGCTGATCTAGCCTTTTTATCTAGATATGTGAATTTATTTGATGCCATATTTTCTGGCTTTTTCTCCACTCTATTAAGTGCCAATTCACACCCATTTTGTATATGGATAGGTTCCATCTTGAGTTACCACATGTTGAAATTAATACTCTAGTCAAACTTTTCAATTGAAGTCTTTGTTACCGTCATGGTGACTAAAAGATTATAATGCTCACTATTTTTTGCAAGTGGGACCCATAGGCAAAATCGAGCAATGAACCTTACAAATCAAATCAGGGTAATGGGCCCCTACAAGCAAAATGGGATAGTGGGCCTATAAGTGATACCTAGGTAATATGTCCTATTTAGACTGTCTAACTTGCTTTCTGATATGGAGGATCCACATTAGTGGCAGCCACATAGCATACGATAAATTAGACACAAATTAGGCTAAAGCTATGATACTAATTTGTTATGATGACTGCAGCCTAAATGGAAGCAAGAATTTTAAATGCAAGAAAAAAGTAAAAGGGACACAGGAACTTATGAGAAAAACCCCAACATGAGGAAAAACCTTGGGTGGCAAGCTAGAAAAAATCTTCACTATGAAGGAGAAGTACAAAAGCTCTCTTAAAAATAGGGTGGCTAAACACTTATATTATTAGCCTCCACCAAGTAGTAACTCAACTTCTAAAAATCACCACTAGACTCCTTATATAGGAGTTAAAGACAAAATGCTTATGTTATCTAGCCAATATGGGACAAGGACCATATATATAAGAGACCAAAGACTTAGGTCTATTTTTAAAAACAATGTGGGATGAAGGCTAGCATACAAAATTAAGGCAAACATAACAAATGTTAAACCAACTTTTTCATGTGTGTGTGTGTGTGTGTATGTGTGTGTGTGTGTGTGTGTGTGTGTGTGTAATACATTTCTTATCCTTACATTGATTTAGAATATAACTATCAATGCTAATTCAAATCAGCACGTTTGGTAACCATACTAAATACTAAAACCAGTGAAATTCATTAATGTCTAAAGACAACATGAATGCACTTTTAATTTACTACCTCTAAATCTTAAAGCCTATATTAGGTAGGTTGAGTACTAAATTCTCACTTAAAAGGATTAGTAATTTATATATATTTTCATATCTCCACCACAAATTCTTAAGACATTTATAATATTAAAGTGTTAACTAAGAGTAGCCTATATAAAAATGAACTATAATATATTTTAATAATTAAGTCTTCTGCTATCTCAATTGAGTACTTAATGGAGTCATCAATTAATAAAAGTGATATATTTGTAAACTTTGAACTTCTTAAAAATAGATAGAGACATAAGGTTAAGTTATACCTAAATTTAGTACTGTAAATACGACATGAATAACGTTTTATACTTGCTACCTCTGAATCTTAAAGTCCTATATTACTTGGTTTAAGCATTAAATTCTCAATTACGAGGACAAATACTATATATATATATATATATATATCTTATTATTAATTTTGACATTATTTGATCATTGGATTTTCAAGATAATGTTAATTAGTTTCAAAATCTAATCAAGATGGGATAGAATATCTTGAATTTGATTGGGATATTATCTGATAAAAGATTGTATGAAAGATAGAATTCTATCTTGTAAAGTCTCCTAATTATGATAGAACTCTATCTTGTAAGGCCTACCTTTGCATCACGTGACAATAAGGCTGAAGAGACTGTTGCTGTGATTTTTTTTAGGTGTGGTTGTTAACGTCCTTTGTTTGGAGCTGGTTCTCTATTATGGTTTTTACGTAATCTAGGCTGCGTTTGTATGTTGCGCTTTTCATGGTTATGCGTGGTTAATGAGTTTGTGAGTGCAGTTGTAATTTTGTTTTCACAATTACGTGAATCAACTGGTTATCTTTGTGCTATAATTTATATGGATCACATTACCTAGGCTGAATGGTTTTATGCTACATTTTCTTTAGTTTGTTGTCGTTGATTGGGTGTTCTTGCAGTTGTAATTTCTCTGGGTAATCTTAAATCATGTTGGTAGTTGATTTTGTGGGGATATTATCCTTATGTGTTGCTAAATTTTCTATCAAGCATGATGTGATTTTGGGCGCTAAATTTTTTTTGATTGCATGTGACTTTATGCTGTGTTCTCTGCTGCTTTTTGAACAACCAATGAGAGCTTCTTTGGTGTCTAGTGTGTGGATTTTGGCAACTGGTTTTTCTATCTTGTTTGCATGATTTTATTGGGCTGTTCATTGTTGATGGATTGTTAATTTTGTGGCTGTCATTTTTTGTGTTGGTGTGTGAAAATTCCAGAAGTTTTCGTGACTTTATAGTTGTTATTTTTGTTGTTCATTTTGTTTGAAAAACTTTAACAGTTGTCGTGGTTGTTGCAACTCTATTGGGTTAACGTTTTGGTGATAAAATGTTTATTGATGTACGACGTTTTTGTGGCTGCTGTGCGTGGGATGTTTCAGTGATTATATCGAAGGTTCACAGCAGACTTCTTGATGAATAACTTTCCATTTTTCGTTAGTGAAGCGTCATATCTAGGAGAGTTGCTTTTTATCTAAAATTTTGTCTTTGTTTTTGTCTTTATTGTTTTAATCACTTTAGTTGTTTTATTATCATCATTATTATCAATCATTGTTAAAAAATCTCTGTTAAGGTTAGCACAAGATGGTCGTGTTATTAGGTGTGAATTACTTTCACAGGTAGTGAAGATGAGGGATAATGTCAAGGGTTGAGTGGCTTTGACTTAGTAAAGTCTTGTGTAAAACTATTGTCATTAGTGAAAGTAGTAAGCTAGGTGAGGGCCCCGTAGACATAGGCAAGGTGTGCCAAATTGCGTTACCAAATTTTGGTGTTAATTTATATTTGTGCGTTTAATTTTCCTAGTTTTTGATTATGCTAAAAATGATTGCGGTAAATCGAAGATTTTGCGAAACCCCTTCGGATTATCAAATACTTTATACATAATTAATTATAACATCTTTACACAAATTTTTGAGATGGTTCTAATATTAAAGTCTTAAGTAAGAATAGTTATATATATTGAAAATTGAAATATAATATAAAGTTTTTAAGTGAAATATAAATCACACTTTCTTATACTACATGTTTATTTTAAATTGGAATTAAATTCTCTTATTGACTAAAAATAATAATTTCGGAAGCTAATTTTCTTAAAATTATAAATATAAATTCTTGTATTTATTTCTTGACTGATGATAATTTTAGACATCCTTGTTCGTAATCGTCATTTTATCTTCTTCCTTCTCATTTGTTCAGCCTCTTGCCTTAATCTTGCAGTCTTTTCCTTAGTGATCTTCATCTTTCTGTATTTTTTATAATTTTTAATAAAATATAAAATATGAAAAAACATGATTATAACAATTGGTAGGTCATAGGCATGATTTTCTTTATATTTTGTTAATGAAAGATAGGTGTTTATGTCACGTCAGAGTTAGAATTTTGTTTGTAGGTGGTCTTTTTCATGCTTTCCTTTCTCCAAATTATTGTCTAATGTATTAATTATTCAATTTTATTAAAAATATACATTTGGATAACTACATTTTCTTGCGTCTTATAAGAGCATAGCTGCATTTGTAACTTCCTGAGTGGAACTGAATGCCAATCCTTAACTTGAGTTTAATTACCATTAGTGTTATAACTTCTACTGCTGCAGGGAATGTTGCTGACTCTGCAGGGAATGTTGTTGCTGTTCTGCAACAATCACGCAAGAGTACACGAGTGCGGAATCGTCCATATAGGCTGGAGGATTTTACCATGTCAACATTGATGATTGCAACAGAATCGGAGAAATAAAGACATAGGAATGATAGCGAATAAATACTGTTTGATTGATGATAGAGAACATGCTATTTGGTGTGATTGAATCCCTTTTCTTGTTCTCTATCTTTTTCTCTATATTGAAACTTCCTGGCATTTACTTAGCCAGAGTTGAATGAAATTCCTTGTCTCTCTTTAAGTCCATTCCATTGGTATTTTCATCGAGCTCTACTCATATGGCAGAGTGCCAGATAAGGTTCCACACTTTAGATGTTAAGGTTACATCAGTTGTTGGCTCCGGGTCTCCGTACAAAGGTTATAGTGACTACTTGTCACCATTTGATATATATGTTGGAAACATTGTGAGGAAAATAAAATAAATCATAATATTTT
>JAOTJB010000006.1:3147122-3160255 GCA_027123815.1 Erythroxylum minutifolium | reverse complement strand
GATAAATTTATGGTTTAGTTTTAATTTATTTAAATTATATGATTGATAAATTATTACGTGTATTAAAAACAACTTATTTTTTTATATCCGAAAATAACCTTAGGCTAGTTTTTATTATATTAGGGACAATTATTTAGTACTTTTTAAGACAAATTTTGTTGTCTTAAATAAATGTCTAAAAATTCTTTCAATTTTTAGATTATTTAAGACACTTATTAAATGTGTCTAGACATAAGTGTCTAAAAACTCCTTATTTTGGTATAGTGACATCGTGATGAAATGGTTAATAAAATAAGTTATTTTATAAAAAATTAGAGTATATAAAAATAAAACTTAAAAACAAAATTAAGACACAAAACTAAGACACTTAAAAATACAAATAATAAAAATTAATAAACATAAAATTAAAGATTTAAAAGTATATAAATTAATATTTTTATTTTTATTTAATAAATAATAATTACAAATTTAATAAAAAGAGTTAAATATAAGTATATATCTGGAGCTTCTTCACTTCACATATTCTATTACAAGAATATGTAAATCGTATGTACCCATATTTCATAATATGCAAAGATAACTTATATTTGTTAGTTCAAGGCTTATTATTAATGATTTTGATAACAACTACGTAATATTTCAAAATTTAAATTAAATTTATTTCTTTATATAGACAATGATATAATTCTTTAAAAAAAATACAATTGTAGGAATAATGCTTCATTTCTTGCAATAGACTTCTTAATTATCTTACTTTGTTAGAAATGATTCTACAATATTTGGAAAGATCCTATTAATCATATATTTCATCAATAAGTTTCAAGACATTGTCAAATTTATTTCTTAACATCCGAATATCGAAGATTTCAACAGAAATGATATTGTAAATTAAGCAACGGTTACTTGAAAAAAATGTCTACTTAAAAAATAGTCACCGCATTTATAAAAGACACAAACTACATTATTTCAAAATATCTTATAGCTTCATTATTTCTTGAAAGTTATATCAAACTTTTGTGTCTTAGAAAATGATATCACTCTATTAAAAGAGACTATTAAATCTTTCATACTTTTATTATTGAGAGTTTGTAGAGGCTAGCAAAATACTACTAGTATAGATAGTTATAAGTCGAATCAGTATAAATCTACTGTATTATTTTCTCTCTCTTCCTAACTTTTTCCGCATTATAAGTTTTTTATTTTTAAGAGGCTCCTTCAATTTTATAATAAGCTCCTTCTGTGTTTTATCACAAGAGGTTTCTTTTGAAAGTTAGCAAGCTCTTATCAATTAACGAGCTCTTATTGTTTTGAGTTTAGCTGGCTCCTTTCGATTAATTAGTTCCTTTCTATTTGAGCGTTAACAAGCTCCTTTCTTTTCCAACGTCGATATGATCTTTTCAAAAATTTATAAGATTCTTCTATTTATTTTATTTAGCAAGATCTTATCGATTTAAAAGTACCTTGAATTTTTATATACATGCAATTCAGCCATCTTGTATGCGTTTGCTTTATCAATATTAATTTTATCTACCACATATAAGACAATTGGTCAATCGCTTAAATAAATTATGCGATTTAAAAGATTAAAAAACAATATATAATTTAAAGAAAGATCGAGGTTTTGGATCTAATAATGGTATATATATATATATATATATATATAAAGCTAACTTGAGAAACTTTAACAGTCCCATTTAGAGAATTGTAGTATTTAATTATAAATTTTGAGAACTGTGTAAAGTTTTTAAAAAAATCAATAAAATTCTCAAAGAAAAATTTAACTATTTAACTACAAACATATAAAAGTAATTAATACTTTGAATTGAAATTCAGATGAGAAATTTAAAGAGTAAATAGAACTTAAAAAATATTTTAAAATTTAAAATAAAATATATTTATATAAGAAAATTCAAAACGATATTTAAGTATTTAAATACAAACTTAAAGGGATATTTGGCTATTTAACCTGAAAATTTGGGATTTTAATCTTGAAAATACTTCAGCTAATTGTTCTAAATTTTTAACTAATTAGAGTTCAGATATGGAATTTAAATAAGAGAAACAAGGAATTGTATGAATATGTACTATGAACTAGTAATGATTTTTAAGTATTTAAAGTGAAAATTTGAATTGAAAATTTGGAGGAAAGTTTTTTATATTAGTTTTTAGGTATTTAAACTAAATTTTTAGATTAGAGAATTAGAAGAAAATTCAAATAATTAACCGTAAGGCTAAATAATTTGTATGTATATGAATGTCGTGTAAAATTTTCTATTAGTAAACGTTAGTAAAAGTTTAAATATAGATTGATTAACAAAGTTTAAGAATTAAATTAGAATAACTAGTAATTATACGACTAAAATAATATTTTTGAAAAATAAAAGAAAAATATATATCTTAACCAACATTATAATGAGTTCAAGACCATACACAATAAAAGAAAGCAAATCTATCACAATTTATTTACATAACTAAAGGTGCCAACTATACTTTATGTCATTAAATAAGATAGTGTGCAGATTTTTTGCCATTAAAGCAGATCAAATCTAATTAATTATGTTCTTTGCAATCCGATAGACTCTAATTTTCTTACAAGCAAATAATTGCGAGTTACGCTCCTTTCAAAGTATAATGTTGAAACAAAGAATCTTAAAGTATAATTGTTGAAATTAGTGAAAAAAAAAAGGCAGATTAGTCTCAATCTTCCCTCTCTGATTATTGTCCTTTTGTATGATGCATCTTACATCTTATTGTCGTTTTCTACCATCATTCATTGTAAGAATTCATGAACTTCGATCATGCGTGGTGCGAACAGACCACGTAAGTACGATCTTGGTGATATCTGGGCGAAGCTATGGATCAGGATGCCGATAATATCAGAGACTAGAAACAGCTGCGTGATAAATCTTTTGTCTTATTGTCGTTTTCTACCATCATTCCTTGTGAATTCAGGAATTTTGATCTCGCGTGGTGTGAACTGACCACATAGGCACAATCTTGGTGATACCTGAGCCAAACTATGGATAAGGATGCAGATAATATCAGAGACTAGAAACAGCACCTTCACATCACAAATTTTAACTTGTGGCGAAAGCACCGATGATGGTGCATCCCGATTAAATAATTCAGAGTTATCGATACTTTCTCCTTGCAATAAAACAAAATAAGATCAATTATTCAATTCGTCGATGTTAAACTTTATTATCATTATATATTTTAGAGCGTGTTTTTCTAATACTAATTTGTTATAAATATATAATTCTAAATGTAAGAAAATCCACTACGACCAAATATCAGCTTAAGAAGAAAAATTAGTGGAAAGACAAAATGCAATAGAATTAAAAAAAAATATGATACAATAAATCATGTGGTTTAATAAAGTCTATATTTATATTTAAAAAAGAATTACATTTTGTTATATTAATTCAAATGGTTTTGTACAAAAATAGATAAAGTGATCATTTCTCATGCCTAACATTCCTAATCAAATATCACATAAATAAAGTACTCGCATATTTGAATTGAATCCATATCTGTAGATAAATGAAAAAGATTGCAAAAGGTGTTATATGCTTATATTCTTCACATAAATAGGAATTACAAATATGAAATCACAGTTAATTTTCTTTATTTGATTTATTTTTAATTAATTCTTTACGTGACGATGTAATGTAAAAGGAATTTATGTGTGCGTGCAACTCTGCAAACTTGAATAGAATTATTATAATAATCCTTTTCAAATAAAATATATATGTGAACATTGATAAAGCAAATACACGCAAGAAGGGGGGGTAGGAAAAAATTTTCGCAAGTTCTTTCAATTCGTATAATAAACATATCCTAGTTAACGAATAAAAAGAGTAGGAGCCTGTCAAACGATAAAGCCTTTTAAACAACATGATGGACCTGCTTAAACGAAAGGAGCCTACTCCTGTTAAAACAATTAAAAATAGAAGGCACATCTTAAAACTAAAGGAATCCTCTTACAAGTTGAAAAGTGAAGGAGCTTCTTGCTAAAAAGAATACACACACAATATAATATGGATATTTGAAAGTTAAAAAGAGAGAGAAGAAGAGCACAATCAATTTATACTGATTTGGCTTAAAATCCAAGCCTACGTCCAGTCCCCAAGTATCCAACTTGATTATTTCACTATAAGAATCTGAGTATTACATTTGACGAGCCTTTTCAAACTTACAAGTACATATTTTTCAAGGTTTTCTAACCTTTCGCACTCGAAGTGTATAACATGTTTCCAAAAGCTCATAGAAAAATAAAATGTAAAATCAAAAATAAATTCTCAAATAACAATTTCTCTTTTGATAGAATGATTTCACTTTTTAAGGCAGAATAAGAATGATATGACTCTCAAGAAGATAGATATTGCTCAAATGTTTTGAAAGTCTGTGTATGCTCGTTGTTTCACAAGTGTTGTTGCTCTTCTTTAAATAGTCAATTTCTTCAATTAGTCGTTGCTTCATCTTAATTCTAGGTTGACTTTGGATTTTCAATATCATCTTTGCTGGAACAAAAATTTTTGGAGCTAATTGTTCTAAACGGTAAGATTCTCCCAGATGTTAACAAGGAAAGTTTACTAGGAAGGTTCCTGCAAGAAAGGAAGTAATTTTCTTATGATTTTATTTCCTTTTAAAAAGAAATACTGTTATCTATACAAGAAAATAAATCCAATTTGAATTTTAAAATATTATATAGTTATCATCATAATTGTTTAATATAAACCTTCAGCTAATAATCTCTCCTTTTTTGATGATGACAAGCAATAATAAATATATTTTTCAAAATTCAAAGAGATAAAGATGATTTCGAAAGATACATGTGACTTTTATATGTTCAGACATAATTAGAAGGAGCCTATCTCTTAAGAAAGGAACTTATCGTTTATATATCATAGATTTTTACAAGTTCAACAGCAGAATCGATCACATATATAATCGAGGCAGTATTAAGAAATCATGAGACAACATTGAAAGATATGCATTGAAAAATATATCATCATATATGCAAAAAATATATCAACATAAACTCTCCCCCTTTGTCATTGTCAAAAATAAAAAAGTATAGGGAGGAAGTGAAATAAAACATAATGAAATGTAATGAGAAAGAAAATCAATTGACCTAGTCAGTGAAGAGTTTTCCTACGGAAAATTTGCAAATCCAAGGCTTAGTTTTGGAGGCTCTCAATTTGTTCACGCATTTGATCTTGATTAAAGCGAATGTCCCTCAGTTCTTGCAAGATAAGGTCATTCTTGCTTTGGAGTCGAACAGAGGCTGACTTTTGTGGGGTTGGACTTAAGATTCTTGCAACTCTTTCTAACTTCTTTTTAACCTATATATTGCCCTTCATCTTGTAACCAAATTGGTAAAGAATGGAAGAATGAAACTTTGCTGGTTCATACCAATTCAGGTTATCAAAAGACACTCCAAAATATACAAAAATCTTAGTCAACAACATTCCATAAGGTAGACCACTAGTTATGTTCTTGTGACTTCCTTGTCTACCGTGAACTTCAGGATCATTGCCAAGAGATTCATCTTATTACCCTTTAACAAATTGTAAACCACATACGTGTCTAGGACACTACACCTCTCTACTGAACTACTCCTTAGAAAAATTGAGGTAGTCAAAATGGATGCAAGGCATCTTAGTAGAAGGTCCAAGTGTTTGCACCAAGGTCTCCCTTTATAGGCATTTTCAGTATTCATATAATTGAAGTTCACTACTTCTCCCAGATCAATGTCAGTAATGTCTCACTTATGACAAGGAAGGTCTATCCTACCTTCAGGAATTATGCTCATAATGTTTCTTCTATAACCAGAATCTCGCAATCACGTGCCCAAGAGATGATTGTCATCTTCCCATCAATTTCTTCCTTTCTCATATGTGTGTAAAAACATTTGACCAGTTCATCACACACTATTTCTTCCAAGTTTAAGATTTCTCCTAGCCAACAGCAAGAAAATAGGGAGTGATGGGAATACCTATATCGTCGAATAGATGGGGAGGCAAGAAGCATCCAGCTACCACCTTTCTTTTCTTATAGCGCATCTTGTATCTTGCTTCATCCTCCATCGATTGGAATAACTTCATTGGTGTTGAAACCTCTCCCTTCTGAAGAATGATTAATTTATTCGTTTGTATTCTTTTGGCCTTAGGGATTTCTTCGAGTAAAGCCTCTTCAAGGAATAGCTCATTCCTTGTAATGACATCCTCAATATTTTCTTTGGCTAAAGGCTTTGTGCCTTTTCTTATTTCTTCCCTTTTTATTTTCTTTGATCCTTCTTTTTCTTTTTCTTCTACCTCAACAGTTTCATTTTGTGGGGCTTGTTTTGTAACATTTCCTTTGATCTGTGGTCCTCTTTCCAACCTAGAAGGTTCTTCATCTGATCCATCGTCAATTATTGCCAGTGTACTTCAGACACTTTCTTCTCTATGTGACCAGGTTTACAATTTGCAGATGTTTTTGGAATAGGAAAGGGTAGGGAGAGAATAGGTATATGGAATCTCACATTTTTCAGCAATTCCCCCTTACTAAAAGTCTCTTCTTCTTCACTTTCTTCTTTCTTTCTTCTCCCTTTTCTTTTCCTCCTCCTCTTCTTCTTCTAAGTCAGAAGCATATTGTTTTTCAATTGTTTCTTCTTTGTCATCTGAAGAGGAATCAGGATAATCTAGATACAATATGGCAACAATTTTCCTTTTCCTATATTTTGGGGTCTCCTAACTGGGTATTTCTAAATTTTGGAGCTTTAAGGAGACAGAAACAAGTTCGATAGTAGTGTTTAAAGAACCTACTATGGGAGACAAAGATAAGGAATCAGAAGCAAAGGTTTGTTCATAACAGGGTGTTTCGCCATAGTTAGAAGTTGAAGCTAAAAATTTCTTATGGCCTTTTGATTTTGTTCTTGCCATTGTAGAAGAGCTTTGTGAAGTTTGAGAGAGAAATTAAGAGGCAATAAGAATGTAAAGAGTCAGGGTATAAAGAGAATAAGCGACACAGATGAGAATGACACAGATAAGAGAAGTTTGCTTAGGGTCTACTAAGTGATTTCTGAGCGTTGGTCTCGTGAGAGGATGAGTAGACGTACAGGCCACAGAGAAAAAATATCATCAATTGAAATATGTCTAGACATACTGTCAATGATTAGCCAAAAGTTTTGTCCAAATCTATACAAATAACAAGCTTGATTAAAGTTAATTAAAATTATTATGAAAAAATTGATACACTAATTATTGGATTCAAATTAAACCAAACATCACATAATTTTACCATTCATAATATGATCACTCATTAGTTGCAATTTCATCCATTTTATAATTCAAGAAAAAGTATTAAAGTTAAACTATAGTATACATATGAAATAATAGAAAAAGGCTAGGATTTAGAATGAATACCCTTTACTTTCCTCATCATTTCTATCATAATTCAAGCCAAGTAACTTTTTGAATAACATATCATAGTTTAATAATTTAACTCGAGTTTCTTCTTCCTTGATTACTTCAACATTTAATGCAGCTTTAAGGTTATTGTTTTCCTCTTAAAGATGTTTAATGATTGTCTTATATGTAGAGTTGGAACATCTAGTTTGGGGCTAAAGCCAAGGCTTTTAATATAACTTGAATAAGTACTAACTCTTATATCATAAATCTCGTTTGCACTGAGCTCATTACTCTCTGATTTAGACTTCTCCAATATCTCTTGCATCTTATTATAAAATAAAAGAAGAAAACTAATATTCAACTAACATATCACTACTACATTGGTAAATGAACAAAAATATTGAGCAAACTTTTATACTTATATAATTAGTTTTTGCTTCTTATTGCATCAATCCTTTATCTTCCTTATAAAGAGTGATTTTATATAGTATGATTAGAGCATGTGAGTTTATATAGTATGATTATATCACACTTTTGTACATAAAGTTCCTTTTCACTCTATTTTATAAAATAAAAAATCAAGGTATAATAAATAATTTAATTCTTATTCATGAAAGTATAACTTGTAAACATAGATCTTACACATTCATTTTGAATAACTACAAATGACTTGGACCCTTGATTATGAGGTATTTTTATTTTTGATCTGCTCACCCTTTCCTTACAATTTTCCTAAGTTTAAGAAAAAACATAGTTTAGTGGTTAATTCATTATACAAAATTAATGTAAGCAAATGTTAAGGCAAAAAATTAAACATGAACTTTTGGGTTAGACCAATAATCACATAAACTATTCCAAATTTATTTAGTCATTCTTTCTAGTACATAGCTTCGTGCCTTTACTTTAGAAGTAAAAGACTTATAATACTTGTGCAACTTGAAATAGTAATCCATGGTCCTTTTTTCAATAATGAAGTAACATGGCTTAAAAGTTTTGTGTTCTCAATATCCATAACATTCAATTTCAACTGTAAACCATAAGTAAAAATATAATTAATCCCAAATTCATTGTTACAATATTTATAAATTTTGAATAATTTCCACAAATTTTTCGAATGCATTTTCAAGGAACTTGTCTTCCTTCATTGTGATAAGAAAATGATTAAATATAGAAATATGTATTAGAGCATAATTATACTTGAAGGCATAAAAAAATTACAAACCTGCACTACTAACTTCGTTATTGTTTAAGGTAGAATGTTGTCGTGTAGTTCTTGAAGGCAAAATGTTGTTGTTGCTATGTTGTGGCATTGTGCTAGAAGATGTTTTGTTTCTTTTGGATATAATAAGAAAAATTTTAAACTGTAAAGATATACATTTGAGTATATGTATACTCAAAGGCATAAACAAACTTCAAGCCTGTATTACTAGTTTCGTTATTATTTGAGGTAGAGCTTTATTGTTAGTTAGGAATTAAATTTCTGAAATCAACTAACTATTCTGGTTGAACTTGCACAATGTTGCCTTATGGAATTTTTATAACAGACACCTCTTTCTCTTGTTTCTACTAGGTTTTGTACTGTAGAATTTCGAAAAAAAACATCATATTAAAAAATAAACATTACATATACAAAATTGAATAAAGAAAAACCAAAATTAGTGAGAAAGGTAACATATTCAAAATAGAATAAAAAATATTAACATTAGTAAGATAAATGTCACCAATATTATAGAAAGAGCACTTTTAAGATACATTCTTAATCATCATAATTAAAATCTTCAAAATCGCCATTATTAATTGCATTAGCAAGATAAATGTTGCCAATATTACAATAAAAAATAGAAATAGCACTTTCAAGATATATTTAATCATCATAATCAAGATCTTTAAAATTATCATCATTAATTACATTGTGCTTTGACTCTTTGTCACTATTATACTCAGCGAAAGTGTTATCATTGTCACATAATTCATCCTCAATATAGTCTTCATCCTTTTATACTACAAGATTGTCTTGTACTTTGATGCTTTTAATATATTGAGATTAATGTCTCTCTTATAAAAGGATGATATATCCTCATCTTCAAATTTGAGTACCACATTATTCCCCTGTAATTCAATCTTTTGTTTTATGTCATCATTATCTTGGCCCATTTCACCATTTTCCTTTTCACAAACTTAAAAAAGATTTTGGTGTTTAGATTTGTACACAACTTGTAATTGTTGCCTGATATAGTGTTATTGTGATATAACACTTGCTTTACTTAACTTGTAATCACAAATGGTTTATTTTCATACCAAGTTTTACTAACATTGATGCTAGTAATATTGACTTAACTTTTATGTTCATCCCTTTGTTACAAAGATAAAACCGTTTGCACTTAATTAGAACAAATTATCTATCCTTGAAGTAATCCAATTCAATTATTTCAATGATAACACCACAGAAGTCAATAAAATCATCCTTATGTTGTCCTTTAACAATAACCCCATAGTTTTGATTTCTAAAGCAACTATCATGTTCTTTTTTGTAAATTCTAACTATATTTGTATATTTTTTGCCACATATATGAGGCCCACATGCCAAATAATATAATGCTTTCGTCACTTCTAGCAATTTACAATTATGTAAACATATCATCTATAAAAAAAGAAAAAGAAAATTACTAAAAATTAATGCTGTAATATTAACAATAATGTTCATTTTTTCTACTTTTGCAAAGAAAACTTATTTAGGTCCTAAACTAAGATGGAAATTTTGTCTTATGCCTTTCTTCAACATAACTTCACCTTTGCTTCTAATCTCACTTTTGTGCTCTCTAATTAAAATATAAATTGATGTAAGAAAAGAGAGGCTAAATATTAAATTATAATATGAACTAAAGTATGAGGAGTAACATACATACTCCATATATGAGTCAACTTTCTCATGATTGTTCAAAATGTACCAATGGCTAATTTCAAGTTCTTCTCTAATTAACTCCACAATTCCATATATTTTCCTGTTCCAAATGGTCTTACTTTTTGGGAAAAAACTGATAAGCTACCATCCTGATCAAAATCTAAGTTACTTTCTTCTCTATTAAATTATCTTTTAATATCATGTAAGTACATAAAATAAAACATTAAACATTAATTTGACATATAAGCCTCTACAATAATGCCTT
The DNA here is from genome assembly GCA_027123815.1 of Erythroxylum minutifolium. Classification (NCBI taxonomy): domain Eukaryota; kingdom Viridiplantae; phylum Streptophyta; class Magnoliopsida; order Malpighiales; family Erythroxylaceae; genus Erythroxylum; species Erythroxylum minutifolium. The sequence goes on along the minus strand of JAOTJB010000006.1, from coordinate 3,149,691 downwards.
CAGGTCGAGCTTTATCACACACGTAACGCTTAAAAGAGCTAAAAAACCTAAATAAGTATAAAAGATCAGTATTTTCTACTAAATAATAACAAAATACAATAAATATATAATTGAAAATAAATTACATTTCAATCGAGAACATTCATCAAAATTGAACTGAGCCAAAAAGTTTTGCCTCGTATGACAAGTGAATTACCAAGTATTCCATAACATCAAAGAATGATGGTAAAAAAACTAGTTCAAGCTTACAAAAAATCAAATTAATGTCTTTTCCATTTGTTCAAGTTCTTCTAATTTCAGTGTCATACAACATACTTGTTTAAAAAAATTACCCAATTCACCAAAAGTTGTAGACACATCATTTAAAAAACAACCACATATTCCAAAAAGAAGCAATCATTGTAGAAGCACATGAAAATCATGGTTCTTTAAGCCCAAAACCTTTCCATCATTTACATTGATACAACGGTCAATATTAGAGGCGTACCCATTAGGAAATTTAAATGATTTAAGAAACTAACAAAAAGTTTGTTTATCTTTTTTTGACATAGTTTAACATTCATATGGAATCATGTATGACTCATTATCTCCCCTTTTCAAATGCAAATCTTTTCTTACAAGTCTAATCTAGCCTTAATTTTATATTTCAATTTGCTATCAATACCCATCAAAAAAAGTTTGCTTTCACTTTCTATTACTTGAGTGTTTGCTTGGTATAAACTCTTGCAAATATGATAATTGATCTAGCACATCATATCCTAATAAGTGCAAAGGAGTTTCAACATGTTCTAGTTTTCCACTAAACAATTTGCTTCTTTGTCATCTATGCCCATATGTCAAGTAACGATAATGCCTTATATAATATATTTTACTTCGTAGACTTATAGAATGAGTTTAATCATTACATATAAGGCACACCATATATCCTTTAGTATTCTATCAGGACATCTTTTTATAGGCTAAAAAATCATTTATAGTCCATAACATAACGACATGCATTTTAAAATTTTCACCTTCTATAGCGTCATAAGTTTCTATTACAGCTTCCTAAAGATCTTTTAAATCATTAATTAATGGTTACATATATATATCAATGTCTTTACCATGAGTAATTGGCCCTGGAATAAGCAAGCACAATAAGAAAAAGGGCTCCTTCATGCACTTCCATGTAGGTAAATAGTAAAACACAAGTATTACCAATCACATGCTATAAAATATACTCATATTACCAAATGGATTAAATCTATCGTAGGCCAATCTAAGTTGAATATTATGACAATCCTTTGCAAACCATGGAAACTTCCGATTAAAGTCTTTCTATGCCTTTGAGTCTGTTGAATGATGCATGATAATTCAAATCATTTATATATGATTTTGGTATGAATTGGAACTAATTTGACTTATCTCTATGTGAATTTTACACTTTATTTGGTTAATTCTCACACATTTCAACTTTATTGCTTAATAGGTGCAAATGGATAGATTTTGGGGCAAGAGGCATAACTTTTCTTGTATATGCCAGATTAAGGTCATTCAAGTATGCTTTTGAAGAGGACTCCAAGTTCTATAACTTTTGTGAAGACTTAGAGAAGAGATTTTGTCATCTAATGGGCCAAAATTGCATATTTCTGTAGATGTCTAGTGTATGTCCGCGCAGCGGACACCATGTCCCTCCAAACGAACATGAGTGAAGAGGGAAAGCTGAAAAACCCGAGAAGGTCTCCCAATGGACATCATGTCTACCTAACAGACATTCTCTGACCAAAGTTGCTCTAAAAGACTGAAAAGATTTTCCCAGTGGACATTAAGTCTGCTTAATAGACTTTGTCAACACTATTACGATCCTCATTTCCCTGTTTGGCAGAAACTAGGTTTCTTTAACCCCAAGACACTATAAATACTCATTTGTAAGACCAAATTAGGGGTTCTAGTGCTAAAAACGAGGCAGCACATAGGAGGCACCCAAAAGAGGCAAAGAAGAGGAAGAAGGAGGATTGAATCAAGATTGGAAGCAAGCTCGTTTTGTCTTCTCTCTCTGCCCTGTCTTGGATGTTGATTGTCTTTATGTATTGGATTCTTTTATCATGTTCTGGAGCTAAACCCTAATTAGGGTTAGGGATGTAACCTATTTTGGGGATTGATTTATGTTTTATGGATTGATTGGTGTTGAATGAAAGTTCTTAGGTTATATTTATCTTTATTGATCTTCATTGTTGTTTCTATGCATGATCACCATAGATGGAACCTTAGGAATCATATGATGGACTGAGAGGTGAAGTATGATTTTTGCAATAAGAAGGTAAACATATTAGATTTAGAGATATAGACATCCTGAACTAGTGTGATAACTTATGGTTGCTTGTTCTTAACGAATTTGACTAGTTAGGTTTCGCATTGAGAGATGGTAATCAATTAGTTAGGTATTCTTATATGTCTTGAGAGAGAATATAAGTGATTTTGGGCAATTGTTGTAACATCCCCTTACTTATGGAAAAGGGCAATTTGGTCTTTTTGAATGGGGTAGAATAATTGAAAGTGTCTTTATCATATTCATGCATTCATATATGCA
>JAOTJB010000006.1:3107338-3118606 GCA_027123815.1 Erythroxylum minutifolium | reverse complement strand
AAAATATTATGATTTATTTTATTTTCCTCACAATGTTTCCAACATATATATCAAATGGTGACAAGTAGTCACTATAAACTACGTACGGGGACCCGGGGCCAACAATGACTTCCTTCAATGACAACCCCACTATTTTGACTTCTAACTTGACTATCTCGATCTTGTATGTGAAAGCTCACCCCATTAATAATGCAATCTATGTATTTCTTCTCACAAATATGAGGCCCATATGCCAAACTATATAACATCATTGTCGCTTCTTGCATATTATGATTATGTAACCGTATCATCAGTATGAAAATTTTAAAATAAATATATGGATGAGACATATTCTCATATTTTCATAATATGTAATCAATATTAAACTTACTCGATTTCTAAACCATGATACAAACTTTTGTCTATGTCTTTCTTCAACATTAATAATCCCTTTGCTGTGAATTGTGTCTTTGTGCTCTTTATTTAAAAACGACAACAACAGTAAGATCTCAGAGTAAATGAAGAAAATGGTAATATGATTATTTGAATGAAAAGGAATATACGTACTCCATGTATGTATCGAATTTCTAGCAATTGTTCAAAATACACCAATGGGTGATTTCGAATTTGTCTTTAGTTAACTCGACATATTTACCCACACCAAGTGGCCTAACTTTTTGGGAGAAAATATACAACCCACCATTGTCATGAAAATCAAATTTATGTTTCGGTCTATTAAATCTTGTCTCCATTTCAATTAAGTATGTTGAACAAAAAGTCAAGTATTCATTTGCTATATAAGCCTCTGTAATAGAGCCCTCTGGTCGAGCTCTATTACGTACATAATGCTTAAGAGAGCATAAAAACCTGAACGTAAACAGTTATAAACTTAGGAATTGTTACAAACAAATAATATAGAAAAAAACTTGTTGAATTTAATATGAATTACCTTTCAATCAGGAACATCCATCGAAATTGAACAGGTCCACAAAGTTTTGCTTCATATGGTAAGTGAATTGTCAAATGAACCATAACATCAAAAAATGATGGGGGGAATAATAGTTCAAGCTTCCATAGAATCAATGCTATGTCTTATTTCAATTTATCAAGTTCTTCAACTTTAAGTGTCTTGTAATATAATTGCTGAAAAAAGTCTCCCACTTGATCCAAAGTACTGGAAACATCCTTCGACAAACACTCACGTATTCCAACAGGAAGTAGTCGTTGCAAAAGTACATGACAATCATGACTTTTCATTCCTAACACTTTTCCCTCTTTAATATTCACACAACGACCTATATTAGAAGCATACCCATACAAAATTATTGTTTCTCACTTTTTGATATGTTGTAACAATCATGGGGAATAAAGTATGATCTATCATCTCTTCTTTTCAAATGGAAATCCTTTCTAATATTCATGTCTTCCAAGTTTAGTCTAGCCTTAATAGTGTCTTTGGACTTCCCATCAATTCCCATGACAGTCCCTAAAATGGACTCACAAATGTTTTTTTTAATATGCATGACATCAAGATTGTGCCTCAATAGTAATTCCTTCCAATATGGTAAGTTGAAAATTATGTTTTTTTGTCTAATTCAGTTCGAGATCATTTCTCTTACGCTTTCTATTACTTGGGTGTTTGCTAGTGTAATGTTGCCCAAATGTGAGAGCTGGAAAATAATATCATCACCGAACAACTGTATCGGAGCTTCACCTAACTCTACTGTGCCATTAAACTCTTTACTTCTTCGCTATCTATACCCATGTTCCAAATAATGACGATGACTCGGATAACATATTTTACTTCATATCCTTTTTGAATATGTTTGGTGGTTTCACATAGTATAAGCCATATACCCTTTAGTGTTCCACCCAGAAAAATTCCCATAAGCTGAGAAATCATTTATAGTCCATAAAACAGTAGCATGCTTTGTAAATGTGTTGCCTTCAACAACATCAAAAGTTTGTAATTCAAATTCCTATAGATCATTTAAGTCATCAAGTAATGGTTGTATGTATATATCGATGTCCTTACCAGAAGCAATAAGTCCTGTAATAAGCAAAGACAACAACATAAAAGGCTCCTTCATACACTTCCATGGAGGTAAATTGTATGGGACTAGAATCACCGACCACATGCTATATGAATTACTTATATTACTGAAAGGATTAAATCCATCTAAGGCCAATCCAAGTCAAACATTACAACAATCTTGTCCAAACTATAGAAACTTTCTATCAAGCTCTTTCCATGCCATTGAGTCTGCTCAATGATGTATAATGTTATCATCAATGAGTTTCTCTTTATGTCACCTCATATCTATGGTTGTTTTTGTTGACATAAAAATTCTTTGTAATCGTAGTTTAATAGGATAGTATCGAAGGATTTTATTCAGTATCTTTTTCCCTCTCCCATCATCCACTTGCCACCTTGAAGTACCATAAATAGGACACTCCTGAAGATCTTTACTTTCTTTCCAAAAAAGAACACAGTCATACTTACAAGCATGAATTGAAATATATCCTAATCCAAGTTCCCTTAATAGTTTCTTCGCATCATAGTAAGATTTCGATAACTTGTGTCCAATAGGTAATGCATCATTCAATAAGTCAATTAACATGTCAAAGGACTTGTTACTCCATTTATTATAAACCTTCAAACGCAAAAACTTCACAATAAATGATAGTTATGAGAAATTAAAGCACCCCAAATATAATTGTTCTTAAGTAACTTTCAATAACTTCCCAAAATTATCTTTTGTAATACTACCAATTATGTTAGGCATTCCTGTTTCATTCATAGTCTTCATATAATTTCGACAATCATCTAACATCTTGTCAATCCTATTATCACAATCATCAATATCATTATTGTAACTATCATCATAACATGTACCGCCACTTCTACTAGAACTTACTTCCTTACGTTCACCATGATAAAGACATGGAGTATATAATTTGTCTATGCATCAAATCAACAAGTGATTATACACCACATCTTGACTTTGAAAGTCCACATTTAAGCAATTAATGCATGGACAACAAATACTACATTCATCACCCATTTGACCTTTTACAAATTACATGAAACTCTTAACTCATTCTACGTATTCAGTTGACCATTTTCGATGACACATCTAACTCTTATCCATTTAGCTATACAATAAAAGAAGATAACTGAGTTATTATATTCATTTTTCATTTACTATTACGTGAAAAAAACCTATGTAATTAACAACGTTGTTTCAGTTGATACACACCAATTATGTAAACAATATACAACAAAATGAAATGACAACCGACATATTAAACAATTAATTAACAAGCTAATTAGTGAGATGATTACTACTTATTCGGAATAACAATAATGGTTACTACTAATTCGTATTAACAATAGTTGCTTTTGTCCAACATATAGTAGGTAGGAAGAATATACATGAAGATGCAACATAAATTCTACAGTTTTGTCTCCAATTAAACGGAGGAACATAGAATCTATAAATATCAAGTTGAAGATCATTGGAATAATGTAGATATTTTTCATAAAATATCTTAATTAAGTTGTGATCTTACTCTATTCACATAATCATTCCAATGAATAGAACAAATAATAAATGTGGATCAATGAATAGAACAAATAATAAGTAGTTATTTGACTTTTTTCTCTCTTCTTTTTGGTACATTGGCCATTGGGTAGGAATAAGATAATGTCTTAGTGGTTTTTTTCCTTAACATGCACATGAGTTGTTGTTGTAATAGATTAATGGGTCACGTTGGAAGTCGTCTTTATAAAGCAAAAATTATATTGATTTTATTTTTATATATTATATTATATGAGATATAATAATGCTTACTTATATTAAGTAAACCTTTGTTAGGATTAAAGGAAAGAATGAAAGAAGAATTTACTTTTGGTTTTGCTCTAAAAATGATGTTCATAGTTGGTAGTTAATTGATAATTACCATTTTAATAATAATAACAATAAAAAATGGACATTGATGTTCAATGTTCGATTATTATAGGTTTTTTTCAAACATTCTAGTTGTATTTGTATTCTAGTATTTAAAACTATTTTTGTAACTATTTTTGTATTATAGTATTTATAACTATTTTTGTAACTCTATTTTGTATAAAAGTTGAAGGATATAAACTTTATCAACTTTGATATTATACTATAGTTATTTGTTAGGTATGTTTATTTCTATAGACAACTATATTTTCAGCTTTCATAATGTTGTTTGCAATTATGCTTATATTAAATTATTAGTGAGTAACCTCATCCTTAATAAATATCTAATGCTAAAAGCTCTGAACATCAATAATACCAACTAATATTCAACTTGTAATGAACTCAAAGCTTTTAACTTCAATTTTTCCCTCTAAATTAAAAATATCATATACCAAAAAAATAATATTCCTCCTTATTAACTCAATACGTAGTTCATCTAAAAGAATTCATCATCATCATCCATCATCTCAAATTGCATCTTATAATGTGTTTAATCATATAAGAAAGGCTATAAATAAATATAAAATTGTAAACTAGGTCCAATGCTAAGTAACTTCCATTTAAGTAAGTCTAAAATTAATGCAGTAATAACAAAACTTTTAATAAAGGATACAAGGAAATGTAAAGTCGTAATTAAAAACTAATTCTAATTCTTCAATAGCAGTAGCCACATCATCAACTTCAGTCACAACATTAGTAGCCTTCAAAAATGGTGTCGTTCTTTCTAAAATGCACTTAATATTTTTCCATTAAAAACTAAAAGGGGAGTCTTTAACATAATTAAAACTCTTAGTATCAAAGAGCATGCTACACATGTCAATGCTTATCTATAGACTTCAAACAATGCTTAAACGAAGACTACTAGAGACTTAAGCAACTAAGCTGCCTTTCCAATAATGAATATTCATAATAACATTGCATAGGAATGAAGTTGTTGGATGGAAAAACTTTTCAAAGATTTACCTTTCAAACTCTCAAGCTTAGCTTTTGCCTCTCTAATTGCTCGAACAACATACGTGAATATGTTTATGTTTTATGCAACCAGCTTATCAACCTAAAATCCAGAAATGAAGACAAGGTAGCTCCATCAGTTACTAAAGACATCTTATTTCAGTTTAAATAGGCAGCAAAATATGAAATGCATTCCCTTTTCTTGCTTCAAAGCCAGCACTATATTTGCACCTTCTAGCTTTCACTGAAGTTCACTAATAGTTTTCAGAAGTTTCTCATTTCCAGAATTTGTGCAAGTATCCAAAGTGAATTAGCAAAGAATGGGCCTTTAAATTGAAGTAAACAAATATTACCTAGTAAGTAGTAGCAGGTGACTTACGTATCTGACTTGAAAGTGCAACTTCAAGTCTTGACAAGCGATCCTTTAACACAGACAACAGGCTAGTTAAAAATTGCAAACAGCGAAGGAGTTTAGAAATGATATAGGTAATTCATTCCCTATCAAAACAGAACAATTCAAACCCTAGAGGACTTTCATCGAACACCTTATAAGCATAACATAACTCAACCGAAACTTCAAGCATTCATTCTATCTATGCACTTTCTTCACCATCATTAACACATTCAAATATCAAATTAAACAATAAACAATCTCAATCCATGCAAACAACTCAACAACTAATCCTAAGTTTGATGATGAAAATAGCATTTAACAAACACAAGATAAAAAAAACCCAGAACTACTTACCAAGTTGAGTACAACTGTAGGGAGACGATAGAGGACAACACAAGATAAGTTTGTTCACTTCTAAAAACAATAGACGAAGAGAGCATAAAGGGGTAAAAAATCACTGGGGAGAGAGGAGGAAGAAAGAATGTAGGAGGCAGGGTGGGGGGAAGGGCTTCAGGTTTAATTTTTCAGATGGTGGGATGACATCGTTTATCATTAAACAAACGACGTCGTCTCAGCTAAAAAGTTTTTTTACAGTTGCAACATATGGCGACGAAATGCAGATTCGTCATGTAATGCCCAACATTTACCTACCATATTCCATAATCGTCGCCAATACAAGGAAAACGAGATTGTTTAAATTTTCCTATCCGGTAAATTTGGTGACGAATCTACATTTCGTCACCAAATGTTAAAAGTTTGCTACGAAAATAAAATAGCGTCGCACATTTTACTACCAAATTGTACAACAGTTTGCTACCAAATTGATAAATCATCTCCAATACTAAACATTTTACCTTTTCCGACGGTCAGAACTTTCATCGCCTATCACTCCAATTTCGCTACCAATCATATAAAACATCGCCAAAACCCAAGCATTTTCCTTACACTCTTAATTTTCTTAATTAATTAACATATATGAGTTTTTTCTATTACCAATAACAAAATGAAAATTTTGTCTTTTATGCTTACATATGGAGTTGTTCTTGATTTGCTTAATTTTGGGAATTACTAATCTATATTTTTAATTTGGTGGATGAACAAAATAAAATGGAGAAATTTTTAAAAATTTGTATCTTTCTTTTTGTTATTAGCTGAATTAATAAGGACTGCGCACCACATTTCATTTAAACCAAATTCATCACTAACATTACAACATATACCCTTTAGCCCTTAATCTACCATTAACCTTATTATTTGTATAAAAGATACATTAAATTTAAATGTATCTTTTCAGTTTTTGCAACAAAGTAATCTTCTCACTTATACATGCAATGTTCTTCATTTGCCTAATGTTTTGAAATGACTAATCTTTAAATATAATTTGTTAGAAATAGTTTTCTAATTATATTACAATGTCTTGTTAAATTATTATAATTTAATTTATCTAAATTAAAAAAATTAAATTGTATAATTTTTTGAAATACGTTTTTTCAAATTATAAAAATGAAATTGTATAATTTTCTGAAAATTGTAAGTCAATTATTATTTATTTAAACGGTCAACAAATTAATTCACAAATAGTTTTCAATTGAATAATTTAATTTAAATTGAAATTATTTTATTTGGAATAGGAAAATAAATTTATTAAAATTTATTTATGAACTTGTGGGCTTTGGAGATGAACCATGTATTAGTCGCTACATCTGACGTTTGTCGACCAAATATAATAGATTGTAGTAAATTAATTAATACTACTTCCAAACAACTACAGTAAACAATAAACGATATCGTTTACCTAAATAAGAAAAACGACGCCGTTTTGTATTAGGTTTGCAAAAACAAAACAAAAAAGCTACTCCATTCTCGTTCAATTCGTCAACATTTCTCCAAATCATATCTTCTGTTTCTTCATATGTATTGAGGTCAGCACCATCGAAGAACCATTATTAACAAAATCATTATTATTCTTTTCTTCTATTTTCATCAACGAAGTTGTGATAAGTTTAAATTATACCTTTAGGTATTTATTGTGAGTTCTTAATTATGCATTCGATGTATTAGTTGTGTTTATGGTTGTGTTTTAAAGATGATTTACTGTCTATCTTTGTTATTTGTTATGTTTGTCTACCTTTGTTATTTGTTATGGTTGTGTTTTATTTGTTATATCTTTGATGTATTTTATGGATAATACTATATTTCTGTAAATCAAGAACATAGTCATGTCTATTTTACTTTAAATTCTAAATTTTACTTATAATACAAACTACACAATAGAATTTTGAAATTTTAGTAAGGGTAACTTTCATATCATTAGGCACATTGAAGACGTATAAGTGATAAACTAAACTACATTCACTTATCATTGAAATTGGAGTTGAACATATCATCATTTAATTCTAAATCGACATTTGTATATTAATCAAGGAATGTTAATATGGAGATTAGTTCCGGATGGCCCTAATTCATTCCTTCGGGAGAAATATGGCAAAATTGTCCCTGCTGAAAAAATAAACAATGCTGAAAAAATCTCCACTTCATACACTAATCATCATTTGCCTTCCATGATCGATCTTCTGCTTCAAGGTCCTTAGTATTATTCGAACAATGTCACTTTCGCTATTATGTACATCTCATTTCCTTTTATGAAGCTATTATATATATTTACATTTGATGGTATATACTACATGTTGTTCTAAGCTTCCCTAAGTCTCAAAGATGACATGTATGCCCATGGAGGCGGGAGCGATGTCACAATAGTCTGTAAAAGATTAGCGAAATTGGTTTTTTTGAAAAATTCGTCAATTCTACAGACTTCGTCTGCTCATTCACATATGCATGTCACTCCAATTTCTATTCGTTTAACGGTTTACTAGTCTGATAATATCTAAGTTCTATACTGATTGTGTTTTAGGTAAATCGTTTCGTACTGGCAATTCATCTAGCGAACTTGTCTTTTATACTAAATCTAGCGGCTCATTTACTGTATCCTCTACATGTTTAGCTATAGGGGAAAAGTTGTTGCAAGAGAGTGTAAAAAACCTACACCTAAAGGAAGAACTGTTAATGTTTTAATTAGTGCCTTCAAACGTGTACGGACCCTTCTTGGGAATCCAGATATCGAGGACTTATTTACCTTTATCGACTCTCATGTCACTTGGAATCCAAATAAATAATTATATCATTGTCATTTATCGATGCAATCAACTGGACAACTTTAAAGTTGATCTATTGTTGTATCTATAAGAATTTGTCAAACAACCTTTCTACTAGTTAGAGGTCAAGCTACGTACTATTGAATGTGGACTGTTATTATTCTGGTTCTATGACTGTATGAATTATTAAGCTTCTAATTCAAAGTTTGTACTACTCCATATATTATAATATTATATTGATAAAATTATTTAAATTTTTTATAACTAATTTTTACAATGTTAGTAAATATTAATGATTAATTAATAATAATATTGAACACTTAAAATTATGTTTTGTTTTTTCAATAATACGTTGTAAACATTCAAAACAAATCTCTAATAAAACATATCGTAACTATGATAGATTATAAAAATGTTAGTTTAATAATTTCAGAAAATGTCAACTATTTGGTGATGATTTCCAGAAATCGTCACTTAATGTTAACCATTTAGTAACGATTTTTAAAAATTTTCACTGAATGTGTAATCTTTTGTGACGATTCACAAAATTCGTGACCAAATGTTAACCTTTTGGTCACGCTTCAAAATATCGTCGCCAAATGACAACTTTTAGCAACAATGTCAAAAACATAGCAAAAAATCAAACGTCTTTTTATTGACGATTTCGTATAATCATTGCCAATTGTGACCCTTTGGTGACAATTTCCCATATTAGTCACCAAATGTTTGAAAAACTATAGTGACGATTTCTGAAAAGTGTCACCATAAGTTTATTTAGCGATGAATATCCAAAATCGTCACCCATTGAACATCATTTTGTGACGATTTTTCTTAATCGTCACTAAATGTTGAGCGTTTTGTGACGATTTCTGTTATGCGTCGCAAAATGTTTTCCCTTTTATCACACTTTTCAGTTTGGTCGCTAAATGCTTAATTTTAATGACGATTTTGTAAAATCATCACAATATGTTGACTTTTGGCAACAATTTTTTGAACATTGCAAAAGAAAACGTCGCTAACTGTAGTGTTTGATGTATTGACATATGCTTTTTTTATATAGTTATTATCCATCTCAAACTAATTCAATGTCTATGATCTTTTTTCCTTTTTTCTCAATCATTTTAAAAAAATTTCTGACTATATGATGATGATGAAAATTGCTTACTTTGAATTTTTTAATGTTATAAATTTAATTAACTTTGTAAAATAAGTTGGGATTTATAGGATCAGTTGTAATCTTCTTTTTCTAGAAACACCTAAAATTCTTAATCTCAATGGGGAAATAATTATTTTTCTTATAAATTATAACACTTAGGACAACTTGTCTTAATTTATAAAGAGATTATTAATAGTCCTTGTATTTTAAATATCTAAATGGATTATAAAAAGATTAAATTTCTTTTCAAATTAGGTAGAAAAATAACTCCTCTTGCATCAAAAAGAACAAAAATTAAACCAATAATTTACTATTTTTAAAATTAAAAAATTGTTATCAAGCTAAAACTTAATTCTCTTCCACACCAATCATTTTCTTTTATTCTTCATAAATGCAGACCGTTTTGAACCATTCCATTAACACTTACAACTTTTACTGGAACTTGGGTCATTCCTAACGTTTTATAGGTAATGGGCAAAGAAAAAAAAAGACTCCAATAAATTGACAATATATAAATATATAAATTTTAAAAGCATATTATTATTATTAAAAAGACTACCTTAAGCTCCTTATTGTGATATAATTGAAGAATCTAATGAATTGCATTAATTCTTAACATTAAGATTAAGAGAACAACTAAAAAAATCAAATGAAAAAAATATGTAAAGAAGAAAAAGAAAGTTAAGAGAATTTGTCTCATTTTTACTCATTATGAGTGTCAAGAATGAGCTGAGTCATGTTTTGTATTATGTTGTTCTTTACGAAACTCAAGAGTAAGTCTTATTTTCCCTCAATTTATTCTTTATTAGAGTAAAAAATAAATCTTATTTTATTCTTCAAAGGATTAGGCCCTAGACAGGTATTCTTGCCCTTGCTTAGGGCTGGCCGACTGGAGCACGTAAATTAAGTTCGACCATTGCTATAGATTCAAAAAGCCGGACGAACAATGGTGCTTGCTTCATTTATAAGTAAAGATGACAAATTAAATAAATAGCATCATCGTATTCCTTTCTTCTAATCTTTTAGAAATTCGTTTTCTTTACAAAAAGTAGTCAAATAATATTAATTCTAACTAGAGGCGAAGTATTGTTCTTCGCTTTTAACCCAAGTTTTTTTTTATTAATTTATTTATCCAATCAGTTATTGAAGTAACCAATATTATGAAGTTGCACACAATGTGGACGAGATTTAAGATGACCAGATCTTAGCCTTGCGTAGGACGGAAGCATGCATAAATCAGACTTAAGAGCTTTAAACCATAAAAGTGAAGTAACTAGGGGACAATCATAGAGCATGTTCTACGCTTTATGCGCTGTTTTTCCTGAAAGTGGAAAATTTTGGATAATTTAAACTTAACTAGTATGAACCAAAGGTAAAGGCTTCCTAATTCTTACTACAAAATGAAGTCTTGTAGATGCTGATATGTACAAAACTTCAACTGGGTATATCTTCTATGTAAGTAGGGCGCATCCACGGTTTCAGACTGACGATGGATACAACTTCTGACATGGAAGACGATGACTTATTTGAAATGGCCATGAGGGGCCGCTGGGATAAAGTTGTTGAGGCTTATGAGAAGCGTCCTGGAGGAGTTCATGAGGCTATAATCACTAGATCCGGAGACAC
>JAOTJB010000006.1:3018155-3029638 GCA_027123815.1 Erythroxylum minutifolium | reverse complement strand
TGAAGGCTTAATGCCTTACACTTATGTGAGTGGTAATTCTTCTGATATGTTATTTCTGTGAATTGGTTTGTTATGAATTATAAGTGATTTCATGCCTTATGTGTTGCATGAATTGAGTGGACCATCGATGATGGTTCCTCACTGAGTTTGCAAACTCACCCAAAATTGCAAATTATTTTTCAGGACCGAGGGACTTAGATTCCTAGCTCCAGAGAGGGATTTCTGAGACTGTGTGGCCCAGATCAGCGAGCGATGCTATGGCACACAGGTGGGTCAGCTGAGATTCCAGAGTTTGAGGATGACCTAGTTAGGAGTTGTATTGTTTTTGGCATAGTACATGTATTAGGATTTCCATATGTACACACTGTACACTGATGTATATACTGTTGCTTTGGAGTAATGAAAAGAGGATTTTGGATTTTAAAATTTGGTGAATTACATTTACTGGTTCTTATTCTTTTAATGTATGTGATGCCATGTGGAGTTCGATAGTAATTGCACGTAGCACTCCGTTATCTTAGGTTATGTGTCGGACCGACCTACGGGCATCCCGATGCGTATTCTAGGATAATGGGGTGTTACAATCTGAATGTGAATGTTCAATCATGGGATTGACTGAGAATATAAGAATGTGAAGCATCAATTACATGAATGTATAAAAGACAAAGGTAGTTTTGACTTGAGTCGCCAATCTAAATAGCTTAAAGCTCATATTGTGATCAAAGCCTCGGGCTCAGTTGTGAATGTACCTGGTATCCACTAAAGGATATGGGACATTATTTGATACAGCTCGGTATCCACTAAAGGATATGGGCTAGTAAAAAGGCACTCAGTCATAACGATAATGGTTATCTCATTGAGTTCGCAAAACTCACCAAAATTGTACATTGATTGTCAGGACCAAGAAAGGATACTGAGAGATGCAATAAAAAGTATATTCTTGTACTTTTTGGAGAATATATGGCTCAAAGGTCGGTCAACTGGGACTAAAGGATTAGTTAGACATTTTATGTATTTCCTCTTTTATGTAGCATATTTTTTATTAGAATATGATGATGTACATGTATGGATATTCAAAAGTTACAATGTATTTATGCTCGAATTTATGGAATGAAAAGAGGAAATTTGGTTTTAAATTATTGTGTCTTCTTTATGAAGTTTTATAAGAGTATATCAAATGATGATGCCCTGTTTAAGTAAGATTTATGATTGCTCTAACACGGCATTATTATAGGGCATATACTAGAATATCCTCAGGGTGTTTCGTTTCGGTTTGTACTTTATGGTAGTGGGGGTGTTACATCAAAAAACTCAAGATTAATGAAATCATCGATCGTCTATACATCTAAGATCTAACAACATTACTCAATTCTAAAAACTGATATTTGAAAAAGTGATTTCATAGTTAGTATCCTTCATTTCGCTTAGTTTACAGAACATTTAATCTTTACTTTATAGAACAACCCCTAAGTTTTTATAGTTCTTTGACCATTTCCCCTCTAAATTGAAACCAACTCTTCCCATGATATAAGTTCATAATTATAAAAACTGAACATATAGGAGTATCAATCAAATAAAACAATATGCTAACCAAGCACTATGGTACGTGATATTTTTTACACCTCTGAACCAAGAAAACAAGTTCTTGCTGTAACCCCTAGGCTCATAGAAATTTTCACTGATAAGCCTTATGGGAGCTACATCATAGGTTTCGAGCTTATATATCATCCTAGGGGTTTATTATGCTAATAATCATCTATAATTATACAAACTCATTCGACATGCAATAAATACTTATGTAATTCATACATCTAGCCATCAATCATTCTAACAATATTCTAAACAACAAAATACAAAACCAGGATAACTATGTTTGCATTAATCACCTACAAGTTGATCTCCAAAGTTTGCTTTTAAAAAAGCACTATGGTACGTGGCATTGTTACACCATATGAATCGAGAAAGCAAGTTCTTATTATGACTCCTAAGCTAATGGAATTTTCAACGATAAGCTTCATTGGAGTTACATCACCAGTTTTCAGCCTATATACCATACTAAAGATTTATTATGCCTCAATGTTTCAAACAACGCGCATCTTAAATGCAATAATTAGAATATTAAACCAAAACATAAAAACTCACCAATGATACTCAGAATATTGCAAAAAACATCACAAAACATGACCTCATTTGCAATCATAAAACATTTTCTCTTAAATACTCCAATTACTAAAGCAAAACATGTTAGAGACATTAGTTAGACGACTTACCTGGATGGATAGACAACTGCAAACTACAAAGAAGAAGGACAACGTCAGACGATTATCGACACTCTTTAACACAAAACAGAACCTGCAAAACAAGGGAATCTCATATTTAATATAATACAATTGTTTTATCTTTCCAATCTTAAAAGAAATTATTATTGCCTATTGGGATAGTTGTAAATAACAATATATTTCATCTTTTATTCAATTGTTGGCAAATAAAATGAACTAGATATCCACAACAACTCCAAAATGACAATTTCAAAACTAAACCAACTCTTAAATGCCATAAGTACTATATATGACAACTCCCACATGAGTTTTATCATGTATATAGGTGACATCAAGATTTCAAGAGATCAACAATTAAGGTTTTGTATTACGTGGTATAACCATACTAAATGGTGTGCTAAGTGTATTACGTGGTATAACCACAATAAATGGTATGATCGTTTTTAAAAAGTAGGGACTATATTGAAAAAGTTTCAAACCATAGAGGGATTTAATGTAATTAACCAGAATTTATTTAGTGTTAATCTTCATATGACACATAAAAGGAGAGTGAATTATGCATTTATGTATTTTGTGTCTTTTTAGAGCTTAATGAATAAATTACATGTACTAACTTATCTTTATAACAAATTCATATCCGGTAATAGTAGAGCAACAACAACAATAAAAAAAAGTAAGGAAATGAGAGACAAAATTAATTTATAACAGTTTAGCTTAACAATCCTTAAACATATATTTACTTCGTAAACTTTATTTTATAATTCATTATCTTCTTCCTTTCATAAGTTGTTGAGGAAATTCTTAAGCCTAAGCTTAGACAATAAGTGCTTAAACCTACTAAAGTTACACCATACCAATTAAACATGTAAACCTTTGATTTCATTAATCTTTTGCTTAATCATAGCTTTTTTTCCTTGAACTTGTTTTGCCTAATTCAAAGAAATATTGAGTTTCTCAAACTCCATTATATAATAATAGAGAATATATGTTTTAACTTATTGAGTATAGAATAATAATGTTAAGCTTGAGCTAGAAAGGAAAAATAATAATAAAACATATCAAATAATTTGGTTCTAAACCTAAGACATAAACATTTTAAGGTTTTAAATGTGTTCTAAACCATCTTCTAAAGAAAAGAATAAAAACTTCTTCTAAGTATATGTTCCTTTAATAGACTTTTCTACTTTGATTTATGTTAGATTTGATATTTAAACTATGCTACCCTAAAAACCTCTCTTAAAAGCCTCAATTGATGAATGAATCTAAACAAGTCTATGACTAGAATTTACGTTTCAAAACTGAAAAATTAATACAAAGCCTAATATCAAATGTGAAAAAAAGGATGCAGTTAACCTAAGTTCATAGATGTCTCTCTTAACAATTCAATATAAAAACTATTAACTAACAACTTTAGGCCACACTTAAAATTGTCATGATAAACAATTATCCCCCCAAGTATACCAAAACATAATCTCACATAGTCTTGTGATTTTATAATACTTATTAACACAGGGATGTTATATTCTAATATCATATTGTTTAGGTCCACCTAAAACTGAACTTGTATTTTTTAATCTCAAAGTTTTCCATATGGTGAGGGATAAACTTAAGAGCTAGTGACCCCACCATTAGTTTTAAGCTCCTTATAATCTACAACTATATGCCTGCATCCTACTGTGTAACATACCACTCCAATGGAGCATATTCCCGAGCATATCAAAGGATAATCGAGGCTATACTCTACTAAAATGTTATGTTAAAAAACAATTCAAAAAGATTTTTCCACCCTACATGTAATATCGTATATCACAGAGGAATTTTACTCAATAAATTGCTAAAGTTCGACCTTACTTTCAAAAATACCTTCCGTATTCAACCTATGTAAATCATATAAAGGAAAGCTCAACTTTCTTTTAAATTGTCTTAACAATATATATATTTATATATATATATATAAATCTTGGCATTATATTTAATATCCAAAACATACACCAAGTAGCAACCGGTACTATATCACAATTTGCATAATATTCAGAAGACATAAAGAAAGTTTGATATCAATAAGACAATATGACAATGTTATTCTTGATGCAAAATAACTAGAGACATCTATAGGTACAACTGATCTCGACCACTAACTCATGTCCAAATGCAGAAGTTATACTCCAACTAGATTAGCTAGATCTTTCTTAGACCTGAAAACAATATTGCAATTTTGATGAGTTTATGAACCATCATCGATGCACTCATGTAAGTAAAATCATAGAGGACAGTTATAGCAACATATTATTGCACATCAACAATCATATCATATAGAACAATTCTAATCACCATATCATGTTATCAATGATATCTAGATGTATTGTAATATTTTGATTCAATTAGAACATATCATATATGCAAAAATGTGAATGCAAATGCAAATGTGCTCTATTTCTTCTTTTTTTCTATTGTGATTAAATATGCCAATTCATGCCCTGGGTTTCAAACAATTTTCTGTTGGCCAGTTTAACGAGCATTATAGCCTTAATCACATTACGAGCTTTAAGCCCTACTTTCAAATTACGAGCATTGTGCCCTAATTTCACATTACGAGCCTTAGGCCCTGATTATGAGCATTTCACCCTGAATGTCTGAGTGTTGGTCATTTTGATCATAACTCCCATTAACTCATCATAAATGTCAAAGACAATGATATGAATCATCTCACACATCATTTTCTTCCATCAGTGTAACTGATTATCCAGAATTCACAATCAATTTGAATCAAAAAAGCATTTAATATATAATCACATAATTGATAATTGACATTTAATTTGAAAAAATTTCCATATATAGTCCTGAAATATCAAACTCCTTAGACCAACAATGTCCAGAATTATAATAATCATATAAATAACAATTCTTTAACTGAATTTTAACCAAAAATAAATCAGTCGCAGTGAGAAACATCTAGGTTAACTGATAAAACACTACAACGAGCTATTGCTTCAACGTCTCGATAATATTTGGGTAATGAAAATCACTATGAGAGCCTATTAGACACGTATACGAACATTGGTCACTGATAAGAAATAGTGAGAATATGTATCTAATTTTAAGTGCAATGTTTATATCCTTTTCTTCCTAATGTTCCTTTATGAACAAGTTGTCTTCTTTTAATCACAGCTCTCTATACAAAAGTCCAAATACCATGATTATTATGCCTACTGAAACTAGACTTCCATTAGTCTTAATATATCCAAAAATTACAAGAATAGCATCTCCCTTTAGAATACAATCCCTATCTAAATTTTGTCCAATTTTCTGATAAGAAATAGGCTGGCAACTAATGCTCAAAACATAATAAATCATTATCAAGATATCTACTAGCCAAGCCGTTTCATAGAAGCATTAATAAGACATCAATAATCAGTTTTCATGTTTTATACTTTGACTAATTCGGGTTCTAAAGCCCTCAAAAATTAGGAAATAATACAAGGTTTCTATACAGAGATCTGTTATGGGAGGTATTAGAGAAACGAGCATAACTTAAGCTTTAGTCACTATTTTATCAAGCCACTTTCACCAAGTTCAAGTTAAAGATCTATATCTACAACTTTCATTCTTTGAGTTGCTTTAAATTCATGCTCTAAAGATATGTAAAATAGATCAAAATAAGAAGATGAAATTGAAACTAGAATTTTGGCTTACCTTGCTAACTTCTTTTCTTTTACTCTTCTCTTCCCCTTTTTCTTTCCTTCTCTCTCTTGTTTTTGTTTTTCTCCCTCTTCTAACCTTATGGCAGACCTTCACTCTCCCTTATGTTGCCTTTTACATCTATTTTCTCTAAGAAAATCAAAGAAAGTCGAACTAATTCATGTGTCGCCATTTCATTGGTCTATGTGTCACCATTCTATTTGTCCCTATTTTGTCCTTCTATTAGTCCATATGTTACTATTCTATTGGTCCATGTGTTACTAACTTTGTGCTCCACATGTCACTCATTTAAGCCTTTATATCTCACTACTTGTAAGGCTACACATGTCACCAATTGAACATATTTTACCATTTGTAAAGCTCATGTCACCATTCTAAAGCTCCACATTTTACAAGTCTAAAGTGTATTTGTCACAAATTTAAAGGCTATTTATCGCAAATATAAAGTGCCATTTTTTGCAAATATAAAGTGCCACTTATCTCCAATTTTACCATTTATGAATTTAACTAAGCCAACTTACATATTGACCCCTCAAACTTCTAATTTTTAACAATTAACCCAAATCACTAACTTAAATCCATCAATTTCTAATTCAATTCTAATTTATTAAAATCATATCCAAGAGTCTCGGAATATGTCAATTGATTAATACAATATGCATGTGCTTAATCTTCTAAACCTCTAACCCTTAACGATTTAGGAGACAGGATATTACAACTCACCCCCTTAGGAAACTTTGTCCTCAAA
This sequence comes from Erythroxylum minutifolium, assembly GCA_027123815.1. NCBI lineage: Eukaryota > Viridiplantae > Streptophyta > Magnoliopsida > Malpighiales > Erythroxylaceae > Erythroxylum > Erythroxylum minutifolium. The sequence goes on along the minus strand of JAOTJB010000006.1, from coordinate 3,022,912 downwards.
ATTCTTACCTGATTGATCGAACAGATGGGGATAATGTTATCTCATGTTTTCCTAATTCTCCCAAGTTGCTTCTTCTCTTAAATGATTTCTCCAATTACTTGATTCCTTAGATTCCTCAACTGCTTAGTCTGATATTAGACTATTTTTATTGGTTCCTCTACATAACTCAAATTATTTGCAATCTCAAATTCCTGAGCTGATAACTTATGCATCGAATCTTAACTAAACCTCCTGAGCATACTGACATGAAATACATTATGAATCGAATTCCTTTCTAGTGGTAGCGCTAATCTGTAAGCCCATATATTCACTTTCTTAGTAATTTCATAAGGGCCAATATACCTATAACGTTCACGAAATCTTTACAAGACAACTATGTTCATCATTCCTTTTCAGCCATTCATAATATCTCAATAAGATCAATTACTATAATATCTTACATGATCATAATGTTTTATATCCTAAAGCTAGGTGAAGCAATAGGAATGCACATTTACTCTTATGCCTTGGTATATACCATTAAGATCATTATCCATCACTATATTTTGTCAAAAAATTTGTGGGGATAATTTCCCTTCACCTTTACCAACGGATAATTTGTTCGTCACAAAATACGACAATTTTATCCATGAAAAATCAATTTCCATAACTAATTTACTACAGAATCTTTTTCATCAGTAATGTTCAGTCGGTGATTTCTAATTTTTCTTGTAGTAAACAGAATTGTTTGAATGTTACCTTAATTAAACTCTATACCTAGCCTCTATCGTTGGATGAACATGGGTTAGCCACTCACATGCCACGATCACTATTCTAGGATATCATTGGTGTTAGCCTTAGTGTTGAACTTGAAGAGAAAAGAATCGTCATCCTCGAGCATCACTTTCTATAACCCTTTCGTCCCCCACCGATTCATAGCCCAAGCTTGCACCACTGAAAAAGCTAACTCTTGCTCTGAAAATTGCCAACCAATGTCGATGCCCATACCGATGTTCCAACTTTGAGGAGTTCCACAGGAGACATTAGTATGCCATCCTTCATAACATTCTAGAAATGTCTTAACTCTCCCCTCTTATACTGAATATGTGGGTAAGATTTCTAGGCTTCAAGTGAGGGTTTCGAATTAGGGGGAAGGGATTTCTCATTATGTAAAGAAGGGATGGTTGGGAAATTTTTGGTTGATAAATTTGAGGGAGGTAGGTCTCCCTCAATGTCCATTCACAAGGCCTAAGAAGGCCTTCCAAAGAAGGAAGAAGTAGAGGCTAAGCAGAAGAGAGAAAAAAGTATCGTACTTATCGCAGAAACTTACTAAAGCTTGCATAGGTTTTAAGTGAAAGTCACTTTGCTCTTTAGATCTAAAACTCGTCATTCTTCAGATCTGGATCTGGTCGCTTCAAATCTGGCAAGAAGCAGAGGAAGTTTGCTCCCTCTCACGTCACTGTCACTCCCAGACATATACTGGGTCACCCTTCGCACTCATTTGTTGAAACTTTTATTTTTATATATTAACTTACTCAATAGATTAAGAGCCTTACCTTATTAGGTTCTGTTTAACTTAAAGCTTGTTTCTTGAGTTATTATACGAAAGTAATGTATAGCAGTATAACTTCTAGATCTTATGATGGTTTACTTATCTATTTCTATGTAATCTTGGGATTTAAGGGTGAGACTTTTAGGAAAAGTTAAGTTTTTTATATGAATTTAACAACATCATTTCCTTTTTGCAATATTTGCATGAATGAATCCGCAATTAAAATTGGAATTTATCTATCAAAATTTTGACAATTTTAATTGATGATTTGAGGATATTATATTTAAGTTAAAATATTTTGGATTTTATTAAATTTTTAGAACATTAGCTTATAGGATGTTTATTTAGAACGTATGGATAATCTAATAGTACAAATACCTATATTAACATAGCTTGACACATGGCTTCCTGAACATGTAGAAAACATGTCATAAAATCTTAAATAGATTTCAAGTAAGGCCTTCCAGATTTCCATACTTCCTTATGAAATAGATTAAATCAAAAGTAGAAAAAGGACACATAAAAATAAAAACACACACAACTTTAAGAAATGACATGCTTGGTTTTAAGAATAATTTCAATGGAGGCTTAGGTCATTTCTTGGAGACTTTCTTTTTACATAAAGTGCTGAACTTATAGAAAAATGAGCATTATATCCACTTAAATTGATCTAGTTTTAATTGATTTAGTTATCAAAAATGAAATCTTTGTAGGTTTTCTTCTACACAAATTTGTCAGGGTAATGCTGAAGCTAATTAATGGTAAACTATGAAGACTTTGGAGAATTTTTTTTTTAACCTTTCTCTTTTATATGTAGCCTTGTTATGAGAAGATTGCTTGTGCTAGGAAGTTTGCAAAGTAACTCAATTGATTACTCTAAGTACCTAATGGATACATTTAAGTGCATTATGTGTTTTCTATTTGTTGTTGGTCTTTTGGTCTAATTTAGGAAATGATTTTGATGATTTCGTACTTGATGATTTTGAATTCAATCAACTTAAAGTGAAATTATTAAAAGAAGATGAATATGTAAGGAGGAATTTATCAACTTCATAATTTTCTTGGTAGGTTAGTATCTAAGATTTGGAAACAGAGGAATATTAGTTTAGGTATTTTCATGAATTTCATTTCAAACTCAAGGTAAAAGTTACAAACTATTAGGCATTCATCAATATGCTTTAATTTTTATTCAACTCCTCTTCATCATTCTAAGTATTTGATTTTAAGACTTAAGTTAAACAATAAACTCTTAGGCATTCAACCATATATTTCATTTCTATAACTTCAACATCTTTCTAAAAATGATTCCAATTTTCTTTTTAACGTCTCATATTTATAAAACTTTTTTAGATACGGGTAACCATTTAGGCATGTACTATAAGGTGTTTAATAGCTTTTCAATTTTACAATTAGATTCTAAACTCATTTTTCGAGTTAGGACCTTTTTAATTGTTTTTTTTCTAGATTTTTCTCTATCTTTCCTTAATAACATAAAATGGCAAGAACCTTGTTCAATATTGTCTCCCATCTCTATTTGAGGATATTAAAAAAAATTGTGATAATTACCATTCTTTTGTCTAGATATTTTTAACAGCCATAATAATTATAAGGGTTAATTACCATCAAAAGCCTAAACTTTCATCAAATTTTCAATTATATCCTAAATTTTAAAAAGTAGCAATAAAATACCCAAATTTTCAATTTTTCCTAATTCTAGCCTAAACTTTAAAAAGCAGCAATAAAATGCTCAAACTTTCAATTTTTTTCAATTCTAGCCCAACGTTTGTGTTTTTGTTAAGTTTGATGATGTGGCTTACCACTTGTTTCACAAACCTTAACTATTAACACATGTCAACCAAAATTAACACAATAAATGAAGATTAATGAAATAACATTGTTTAATCATATAATTAAAATGACATCGTTGTTTAAAAATGACTTAAATCATATTAAGCAACCCCGACAACCTTATGTTTTAATTTTAGCTTTCCCTTCATTTTTAATTTGTTCTCTTGATGCCCTCACCCTTCAATTTTTAGATTACATAGCCCTAACGCCCTCACACTAGGGGTGTTGAACCCCGTTTTCGGAGCCCAACTATCCAGAATATCAAAAGACGTGACGTATTATCCCGTAAGGTTATTTCTATGGTATCTCTCTAGCCAAAACCAGTTCTTGCAGTGGAATCACAAATTTACTTCTTCTGGACAATTGTAGCTCCATGTCTCTAGTTTATTTTCAAACAATAATTGTCTCATTCGGAGCTCTACTAATCAAGATATGATTAAAATACCGAATTATGTTCAGTAAAACAATCAATTCATGCTCTTTAGTTGTTTCCCATTTTCTCTCCTTCAATATTTTTGGAATCAACTCCAATGGATACCAAAATTTTATGGAGAGATAGAGAAATAAGTTAGGAATCTCTTAGTTCAATAATCACTTCATTTGGTGATCGGAAGATGGAGGTCAAATTAGTCAAGCCTGGTTATGTCGTCAAACATATTGTACTAATCTTGTGATAATTAACATAAGTTTCACTAGAAAGATCAAATTAAGATCCTCTTAGGACGGTTTTGAAGAGGAATTCTAGATCCACAACTTTTGTGAAGACTCCAAAAAGAGATTTTGTCATTTGGAGGATCAAAACATGGGTTCGCCGCAGCAAGCTAAATGTTTTGCCAGGGCAAAATCAGGAAATATTTCGCAGGACCTCTAGGGAAAAATTCAACGTAGCGAAACCAGGAAATATTTCCAGGGACCTCTTAGGAAATTTTGCTGCGGCCAACCTATAACTTCGCCATGGAGAAGTCACGAGAGGGAGATGAAAATACCTTTTGGGAAAAGTTTGCCGAGGCCGAGGCTGACTTCGCTGCGGCGAAACCTTCTAACATACAACTCTAACTCAACATTTCAACACTAAAATACAAATACACTTCATATCAATTCAACTACTAAGTACTTTTGTTAAAATCTTAAATCTGCCCTTAAATAGTTAATCCGATACAATCCTTCCAATCTCTAACATGTTATTCTAAACCAAACAACAATTTACAATCACATACTCATTCCTCCTTGACAACCATCATCATAAACAAGAGCAAATCCTCAAATTCTCATTACTAAACAAGTAAATATTTAATCAAGCCTTAGTTACATATCAACATACACATCACAAACTTAAAACAAAATACCAAAGATGCTCATGTTTGATATGCCTATAAAG
>JAOTJB010000006.1:2975676-3007586 GCA_027123815.1 Erythroxylum minutifolium | reverse complement strand
ATCAGATGATCCTTCCACATGATCTTTATCTCTTAAAGCTGATGTACATCCACTGTGATCTTATCTGCCACATCATCCAAGAACTCCTCATCTTTATCCGTTGATGATGAGTCATCCAAGTAAATAGCACATTGGTCCGATCCAATGATTACCCATGTCAACTCCATTAGCCATGATTTGTCCACTTGAGTGCACACTAAGTCCTTAGTCCATCAAGAACTTAGCCTTAGCCAAGTTAGCTTGTACAAGGTCCAAAACTCTCTCAAAACTTGCACCATGCTTGATCTACTTGTTAAGTAACCTTAGAACTCTCTCATATTTCCATCATGCGTGTGATCTAGCTAACCTTCCATTTGAAGTCTGTCTCAAGACTTCTTTTGATCTCGCATCTGAATCTTACATCTCGTCGAAGATTTTCGCCAATGTGCACCAATGCATGCCAATGCTTGACATTGCCCCTTTTCGTCCTTGTGTCCTCGCAAATCTTTTACCTTGTTTCATTGTTCTGTGCGTTAAACACTGGTCAAGGCTTATCAATGCTCGCACGATCCCTCTATCGCAAACTTAGGGGTCTAAAAAACCACCCCCACTAGAAGAAATTGACGCCCTCTTCGAAATAATCTATGGAAATTCCTCTATGTTTAGTTTCCTCAAAGACACCTTAGCTGTTGGCACATCTCCCACGTACCATGTTCCCTCTCCCTTAAGTGTCTCCTTGCTTTTTTTAGGATGCTCCTTCATAAGGCCCATTGCGCCCAACACAGCAAAATTGTTGAGGTATACTTCTTCTGTCGAGTCCTTCTCTCCCTCTCCTTGATCCTTCGCTACCATGGAATTTACTTGCTCCTCACCTGCCTTTTGTCCTGGGCATTGCCAAGCAAAATGTGGCCCTTTGTAAAAGAAACAAGCAATATCTCGTTTTGTTTATTTCTTACCTTGACAAGATTTGCTTATTGTCTCCTTACCTTTCTCCAAGCCATTCTGCATCACACCATTCTTCTTGCCCTCATAGCTAGTTTGAATCAGTGGTGGCATTTGGAGATCCACCAAGGCATCCGTAGCTGCTATCGGGCTTGGAAGGTCCTTTATGTTCTACCTTCAAAGCACCATTTGTGCCCAACCTTCCATGTTGCTTATGAAGTTGAACAATTTTTCCTCCTCCGACATGCTCCACACATCCAACATCAAAAATGTGAATTTTCTCACATACTCCTGTACCGAGTCGTCTTGCTTTAACCTTCTCAAAGCTTCTTTCACGAGCCATGAAATACTATTGGGGAGGAACTGATCCGTTAGCTCCTTCTTTATCTTCTCCTAAGTGTTGATGGGAGTCACTAATATCGTTGGAGGATCTCGTTCTGCGCCACAACTTTGCATCCTCACCCAGGTACATTGTCGTGATTGATACTTTCTTTGAGTTGGAAACTTTTGTTGCATCAAAGTATTGCTCCATATCCTACAAAAAAATTTCAAGCTCTTTGGCACTCTGCTCAACGTCGAAAACTTGTGGCTCTCTCACCTTCACCAAAGTGCTTTCAGCATGTCCAGCATCCTGCTTTGCAATGGCATGCCTTAGGATTGTGATCTCAAATCTAGAATCCTCCTGTGCCTTCATCGGCTCCATGATTTGATGCTGCAAATGTTAGATTTGCGCTTCCAACATCTCGAATCGAGTGTTCTAAGAAGTCACCTCTTTCCCCCTTGAGGAATCGGCCCAATGAGTGCCTCTACTCAATTGACATGTTTTGTCAAATTGTTGTCTCCCGCCATATCGAACTTAGGCTTCGATACCAACCGTTACAAAGGTTTTCCTTCTACATTGAACTTATCCACAAAATGCACCTACTCCTTTGCACGACAATCTTACTTAGGTCCTTCTAAGCAAAACTTAGGCTTCCTACGTGATTATCGACCAATTATCAAGTTCTCGAGCACATCACAACTCCGGCAGTGTTTAACTCTTACACTCGCAAGAAAATCATGGAAGCACTACAATAATAAAGACAACAACAAGAACAAGAAAGAGATACAGCTAAAAGCCAACCTTCATTACTTCTCTCAAAGTATACAAAGGAATACTCTCTCAATCTCTGCGTCTCACAACACTCTTCTCTTGATGTTGAGAGCAAGACTCAAATGAGCTATTTATAGGCATCTCTAGATGACTAAGTTAGAATCCTAATAGAACTCTACTAGCTAAAATTACAATCTTATCTTATCTTATCTTATCCTATCTTATCCTTATCATATTTCATCAAACTAACCAATAGATAACATCCTCATCTAATTATCTAATAGGATTAAGCTACATCACAATAACAAGATAAAAGATTGCATTATCTAGGAATGATTATCTATATCCACGAAGATCTCTTCTATCTTTAAACGATCCTTCCATATGATCTTTATCTCTTAAAGTTTATGTACATCCACTGTAATCTTATCCACCACAGCATCCAAGATTTCCTCATCTCTATCTGTTGATGATGAGTCATCCAAGCTAATAAAACACTGGTCTGATCTAATGATTACCCATGCCAACTCTATTAGCCATGGTTTGTCCACTTGAGCATACACTAAGTCCTTAGTCCATCAAGAACTTAGCATTAGCCAAGTTAGCTCATACAAGGTTCAAAAATCTCCCAAAACTCGTACCATGCTTGATCTACTTGCTAAGTAACCTTGGAACTCTCTCATATTCCTGTCATGCATGTGATTCAGGTAACCTTCCATTCGAAGTTCATCTCAAGCCTTCTTTTGGTTTTGTATTTGAATCTTGCATCTCATTGAAGATTTCCGCTAATGTGCACCAATGCATGCCAACACTTGACATTGCCCCTTCTCGTCCTTGCCTCCTCATAAGTCTTTTTTTTTTGCCTTATCCTGTTGTTCCTCATATCAAACACTAGTCAAGGCTCATCAATGCTTGCATGATCCCAATATCATGAACTTAGGGGTTTAACAGTATCACAAGACAGTCGAGCAATATCAGGGTTTCATCAGAGAATCTCTCATTAATATCGTCACTTTTTTGTAATTACCCCCTTTTAGACGTGATAAGTGATTAGCTACCACCTTCTCTACTCCCTTCTTTTCTTTTATTTCTATATCAAACTCTTGTAAGAGTAACGCCCATCGACTAAGCCTCAATTTTATGTCTTTTTTAGTGAAAAGCATAGCGTGGTCAGTAAAAATCATCACCTTAGGTCCCAAAAGATATGACTAAAACTTGTCACATGAAAATACCTCCGGTTGCAACTCCTTCTCAGTAGTGGTATAAATTAGTTGGGCCCCTTTAATGTCTTGCTTGAGTAATTAATTGCATGCAAATTTTTGTCCCGTTATGGCCCAGCACGCAACCCACAACTTGGTCACTTGCATCACACATGACTTCAAATGGTAATGACTAGTCCAGTGACGTTAAGATTGGTGCCGATATTAGTGCCTTATTTAGTCAATTAAATGCATATAGACAACTATCATCAAGATTAAAAGGTACTTCCTTGACTAACATGTTTGTAAGAGGCCTAGAAATTAAAGAGAAGTCCTTAATAAAGTGGAAGTAGAATCCTGTATGACATAAAAATGCTCACACTCCTTTGACATTAATAGGTGGTCAAAGCTTCTCTATGACCTTCGTCTTTGCTCTGTCCACTTCAATTCCTTGACACGATATTTTATGTCCAAATACTATGCTCTCATGCATCATGAAGTGGCACTTCTCCCAATTCAATACTAGATTTGATTCTTCATATCTTTGGATTATTCTATCCAAATTTGTCAAGCACTACTTAAAAAAACATCCATCTATAAGCAAATGTTCAATAGGGACAAGTAGACGTGGTCTTTTTAGGTCCTATGGATAGATAAAAATTTGTTTGTAGCCTGAATAATTGTCAAGGAAATAGTAGAATGAATGACCAACTATCCTTTATATCATTTGATCTACGAATGGAAGAGGAAAGTGATCCTTTCTAGTCACTTTGTTAAGTTTGCAATTGTTGATGTAGACTTTCCATCCTGTGACTGTTCGCATGAAAATCATTTCTCCATTTTCACTCTCCATTACAGTCATTCCATCTTTCTTCGGTACACATTGTACCGAACTGACCCATTCACTATCTCTTATTGAGTATATGATACTCATGTCTAAGAGCTTTACTACTTGCTTTTTGACCGCTTCCTTCATGTGAGGGTTGAGTCTTTGTTGATGATCCCTCATAGCTTTACTTCCTTCTTCGAGATTTATCCTATACATAACTATGTTTAGGCTTATACCTCGTATGTTGAATATTTGTCATCTCATGGCCTTAATTCGCTTTCTAATAATCTTTACCACCTTACGCTCTTGTTCCTCTTCTAGATGATTGGAAATAATGATGGGTAGAGTTTGGCTCTCACCTAGGAAGGTTTATCTAAGGTGTGTGGGTAAAGGCTTTAACTATAAAATTAGTGGTTTTTCAATGTAGGGTCGTATAGGTGCTTTGGTTCTTACTAATATGTCTTGATGCACTTGAGCACCTGACTTCTCCATCTTAGCTTCTTCCTCAAACTCAGTTTCATTCTCCTTCTCAGGTTCATCATCCGCTCAACTTCCTCATATTTAACTTCTTCAAGCAGATTTAACTTCTTCAAAGCAGCTCTCTTCTTTAAGAAGTTATAACTTGTTTATATGTTGTACACTTATCACAAATAATTTTCACATCAAGTTTCATATTAAGCCAACAAAAATGATCATGCATTATACCAATAGTATTTTGCACACCAAAAAATTCCCATTAACCACCACCGTATTCTCCCTAACAAGCAACTCATGTATAGAACAATCAGGCACACAAACTTTGTCTTTCTTAAATAGGAAACCATCATACCTAAAATACTTACTATATATACACTTTCCCCATGCAATCCACACTTGGCTGAAATCAACATCATTAACATAGAATCTTTAATAATTTCAAAACCAAGAAACTTAGTTTACAATGCTAGTAATCCCTACCTCTTAGAAAAAGCATCTGCAACAATGTTTTCCTTCCCCTTCTTATATTTAATAAAAAGAAATGTTTTAATGAACTCTAACCAATTGGCATTTCTCTTATTAAGCTTATCTTAGGATTTTAAAATTTTCAAGCTCTCATGATCTAAACATATGATGAATTCCTCCGACCACAAGTGTTGCCATGTTTGTAGAGTTCTCAATAATGCATAACAACTCCTTGTCAAAATTAGAATAATTCAATGTTGTCTTGCTAAGCTTCTCACTAAAATAAGCAATTGATTTGGATTCCTGCATCAAAACAACTCCTATACCAATACCCAATGCATCACACTCAATCTCAAAAGCTTTATCAAAAAAAGAAAAGCATAACAAAGTTGTATTAATTAAATTCTTTTTCAAAGTAACAAAATCTTTTTGATGCACATCATACCCACTTAAATGCATTATTCTTTACAATAAGTTTATTAAAAGGTGTTGTAATAGAACTAAAATCCTTTATAAACCTTCTATAAAAACTTGATAGACCATGAAAACTCCTTGCCTTATTTGAATTCCTAGGTATAGGTCATTCCCTAATCGCCTTAACCTTTTTTAGTCAACAATAATTCCATGTGAACTCACAAAAAAGCCAAGAAACATAATTGATTTCATGCAAAATGAACATTTCTTAAAATTAGCATACAACTTATGATCTCTCAAAACATGAAAAACACCATGCAAATGTTTAACATGATCACCCATACTTCTATTATACACTAAAATGTTATCAACGTTTACTTTAACAAATTTCCCAATGAAAGATCTCAAAACATGATTCATTACCTCATAAAGGTACTATAAATGACATTACCAAATATTGGTATAAACCATATTTTGTCCTAAATGCATCTTCCCATTCATCACCCTCCTTCATAAGAAATTTATGATAGCCATTCTTTAAATCAATTTTAGAAAACACAAACATATCATGTAATTCATTAAGCATATCATCTAATTTAGGTATAGGATGTCTATACTTTACAATACACATGCACAACGTTCCATCCTTCTTGGGCACCAAAATCACAAGAATTGAATATGGGATAAGACTTCCCCTCATAAACCCTTTTTCTATCTACTTATTAACTTACCCTTAAATCTCCTTAGACTCCTTAAAGTTATTCCTATATGTTGGCCTATTAGGAAACAATGAACCTAAAATAAAGTCTATTTGGTGCTCACTACCTCTTAAAGGAGGTAATCCATATGGTAATTCCTTGAGAAACAAATCTGCAAATTCCTGCAACAAAGAAATGATACCACTAGGCAAAGAAGGGTTAAGATCATGATTTGAAAATAAACATCCTAGTATAAAATTACAAGTAGTTACTGCCTCACTAATATAGCACTCTTAATCTCACTATTTTAGCCAAAAGAATGACTTTCTTATTTTTCTGTCAATCTTGTGCCCACAATCAAAACAATATTCAAATGGAATCTACTACAATTCATCATCTCTTGAAATAACACTATCAACATCACCATTGTCCAACACAATTAGAGTCCCTTTTTTTGAACATTGAGAAGCAAAATGTCCAAATCGATAACACTAAAAACACTTGATGCCACAAGATTCAGAAGAGGATTTAGATTCATTTTTACCTTCTAGAGAAGAGGAAATTGAATCCTTGGACTTAACAACTTGCTTTGGTTTAGTGGCAGCCTTGTTGTCCATTCAATTGGGCTTTCATGAAGAGTTAGAAGTTAAGCAATGATGTGAACCCTATAAATCAAGATCTAGGAACCACGAATAAGTTGATGAAATGAATTTACAGAAAAGCTAAATCAGTTTTGTTTTCAAGAAAACCTTGACCAATGTTTTAAGAAACATAAACCAAAGTTATAAAGAAGGATACTGACACCACACTCTAGGAAAAGAACAAATTAAGAGTGATAATTTAGTTGAATTCCACAAGGAATAACCTTGATAAGTTCCAAGTTCAATGAAGAACCAACAAAGTGAATAACCTCACCAAAAAAGTAAAACAAATTCCAATATGAATTCTAGTACAAAGATGACGATTATATAGGCTAAAGAACACCCTAATCAATTCACTAGAAATGATTTATTCCTAAAAATAAGGAAATCCCTAAGATTTAGGAATGCCTTTTCAAAACTAATTCCTAATGCCAACTATAGAAAGTGGACTTTTAAGCAGCACAAATCAGCTAGAGATCTCCGAAAATCATTAAAATAATAGTCTTCTAATTAGGCCTATTTAATGCGTGAATTAAGGTGATAGGGCTAATTGATCTCTCCAAGCCCAAATCAGCTTCTATTATTGCTTGTTCAACCTAAACATCTTCAATTAGTCCATTAAGAGCTTTCTTCATCCTTTTAACTTTAGCCCGAGTTGTTGGACCTCCACTAATGTGTAATGGATCATCAAAATATGTTGAACCAGATTGCACCATCCTTTGCATGTCCTTAGCTAGGTTTTTGTCATTCCCCCTCTCCTTAAAAGTATTCGTTCTCGAATCGTCATCACATACATCAAATGTAGAGACATCAGAAACATTACATGTAACACTAACATTATACTCACCTGATATATCCAACTTGTATGCATTGTCATGGATTGGTCCATCTCCTCTCGGATGTTGCTTAGAATGACATTTTGTCGAAAGTCACTCCTTCCTCAAATGAACCCAAACCCAATCTCCTGGTTCAAAGATCACTTTCTTACGCCCTTTGTTGGCTTGAGAAACATATTATTCCATCCTGTTTTCGATATGATGTCTAACCTTTTCATGCAATTGCTTCACCAATTCAGCCTTCTTTGTGCCATCTAAACTAGCACGCTCATCAATTGGTAAAGGTGTTAAATCCATTAGAGTCAAGGGATAAACCCATACACAACTTCAAAAGGTGAAAAGTTAGTAGTAGAATGGATAGAACGATTATAAGCAAATTCAACATGTGGCAAACAATCTTCCCAATTCTTCAAATTCTTATGAATGATAGCATGCAATAACATAGAAAAAGTTTGATTAACTACTTCAATTTGCCCATCAGATTGTGAACTGCAAGTTGTAGAAAACATTAGCTTAGTACCTAGCTTACCCCACAACGTCTTTCAAAAGTAGCTTAGGAACTTGGCATCTCAATAAGAAACAATGCTCCTTGGCACTCTATGAAGTTATACTATCTCATGAAAGAATAAGTCTATAATGTGACTAGCATCATCTTTTTTAGGGCATGAAATGAAATAAGCCATCTTAGAAAAATTGTCCACAACATCAAAAGCTGAATCATTACCTCTTTCTAACCTAGGTAAACCTAAGACAAAGTCTATGGAAATATCTACCCATGTTGCACTTGGTATTGGCAAAGAATTATATAATCCATGAGGCAAAGATTTAGATTTGGCTTGTTTGCAAGTTATACATTTCTCACAAATTCTTTTTACATTAGGTTTCATATGTGGCCAAAAGAAATGCTCAACAAGTATATCTAAAGTTTTTTTAACACCATAAAGTCCCATTAGGCCACCTCCATGAGACTCACGAACCAGTAACTCCCTTAGAGAACAAATAGGCACACAAAATCTATTTTCGCGAATAAATAACCTTCACGCCTATAAAATTTGCCAAAGGCAGCATGTTAACAAGCGTCAAACACATTAACAAAATCAAAATAAGAAGAATATAAATCATTAATGTACTCAAAGCCTAACAATTTAGTATCCAACATAAAGATTAAGGTATACCTGTGAGATAAAGCATCGGAAATCACATTTTCCTTACCTTGTTTGTACTTGATCACATAGGGAAAAGATTCGATGAACTCCACCCTTTTTGCATGGCGTTTGTTCAACTTACCTTAACCCTTTAAATGGTTCAAAGACTCATAATCAGTATGAGTTAGAAACTCCTTGGGCCACAAGTAATTTTGCCATGTCTCCAAGGCCCTTACGCATACATCTCCTTGTCATAAGTTGGGTAGTTCAAGGCTGTCCCATTTTAGTATTTCACTAAAATAAGCAAGGGGTTGGTTTGCTTACATCAAAACAACCCAATATCTATACCTAAATCATCACACTCAACGTTGAAAGTTTTAGCAAAGTAAAGTTAGGTAAAGCAAGTAATCTTGTTGAGCTTAGCTTGTCTTTAATCAAATTAAATGCTGATTCTTTTTCACTAGCCCACTTAAATCCAATATTCTTTTTAACAAGTTCAGTTAATGGCGCAACAATGGTGCTAAAATCTTTGACAAATCTCCTATAAAAACTAGCCGACCTATGAAACCTTCACACCTCAGTTATAGATTTAGGTGTAGGCCACTCACGAATAGCCTTAACCTTATCTTCATCAAACTCTATTACCTTAGCACTAACAACATATCTAAGAAGCACAATCTGATTAGAGCAAACATTACATTTCTTGGGGTTTGCATACAACTTCTCATCACACAAAACATTTAGAACTTTGTGAAAATGTTCAAGATGCTCATCTAGTGATACAGAACCCCAAAGAAAACTAGGTTCTTGAAACCCCCTAATCCTATTGAATCAAAACTCCAATCTTTCTATTCAATTAAACATGCTAGACTAACCCCAAAGTATAAGTTTGAGACCCAATCCCAAAGAAATCAGAAATTAATTTATGTTGCAAGTACTTACTTATTGATGCAAATCAATTTCTTGAAGTAACCATGAAGACATTCATGCATCACTTGAAGAATTGAATTCTGGAATTTTATTAATCATCCAATCTAGGGTTACAAGGATAAAATAAGGTATAAATACTCTTGACCAAGTCCTAACCCTAATAGGAATGGGTTTGCAAGCCTATTTAATGAAAACTAGGCTAATCCTAACAAATCTAGGAGTATCTAGCTATTGAACACAATCTGATCCAAATCCTTTTAGGAATGGGCTAAACACATTAAAACAATCCTATAAAAAATTAAATAAGTCTCAAAATACCCAAACACACAAAGAGGGGCGTATCGGCCTTATTAAGCAAAAACTAAGTCATGTGACTTTTAATGAAAGCAAATGCTATTAATTAAAAGAACAACCCATAAACAAGTCTTTGAGCCTAAAATAAGAGATAATAAATAACAAGCCCAAATTATTAAAAAAATATCCGCCCCAAACAAGACTTGAGCTTGTTTCCCAAAAATGGCTAAGTACTAGCCTCTTCCAACGCCTCCTCTAATAAAATCACAAGCTTGGGTGTGCCTTGGTGTTCCTCCATGGATATTTCGGCCTTCTCATGTACTTGACTTGTGATTTGGGCTTGAACAAAAGCTTGCATTGCTTGTTTAGGCTTTGAAACTTGTTGCATTGTAATTGGACCACACGGCATGTGTATCTTGTCAGGTTGACGTGTAAGGCGTGGAACTCCATTACGAAGGCTGGTTGTATCATAAGTACTACCTATTTACAAGTTTAGGCTAACTATAAGAAGAATTACAAGAATCTCTTTATGAGGGATCCTTCATCTGGATCATATTACGCCAAAGTTTTCTATTATGAGTCATATCCTCGGTAAGTTCCAACATTGTCATATCACTCTTGATCACCTTTTCCCAATTCTTCTTAGGCCTCCCTTTTTTCCTCTTACAGTCTCTAAGTACAATCTTCTCACATCTTCTTACTGGAGCATCTGAGTGCCTCCTCTTAATATGTCTAAACTACTTAAGTCTTGTCTCTCTTAATTTGTCAATAATATTAGCTACCTTCAATCTGGCCCTTACCATTACATTCCTGACCTTATCTCTTCTAGTAAGGTTGCACATCCATCAAAGCATTCTCATCTCTATGACCATTACTTTATGATTATGCATTTGTTTGATGGGACAACATTCTGCTCTATAAAGCATGGTCGACTTAATCGCTAAGCGATAGAATTTACCTTTAACCTTAAGTGGCATCTCCTTGTCACACACAACTCCTATGCACTTCTCCATTTAAGCTACCCATATTTGATCCAGTGAACTATGTCTTCATCACTCTCCCTATTGCTATGCATGATAGAGTCAAAATATTTAAAACACTCATTTTATGGTATAACTTCTAAACCAATCTTTACCTCCATATCAGTAACCACTCTATGTCCCAAAAAGTTACACTCCACGTACTTAATTTTAGTCCTACTTAATCTAAAGACTTTCATCTCTAACGTATCCCTCCAAAGTTCAAGTTTGGCATTGACCCCTCTTTAGTTTCATCCAATAAAACAATGTCATCATCAAATAACATATACCAAGGCACATCCCCTTAGATATTTTTGGTGAACTCATCAATCACTGCTACAAACAAAAAGGGGCTCAAAGAGGAGCCTTGATGTAGCCTAATATCTTTAAAAAATGCTCTGTATCCCCTCCTATCGTCTTTACTCTAGTTTTTACAACTTCATACATATCCCTAATAATTTGTGTCATAGGGACCCCTTGACTTGTGTACACTTCGTTATGATTTCTTTTGGTACCCTATCATATGCCTTCTCTAAATTAATAAAAACCATGTGTAAGTTATGTTGTCTTTCCCCGTAATACTCCATTAACCTCTCAAGGATCATAAACCTCCTTGGTATGAAGCCAAATCGATTTTCCAAGATAGAAGCATTCTTCCTCAGTCTCTTCTCAATCACCTTCTCCCATATGGCTTTAAATCTTTCCAATTGATGCAGAAATTGAAGAGAGTGAAAGAAGCTCTAAAATGTCATATGGCTAGTCAACATCTAAACCTCTCTACACTTGAGGAGAAGTTTACACTAGCTTAGAAAGCTTGTTACGATACCCCACATGATGTTGCTTTAAAATCTACTAAAGTGGTTTACCTTCAGGAATATCTAGAAGCTATCAAACTCCAAAACTCTATTCTGAAACAAAAATCTAGATTAAACAAAGAATTGAATTTCTATACTCCTAGACAGCAAGGGATACGAGTATATGGATAAGATACACTTACAAAACTTGCCAGGGACCACTTTTTGAACCTAATGGGAGAGGATAATTCCAACATCCCTAACCCTAATGTCTAAGGTTGTTTGAAGGTTCACTAGATCAGAGTATCAAGGATATTATGGTGTTATAAATCTCGATGCAAAACTTCAAAAAAGTTTTATTTAACATTAACTCTTTTAAATCTCCTGAACCGGATGGGTTCACTACTTTATTCTTCCAAAAAATTGGGACATTATGGTAAGTTATTCTTTAAAGTTGTGTTAGAATTTTTTGCTTCCTCAAAGATGCTCCAGGGAATAAACCATACCTATATATGCTTAGTTCCTAAAAAATGCAATCCTCAAAGAATGAATGACTTTAGATCAATCTCGTGCTATAATATAATATATAAAGTCATTTCTAGACTCCTTATTGAGAGACTCAAGTTAGCTATTTTTAGTATCATCAAACTTACTCAGGGAGCCTTCATTCCATAGCAGAATATTGGGGATAATATACTTCTTCTACAAGAACTGTTAAAGGATTACAATTCTGGCAAGAATCTTAAAAGTTGTTTAACCGAAGTTGATTTTTCAAGGCTTTTGACACCGTAAGCTAGAGATTCATCTGTTCTTGTTTTGAGGCTCTGAAGTTTCCATCCAGATTTATTAATTGGATCATGCCATGTATCAAATCTCCCTATCTGAGTATTATTATAAATAGGGTTCCTACCAAACCGTTTAAACTTGCAAACGTTATTTGCCAAAGGGATCCATTGTCTCTTTATATATTTACTCTTATGATGGAAGGCTTTTATCAATTGAAAAGTAAGATGATCTCTTGTAACAGGACTTTCCAATTCCATTACATACGTTTTGTTCTCAATCTTACTCACCTTATGTATGTTGATGATTTATTGATCCCTTGTGGATCTGATATGCATTCCATTTATTTAATGATGCATGCCATGAAATTATTTACTAGTTGGCCAGGTTCAAAGCATAACCTTGAGAAGAGTTGTTTGTATCTCTCTGATGATGTCATAAATATTACAAAAGTTTATACTATAGTTGAGATAAATGCTCATTCTGCTCTATTATATTATTTAGGAGTCTCGATCTCTTCTTTTAAGCCAAAGTTTCATGATGTTTTACCCTTTATATAAAGGATAAAGTTAAGAGTGAATGCTTGAAAAAACATGTTTCTTTCATATGTTGCTAGGTTAACACCTATCATCTTTATATTAAGAGTTCATATCTATACTAGAGTGCTCACATAGCATTTCCTCGAAAAGTGCTTAAGAAGGTTGACAGAATACTTAAAGCTTTCTTATGGTCTGGTAGAACTGAGAATGCTAAAAATGCCAAGATAAAATGGAGTGAGGTAGCCTTTTCGAAAAGAATTGGCAGACCATAGATCATTTCTATTTCCACTATGCAAAAAGTCTTAATATGAAAAAGACCTTGGAGGTTATACACTGACAATAATGCACTCTGGGTCAAGTGGATACATAAGTATCACCTAAAAAAAAGTGAACTTTTGGCAAGCTTCTTATTCTAATGAGTTCTCTTGGATTCTTATTCAAATGATGAAGTTGCGAGATTTGGTTAATCCATGTATTAAGCACAAAATTGGCAATGGGGATAAAACTTAGCTTTGGTATGATAACTAGTTAGACTCAAGCCCTCTTATCCTCAATACTCAATTACATCACTTGAGAAACCAAATTCCTCTTAATCTTAAAGTATCATTTTTTATTTGTAATGGGCATTGGAGAGGAAATTTTAAAGTTTGAGATACTTTGGCTCAGTTATTTCCACAACTGGATAATGAGCTGTTAGATGATACAATCATTTGCACCCTCAATCTGAGTAGCAAATTCTCAAACAAATCGTGTCATTAGTTTCTAATAGGAGGTTTAACTAAGGTACCTTATTCTTCTCTTTTATGGCATTGTACCTTTCAACCAAAAGCCTCTTTTATTTCTTGGCTTGCAACTAAAAACAGGTTGAGGGCTAAAAACCAATGGCATGGCATTGAGGATACTACTTGTGTTATTTTTCAGAGGTTGTCTAGAGCAGGATTTTGCACATGATACCTAGTAATGGCTATACTTATACTTGGAAGCAATCTCTGAACTGGGCCATTAGAAATTCAAAGAAGGGTAAGCCTAACGCAATTCTATGCAAAGTTGCATTCACTTCTACTATTTGCTTCCTCTGGAGAGAGGGGAACTCTCACAGGTTTACTAACTACAAAGAAGGGAAACACCAGTTGGTTGATAGGCTCATTAACTAGATTGGATATGTATTAATTGCCAAAAATCTTTAGCTCACTCTCACGCCTGACGTGCAAAGTAAGTGGAATCTTTAGTGAAGTTTTAGGATGTTATAACTAGTTAATCTTTTCCTCTTAATATACTTGTTTGTATAAGTTCTACTTGAACTCAATGTAATGTTGCTTTAGTTTTGTCTATAGTTAATCCAATATTCATTTTTCAGAAAAAAGAAAGTACAAACAATAACTATCTTTTAATTAAGGTAGATTAACTAACATTCAAAGGTAATTAAAGACCCATACACACTCTTAATAGTTAATATTATACTTTAAAAATAAAGTTGGAACATGTTAAATTTTTATCATTTTATGTGCGGGTTAATTATTATTGTATATGATTTATATACACGACATGTAATCTTTGAGTTTAAAAAAGAAAATGAATACTTTGTGAAATTTTTTGACTAAACACAAGGAGGATATGAATGTCCTACAACTATTCAAAAATCTCCAAAATTTGTATGTTCTTTTCTTTAAAAAATTAATAATAGGTTAATTTTATAAAAATTTGAAATATATTATTATTAATATTTTAATTAATACTATTTATTTAAAATTTTAAAATAATCTACTCCTAAATTTTAAAAGAATTTTTGTCAACCACTTTAACTAATTCTAGAAGGCAAAATATGAAAAAAAAATCTGTGGTTCACATCATTTCATAATATTTTTAAGATTTTTAAACATGAAGAGATTGTAGGTTTCAATTAATTCTAGTTATCTAATAAATTTTTATAAAAATATTAAAAATAATAAAGCAAGAAGTATTAATGTTATTATTTTTTGAGCATTTAACTTATTAAAAATCTTAATAAAGTGTTTAATTTTTGTTATTATCATTTATTCAAAAAATGGATACTTATTTAATATTTAAAAATTATATAAAAGATATTACATAAATTTTTAAAATATTATTTTTTATGTATTTTATTAATTATAGGTAGTCGATGATTTAAATTAAGGAGTCGTTTGATTTCAGTTATTTGAGGAAGCAAAAAATTCCAACACAACTTCATATGCTCAATTCATATGAAATAGTAGCTCAATTCACTAGGCTAGATAGTCTTGATTAAAATAGTGCAGTTGAAGGCCAAATCGCACCTTAAAGGACATGATGAGGTCAATACAAAACCTAACTAATTTACTTGATTACCTTTAGGGTGAGCCCATAAAGCTTGTCTTATATATACTTAAAAGAGTCCCAAGAAAATCAATTTCAGAAACACCTTTTAAAATTCGGAAAGGGTGGAATCCTAGCCTCACTCATCTTTGTGTATAGGGCTACCCTGCTAAGGTTCATTTGTATAATTCTTAGGAAGCTAAGTGTCATTCTCATTCCATTCGTTGTTATTTTGTTAGATATCCTGACCACTCTAAGGGGTATAAATTTTACTGTAGAGATGGAGGATCTAGAATAGTGAAATTACAAATAGCTAAGTTTTAGAGCATAATGTGTATGAAGAGAGTGGTCCAATTCATCTTGATAAGGGTAGTCATTCTCATACTTCAAATGAAAGAAGGGTGGATACCACAACTATTTCATATCCCTCACTCATACGGTTAGAACTAGTAGATCAACATCTTAGTACCATATTAGTATAGGGACACGAACCTATACTTATATAAGCTAAGGTTCCTAAGGTACAAATTCATATTAAACTAGTTAGCAAGAACAACTAAGGTGAGGAGACCTAGTATCTTATCTAATTATATAGTTTATTTAGGTGAATAAGACTATGACATTGGACATGTAGTAGATTTGCATACTTTTGCATAATTTATTTATGGACCTTATGTAAAGTTGTGGTGGGATGCAATGAGGGATGAGATGCAATCCATAAAGCATAATAAAGTATGAGAGATTGTGGGTTTACCTAATAACTACAAACCTATCAGTTGTAAATGGAATTACAAAACCAAAAAGGACTCTCATGGTAAAGTTGATTGGTTTAAAGCCCGATTGGTTATTAAAGAGTTCACTTAAAGAGAAGGAATAAACTTTAATGTTACCTTTTCTCTTGCATCCTCTGAGGATGCATTTAAAGTGATTATGGCAATTGTGGCTTATTATGATATAGAGCTACATCAGATGGATTTCAATATCTTTTCCCTTAATGAACACCTTTCTGAGGAGGTCTATATGAAACAACTTCAAGTATTTCAGGATCAAGACAAAGCTGACATGGTTTGTAACCTAAGAAAATCCATATATGGCTTTGAAACAAGCCTATAGACAATGGTAGCTAATAACTAAAGTTTGATGAGGTTATTACCTCATTTAGACTTGTGAAAAATAAAGTTGAAAGATGTTTGTATTACGAGGTTGGGGAGCAAGGTTATCTGTCTACTTTTATATATGGTTAATATCTTGCTCGCATCAAATGACTTGACCATACTATATCAGGTTAAACAGCTTTTGGCCAAGCATTTTGACATAAAGGACCTTGGTGAGGCATATTTTATGCTAAGTATTCAGATTCACTAAGATAAATCTCAACATTAGCTGAGTCTCTCTTAGAGAGCATACATTGAGCGAGTTATGCAAAGGTTTAATATGGCTGATTGTACACCTATTGCAACACATATATGTCATAGTGAGAGATTATCTTTTGCACAATAACCAAGGAATGACACAGAGAGAGAGGCTATAAAGAATGTACCTTATTCTAGTGTAGTTGGTAGCTTGATGTATGCCCAGGTATACACTAAATCTAACATTGCATTTGTTATCTATGCTATCTAGGTAGGTATCCAGGCTAACTCAAGAATAGATCACTAGATTGTGGTCAAACGAGTTTTGAGATATCTGAAGGAAATTAAAGTTTATATGTTGAAATTAAAAAAAATATCAATCTAGACCTCATAGGTTATACAAATTCAGATTTTTCTATATACCCAGATGATAGGAAGTCCACATCAGGGTGCATTTTTATGTTAATAGATGGTATAATATCGTGGAAGAGTGTCAAACAGACACTAGTAATTTCCTTGATTATGTATGCAAAATTTGTGGCATGTTATGAGGTTTCTTCATAGGAGGTTTGGCTTAAGAACCTAACTTTTTAGTTTTCTATGGTTGATTTAGGGGCTAGACTTATTCAGTTATATTATGATAATGTCTTTGTTGTATTATTATTCAAGAGGTAAATATCTAACCATAAAGGAATTAACACAAAAAGATGACATTAAGGTGAAGCATTTGGAGACTGAGTACATGCTTGTTGATTCTCTGAAGAGATTTCGTCCAGTAACTTTTTAGAGACATGTGTATAGTATGTGTAATATCCTAGTTCAATTATTGTAATGTGTAACGTGTTGTACATGCATTTTATAGAGTATGTGTTTTATGGTATTCTAGAGTAATTTAAGCATTTAAATGTATTATTGAAGTTATAATGGAGATCATGGATAGAATAAAGATGGTTCCGAACTCGATAAAAAATTTCTCAAAAAAGATTTCTGAAAAATCCTAAAAACTATGGAATAAGTCTGAACGAGCTTTAAAAAACCTTGAAATGTGCTTTGATGATTTAGGTGACACTTTCGAATGAAATCTACATGATTTCGGTAAATACTAGTTCTGGATGAATAGTGAATCCAGGTGAATAGTATTGTCAATGAAATAGTAATTTTGGGGAACCAATCTTGAAAATTTAAATAAAATAAAATAAAATACCTAGAATAGGTATTAGAATCTAATGATATTGGAATGGTTCGAAAATAAGTTCAATCAGATTGATTTCATAAGTTCTGAAAGTTTAGGACTTAAAATGCCCTATTTGGGAAATAATGGGTATTGAGGATTTTAAACTCATTTGAAATCTTTTTAAAACATCCAACCAATAAGTATTGACCCTAATTCGAGTATTTATGACCAATTTGATGATAAGATGTTATGGAATATTTTTGGAATTTAATTCAGTTATTTGGTGAATTAAATGCATTAAAGGGCAATTTGGTTTTTTTGTATGCATTAAAGGACAACTTGATCTTTTTGTATTCATTAAAGGACAATTTGGTCTTTTGTATTTGTTAAAAGAGAACCAATAGGAAGGTGACACGTGGAATCCATTAAATGAGTTTAAAAACAAAACTTAAGATATTTGCTTCATTTTGTTGTACATCGTGAGAGTTAATGGCTCCAAAACAAAAAAGGAAAAGAAAAGCAAACAAGGAGAAACATCGGCCATAGATGAGAGAAAGGAAGGAAGAGAGAGAAAAAAGAAAAGAAAAGAAAAAGGAGAAGAGAGGTTCGACTATGGCTATGAAAAAGTGATCCAAAGCATTTTTCATGCTCTTCTACCTCCAATCAAGCATCTAATAAGGTTTCATAGCCATCCAAGTGAAGAGGAAGAAGAAAATGGGTAGGTACGTTTACTAGTTTTGATGAAAATTTGGGTTTGTTATGTTATAGTTTCGATTTGGTTTTGAAGTAAATTGTACCATTTTGAGGTAATATTAAGGTTTGACAACATTGAAAGCAATTGGAAGAAGAAAAATGAAGAAAACTAACATATGAAGCTTTGGTCGAACTTGGTCAAAGGTGAGATCTATTGCCTAAAGTGTTTTATGTTTTTATTTAATGATTTAAGATTAATTAATGGCATTAGGAAGTTAGTTTACTGATAAAAGAATGGAAGAAAAACCATGGAAATGATTGGATGAGTTTTCATCCATGGTTATGGTTTTTAATCTATTATGATCTAAATTTCTACTTTGATGTTTTATGATGTTCGTAGCATGATTTTGATGCTAATAAAGTAAAGAAATAAAAAAGAATTGGTTTTGGTTGAAATTTGGTCTATAGTGCATGATTTTGTCAAAAATTTGTTAATGAAATTTTATGACTTAAATGTGTGTATTAAAATGTCATAGAAGTGAATTTGGATTGGTTTTAAGTGTTAGAAATCAAATGTAATTGAATTGGAAAAGTTTAGTGTAAAATATGTTAAGTTTAGCCTTAAAGGCATTTTTGGTATAAAAGTATGCTTATGATGTAATGACCATGTGAATATGGTTAAGGACAATCATTAAGTGTATTTGTAGTATTGGAATGATTAAATGGAGTGTTATGTTATTAGTTGGAGAAAATTAAAATATGGAGTGTATGTGGAAAGTAATGATGTTGACTTAGTTTATAATGCATTTGGTTGGAGAATCTATTAAGGAGTTAAATGTATTTGTATAAGGTTTTTAGATCAAAAAACGAATCCAATTGAAGGGTTTCAAAGTGATGACATGGAAACTAGTAAGTTGTGAATGTACTTTAAATTGATGTTATGCAAAAGGTTTTTACTTTAACATGAAATGAACATTTATGTTGATTTTTATTTTATTGTTTTTCAATTGTTTTATATGAATAAATTCTTTGCAAAAGAGTTGATGGCATGCGAATTTAGAGTGCTGGCTAAAATTTGTCATAGGTAAGCAATGTAGAACTAGACTTGTTATGGGTAAGCGATATAGAACCAGATCCGTAACTATCAGTTTATAGCGGTTAACCTGTTACCGGTAAGCGATGTAGAACTAACTCCGTAAATAGTGGTTAATCAGTTGCGGATAAGCGATGCAAAACTAGCTCCGTGATTTTATGCCTAGTGTACTGTATGGTAAAGAAACTAATAGTGGGCTATACTAAGTAAGAAAATTTATGAAAGTAATAATGCCGCCACTATCTATTGTAAAAGTTATTTGAGTGGTACTGCATCGTCCTAATTCTAGTGGTTGGCTTATTTTCAGTATAAAAGTTTTTAGAAAACTTATTGCTACCATTGTTTATTATTTAAGGAAAAAGGAAAACAAAAAAATGGAAACCTTTATATTATGAGTTTAATTATGAAAAGCATTTTGAGGTAGTATTTCAGAAAAATTGACATTGTGTTTTACAAAATGTTATGTTATTACCAGATTTGATGATACACGAATGAATTATTATGGCAAATATTTTACTATGAGCTTTATTATTGTATGGGATTATTTCAGTTATGTGGTTATGAAAAGTTTTAACTTTTAGTAATTTGATTAATTGAGCTCGTTTAATTCACCCTTATTTTTATGTTTCTAAATAAATCACCCCAAGTACGTGTACATATTTTGTAGTAATTGGGGCTCTGCCTAAAGATTACTTGTACCATCAGGTGTTGCTGTGCTTATTTTATTTTTGCTATATATGTGGTGTGTTTAAATTATTTTGGAAAGAGTTCAAAAGTGTGATCTTGTGAATATTTGTGGAACTGTAAATATCTTTTATTTAATGAACTATGAGGGCTTTGGTCATCAATGATGTTTTTTTTAAATGTTGAGAATTATATTTTTATAATTGCTTGTGATATGGACCTAAGGTCCCATTCCAGAAGTTATGTTGGTACATAAAATATTAAAACTGTTTTAAAATGTGTCATGCAAGTTTTTGAAATCTGGAAATCTTAAAAAAGTAGTAGTTATGCTCCAAAATTTTCAATAAAATGATATAAAAGAAAACTTTCCCACTATTTTCCGTGCTTTTAATTATTTAAGTATAAAAGCTTTTAAATAGTTGGACGACTTAGCTTTGCAGAACCCTTCAATTGAGTTATATAGTGATTGGAGGGCTACAGTGGGGTCATCAGGAGGGCTCCACTTGGGTTTTGGAAGTGGAACTTTAGGATGGCTCCTTTCAATATGAGTTTACTGAAGTCCTTAGACATTGTTAATTATGGATCACTGTATTTGCTCTTGATACATTTGTATAGATTTCATGTGTTTTGACAGTATATTTCTCTAATTTGGTTTAAGATAAAATTCAAAATAATTAAGATCGACAAATGAAATAATGATTCATTTTAGATCATACATTATCATATAGTTTGCCACACTCCATTTTCTTATGATATATGACACATGCATTTGATATTTTTTGGTATTGAAAGCCTTACAGGACCAAATGATAGATTTTTATTATCCTTGAATCAAATGTTTTAAATTGATCGACCTTTACATTGATTTTGCTTAATAACTTTTGCTATTTTATTGTTGTTACAACTGTTATAATTAATATCTGTCTAAGAGAGAGAATCTTAGTGATTTTTAATTAGACTATTATTAATTACAAGTTTTTATAAAATTAATGTTAAAAATCGAATTTGATCTAAATTAAAGATAATAAAGAAGCCCAATAAAAAATCTAGTTAAAAGAGCTAAAGTTTAGTCATAAAAATAAGCGCTATTTAGTGTGGGTCGGTCATTTATTGGGCATGAATGGGGAGGCCCAATAATATTACTATAAATAATTGTTGAGGTATCATGCTACTTGCTTAAGTAAATTCGTAGATTTTTAGTTTCTCTATCCTATTATGAAGCCCAAATATTAAAAAAGGGTAGAAATATGTTAATAATATAAGGATATATAACTTTCACAAAAGTTAATTGAAAGTTTCAGGAACTTGTTTGGGCAATTCAACAGCTTATTCATCAGTTAATGGATAGCAAAACATGTATTTTTCCACATTTTTTTGTTAATACAAGTTCATGGTTAATCCTTAGTCCATAATTAAAGTTTGTGTTATGACTAACATTATAGTCTAAATTTGGACATAGAAAATTGATCGTGACACTTTTTAAAAATATGATTCTATTCCTTTTTAATATCTAAATTTAATTAAATCTCATCTTTAATCTTTTTATTTCATTTAGAAGTTCTAAAGTTAAAATATCAAATTTTATTAAAACGTGTATTGAAGACTTTGTGTTTGTTTATGTAAAAACTATTTTTTCACCTAATTCATTAAGCAACAATAATTAAATTATTGGAATTTCATTTTATTTATTTTTGGTTAATTTAATGCATACGGTTTAATTTTCATTTAATTAAATTCACATTCAATTAATTAGAATGATCAACACATAATGGACTTTTAATTGATGAATATATGTTCATTGTTGAAATACATTCTATAAGTTAATAATTTGTTAATTCACACTTTTTTTAATTTAATAGATTTCATATAATCCTATCGATATTAATTTATAGGATTTATCAATGTTTTAAAAATCATATTTGAAGTCAAACCAGTAAGACAAGAGGTTTAAGGTTCAAAAGATTCAATCAGTATTAGTTTGTCATAAAATTGGTTAAATATTAAATAAAATTAAAAATTTTGAAATATAATTGAAGGCAATGTTTAAAAAAGTGAACCTATTCAATCGATTTACAGTAAACGCCTTGAACCGATCAACTTTTCAGTTCGATTTTTAACTTTTGAGTTTAATTTAGCTTAATAGTTTTAGTTGTAAAAATTATTCAATTTATTAATTAATCGATTAGTTTTCGTAAACTAATCATTTTTATTAACCAAAATAAACTGATTAATTTTTATTTTATAATCTCTTTTTTAATTAAACTTTAAAATTTTCAATAAGTAAGGATTGTCTTCTTTAATTATTTTTAAAATTATTTTAATTTTATTTAATCTTTAACCGATTCTATGGCGGTCTAATGTCAGTTGAATCTTTGAAACCTTAAATCTCTTATTTTACCAATTGTATGGTTTTTAAAACAATGATTAAAGGAGACTATTATTACCTATCGAAAAATTTGAAATCTAATTAAAAAAATAGACTAATAACTGCAAACTGATGGGTTAATTTTTAAATTAGTTGATTTTTATCAATAAAAGTTATTAAAGTAAATCAAACTAGAAATTAAAAATTGAACCAAAAAGATACTCAGCTCAAAATTTTCACAAATAAAATGACTTAATTGATTAGATTTTTTAATGATTGAAGGTTATCTTGTATTATTAAGACTCTTCTAACTCTACCTCTAATGCGCAAATGCAGAAATTATTATCTCTCTATAATTTATTAGAAAGCATGCATAAATAATTCGTTGGAATTTGAACTTTTGGTGAATAATAGAAATTTTAGCAATTTCTATGAATAAATTTCTTTGTTTAATTGGAAAATACATTTTGTTATTCAGAAAGGAAGATGAGAGGTATATTCTTCCACTAAAATTCAATTCTTAATGCATTCCTTAGTCATAAGATGGATCAGGTTCTTCTAAGTACCATGTGATGGATTTGCATGTTGACCTTGTAAAAATGGTTACAGAAAAACACTTGTCCACTACCAATGGAATGGGATCCCATTCATCCAGGCCAATGAGGTCTCTCCACCATCTACCGTTAGTCAGATTACAGCCTGTTTCTAAAATTTATTAATGGACAATGGTACTGTACAGGCTGCATAACTTCACAGAATATCACAACCATATCAGAATTCAATTCGAATTTTTTCTCTTTGCCAAATATCTTATTCGATCTTGCTTGCATCATTTGATTTTATGTGATTAAGTTAAGCTTTTCTTTTTCTTTCTTTTCGATAAACATGAAGTCAAGATTCCAACTCCATGAGGGTCTCGTTAATGATTTTTGTCGTGAAGCTTTGAACTGCTTCCAACTCCACGTGGCCTCGTTGGACTAGTACACTTTGATGATGCAAAATATCGAATTTCTATGCGTTGCTTTATCTTATCTGCACGTAAAAAGAGATCATATAGTATACATAATAGGACCAATTCTCCCGTTGCTTTTATCCAAAACTAACCCTATGTCATCTTTGTATAGCCACAGATTTCAGTAGTTCCAGTAAAATTTGTGGTGATGGAAGAGGAGTGATCTAAGATAAAAGGAACAGACGATCTCTCTTTCTCAATTATCTTATTCAATATTGCATGCTTTCAAATTCAATGAAAAACTTGTTTGTTTTTGGTCTTTTTTAATTTTGTTTCTACATTTTCATAATATTATCAACTAAATATATATTATTAAAAATGTTCACGAGTTAGCACCACTGCATAGCAATTACCGGCCAGCAATGGATGCCTCTCTTCTTTTCTCTGCGACTAATTTTGCTATTGCAACCTTGTCGTGTCTCTTCGTTTTCCTTATCATCTCGTGGACATCAACAAGTATTATTGGGAAGTCAGGCAAGAAAAGGACAGCTCCAGAAGCTGGAGGCTCATGGCCGATAATCGGCCACCTTCATCTTCTCGGAGGCCCAAAACCACCGCACGTAGTCTTGGGAGATATGGTGGACAAATATGGACCGATCTTCACTATTAAGATGGGTGTGCATCGAGCTTTGGTAGTAAGCAACTGGGAATATGTCAAGGAATGTTTCACCACCAATGATAGAGTATTTGCCAGTCGTCCCAAAACTCTAGCGCTGGAGGTTTTGACCTATGGTGGTTCCATGTTCGGCTTAAGCCCATACGGCCCTTTCTGGCGTCAAGTGCGTAAGATAGCCACAGTCGAGCTTCTCTCCAACCATCGGCTGGAGATGTTCAAAGGTACACGAGAATCGGAGGGGAGGACATCGATAAAGGAGTTACATAAATTATGGGAACAGAGAAGAAATGGTTCTAATAAAGCTCTTGTAGAATTGAAAAGGTGGTTTACCGACATAACCATAAACGTTATCTTAAAGATTATTGTTGGGAAGTCCGTAGGATACGAGACAACAGAAGCAAAAGAAGAACAGAGTGATCATCAGACGTTGAAACAATCGTTGAGGGAATTTTTCGAGATGACAGGAAAGTTCGTGTTGTCTGATGGTCTACCGTATTTGAGGTTGTTCGACATTGGGGGACATGAGAAGGACATGAAAAGAATTGCAAAAGAACTTGACATTTTCGCCAAAGAATGGTTAAAAGAGCATAAGCAAAATATTGCTACCGTGGATGGTGAAAGAGACTTCATGGACCTGATGCTTAACATTGTTCAGGATGCAGATGCGTTTCCGGGTCGGGATCCTGATACTGTCAACAAAGCAACTTGCCTGGTATTTAGCTATCCTATTCTCTCCTTTTCTGTTAAGTATCTCTCTTCATTTTGATGAAAGCAACCTGCTCTACCTAAAGAATCAATTATAATTTTGTATATATACAAGACTTTTGCGTAGAGATAGGATTATGAAAATTCAAGTTTAAGATCCACGTGGTAAGGATAGAAAATAGGTTAAAAAAATAAAACTACTCTTAAATTTTAGAAACTTTTAAAAAAATCATTAATCTTAAAAATTCTCAAAAGAACTCTTTTTCGTTTTTAGTTTTTTTCTGTAAAATCACTTTTCTTAGACGACGGTTAAAAATAATGATAAAACACATACAGTATGAACATCAGATGTGGAGTAGTCAAATGTCACTAATATAGTCATTCAACTTAGCTCTTAAACTCGATTTAAATAATTTAAGTTTAATTTTAATTTTAATTAATAATTTCAGGTAATTATAATAAATTATTAGATTGAATCATATTTAATTAGTTTGATTCGAATTTAAAAACTAGGTTGAATCATTATGTAAACAATATTTGGTTAGTCTATGTATGATGTTTATATTACGTGTATTTTGTCGTTATCTTTTAACCGAAGTCTAAAAGAATGTGTTTTTCTAAAAAATTGATAACTGAAAAGAGTTTTTCTAGAATTTTAAAGATTATGATATTTTTTCTAAGACTTTTTAAACTGTGAAGGAGGTTTATGTCTTTATCTTAGAAAACATAACAAGCTAACAAACTTAACAAAATTGAGGACTAATTTTATCATAAGAAACTTAGGGATTAGCTTTATATCCTCTCTCAATTTGAGTAGGTTTCTCAAAAACCCTCAATTTGCATTTCTTTTAATGAAATTTGTGCTTTTGATGTAGGCTTTGTTAAGATATCAACAATTTGATCTTTGGTTGAAAGATATTGCTCATGAATTCCCTACTTAGACACTTTATTATGAACATAATGGAAATCAATTTTCAAGATGCTTAAATGAAAAATGGGTATAATTATGAGATACGTATTTGACAAATAATCACATGACAATGGAACTATACCTATCTCTTTGAGAAGAGATTGGAGCCATTGAACTTCACAAACTGCTATTGCAATACCTCGATGCCTATATAGAAGAATAAGCAATGACCTTTTATTTCTTGAATACTGTTAGGAGGACTATAGGAAGGGAGCCCAAAAAACCCAACAAATACCAAGCAATTATTTTCGATCCAATATAAATAGTTAGGCCTATTATTGATTTTCAATCGTTCTTATTATCACCCTAATTTGCATCATAGTAGATGGTAACCTGAAAATTGATTGTTGCCAGAAGAAACGACCCAGAATTTATGATCCCTTAAAGATTCTTTAGTATCTGTTTGACTTGTATCTAATGACGCTTCAATGGTTCATGCATATACAAAGATATTTTGTTAACCTCATGGAAAATATCAGGACAAGTTATAGTAATTAAAGTCCACCCACCATACTTCCAATGATTATTTAAGAGCTCAGTGTGTGATGAAATTAATAAATATTTTAAAATATTTGCTTTATATAACAATTTAAGAATATATTTAGCTTAAGAGATAAAAACACTTACCTTTGTCTAAGAAGCTTCCACACCAAGAAAATAACTCAAATGTCCCAATTTTTTTAAAAAGAGCTTAAGTTGTAACCTATTAATAATATGATGACTAAATGACCTGTTGTTGCTTGTAACCAAAATGTTATCCACATAAATGAGGGAAAAAACTACTGTATATGCGTCTTTATAAAAATAGAAGGAGCTATCAGTTTTAGAGCCTTAAAAATAAAGAGAGAATAATTTCTTGATGAGATACTTATACAAATGCCCTATAGTATGTTTGAGGCTATAGATAGAGCTGTTTAATTTGCAAACATAATATGGCAAGTCAAGCTACTTAGAGCCTTGTGGTTTCTTCATAAACACATCTTTATCAACTATGCCACGCAAAAATACATGAGACACATCATATTGATCAACATCCCAATTGTTCTTTACTACAAGATTGAAGGTCTCTTTGTAATTGATGTCAAGTCAGTGATAGAGACCTTTAAGCAACAAAACGTGTCTTATATCGATCAATATAATCATTCTTATCCAATTTAATTTAAGAAACCCACTTGTTGCTAATTAAGTTTTGGTTTGGTGATGAAGGGACAAGGGTCCATGTGTTGTTGATAAGTACGACACTAAATTCTTCTTAAATTGCCTTTCTCTATAGAGGACTTTTAACTAATTGACTATAACAACTAGGTTCTTCAAGTATAAGAACTATTGGGCACTTATTATTTTATTCAAATAAATCAACTATTAAGGGTAATCTAGTAGATGTGGTGTGATGTGTAGGAATTTGAGGAGATGAGTCATGGTTGAACAAGTTGTATTGGGGGATGATTGAGGAGCATTGGGATTATTCAGTACAGTGGATGGTGTAGGGTTGGATTTAGGTATGTTGAGTTCATGTAATGAAGCTGGTGATTGTGTATTTGATGGAGGAGTGTTAGGTTAAGTAGTTTGACTGATGTGGTTATGTTTGATTGGGAATTACTATTTGTAGCAGAAGGGGAAGAAGAAATGTGGTTGGAAAAAAATAAAGGTAGCAGGACTAGTGTTGCTGAAAAAGGACCATAAATTGGAGCAATATGTGAAGCACCATCATCAATTTGTTTGAAAATGAATGTCTGTTTAACAAACACGATAGATATAAGGCAACAAATTTTTTTAAGAAAAAGTCAAACAAATATAACCTTTATTTATTTTGTTATAAAATAATTGTGTATACCCTATAAAACACAAATTTTAAAATGATTCAATAATTTATTAGGGGATTACGCAATCATGGATCATAAAGATAGCTATACGCATAAAATGTACCATAATTAGGATTTTGTTGAAATAAATTATGATAGGGAATAAAATTATTTAACCTGAGGGTGGACATTCTATTCATTAGATAAATCAATGTATCCAATGCATCATTCTAGTATTCATGTCATACACAAAAATGATGTAATAAGAATAAACTAGTCTCTACAATATGTCTATGCTTCCTTCAGTTCACTCATTTTGTTTAAGGATTTAGGACATGAAGATCTTTACATAATACTATTAGTAAATTGAAAGTTAAGGCTTAATATTTACCAACCCATTCTGTTTGAAAAGAATTAATAAAACATTGGAAAAAATTTTAACCAAATGATGAAATTTAATAAAGACACTACTAACTTCAGACTTAAAATAAATCCAAGTGTATTTGCTATAACGATCATAAAGCAAAAATAATAATAAAGAGAAGGTCCTCATAAATCTAAATATATAAACTCTAATAGACTTTTTTGTAATATAATTGGACTTAGAAAAGATAAATTATGACTCATATTAATAGAAAAATCATGACACAAATTGGAGACTTTACTGTTAACAATCTGAATTTTATTATTATGTAAAAAATTATAGGAAATGCGCATAATGGGGATGTCTTTTTTGAATGCTAGGTAGAGAGAGTGTAAGAATGAGCATAAATAGGAGAGCTTGGTTAATGACAGGTTTAAGCAGCATAGTGTACAACCCATATTCATTATGGCTTATATGCAACCATTTCTTCATGTGAATATCCTTAATTGTAAAATGGTTAGCGAAAAATGGAATAGACGTATTATTAACTTTAGTAAAAGAATAAACATAAAGTAAGTTGTAAGATTGTGGAACATATAAACTATCACCCTAACGAAAAGTAAAACTAGATTGACAATAAGAAGAGACAATATTAGAGATTGGGATTATTTTACCATTGCTAATTTAGATTTATTAAGGCCTTCATGATATTAATATATTATGTAAAATATTTAATATTACGTGTAAAGTGATGCTTTGCTCTAGTGTCTAAGATCCATTAACATTTCAATAAGGGGTTGGATGTAGAAAAATTGGCATCTGAACTAAAAGTGTATGGTTAGTGTTGATTAAACCTTGAAGTTAGATGTTGTCTAGTT
The DNA here is from genome assembly GCA_027123815.1 of Erythroxylum minutifolium. NCBI lineage: Eukaryota > Viridiplantae > Streptophyta > Magnoliopsida > Malpighiales > Erythroxylaceae > Erythroxylum > Erythroxylum minutifolium. The sequence continues at coordinate 2,978,488 of JAOTJB010000006.1, read as the reverse complement.
GAATAACTGTCGTCACCTCTAGTATGACATATATAGGTTAAAAAATCAATTAACGATCCTTGCGTACGGCCACCTTTAGTATGACATATGTAGGTTGAAAAATCAATTGATGATCTTTGTGTACCAACAGCTCCTTGATGATAAGAATATCATATAAATGGACTGTTATTAAAAAATAGGTATTTTTATCCCTGACCACGATTCTAACTACTATGACCTCAGTATTATGTTATCAGGATAGCAAATCCTAAAGTGCTCAACCTTTTGAGATTTTTTCTATTTAGTGCCCTAACTTTTAAAATATTCAATTGAGTGACCAACCCTTTAAAATATGAACAATTCAGTTCAAAATGCTAGTTTTTGCTAATGTGGCTAACAGATGAACCTTTACATGGCATTTACTAGACATGCCACATCATTAAAAATAACATTTTAAACTAAATTGCTAAAATGGTTGGTCAGTGAATTCAAAATTTTAAAAGCTTAGACACTGAATTAAAAAACCCTTAAAAGATTAGATACTTTTGAATATGTTATCTCCTATGTTATCTAGCACTGAACGAAGAAATAGATTGTTGATTGTTAATATAATGGGATGTTGGTTACACAACTTCCTTTGATAATACATCATTAGACGAACTTTTTTATTCATTTAATAGTAACCCAAACATATCACCACAAGAAATAGGGTCAATTCACTATTTTAAACCATGAATAAAGGGGTTATATAATTTTATAAGGCCATTAACTATCACGTGTATAATATCATTTTCAAGAACCTTATGTTGCAAAGTTACAAGTTGATCAAACATTACCTTAAGCCAACTAGATTGACAATAAGAAGGCCAATATCAGAGATTAGGATTGTTTTACTATTGCAAATTTAGATTTGTCAAGGCCTTAATGCTCACAACGTGGTGTAAGATATTTAATATTAGGTGTAAGATGATGTGTTGTTCCATTATCCAAGATGCATTAATGTTTCAATAAGGGTTTGGGTGTAGAAAAATTGGCATAGGACCTAAAGGTATGTGGTTGTTGTTGATTGAACCTTGAAGTTGGACATTGTCTGGCTGAATGAAGTATGGCATATCTAGGTTGAAAAATCAATTGATGATCCTTGTGAGCCAACAGCTCCTTGATGATGAGAATATTATGTAAATAGGCTACCTTTAAAATAGGTTGAATAGGTATTTCATACCTGGCCAACATTTTAACTACTACAACCTCCATAGGTAAAAATATGTCGTCCGGAACCATTCCTAAAGTATTTAACTTTTGAGTTTTTTTTTTTAAATTTAGTACTTGAGCTTTTAAATTTTTCAATTGAGTGACCAATCTTTTAAAATCTTAATAATTCAATTCAAAGTGTTAGTTTTTACTAATGTGGACAATAAATAGGTATTCACGCGACATTTAGTAGACATGCTACGTCATCAAAAATAACCTTGTAAACTGAATTATTAAAGTTTAAAAATTTTAGTCACTCAATTTTGTTTACCACTAGAACTAGAAGAAAAAGATTGTTGATTGTTGATATGATTGGATGTTGGTTACACAACTTCCTTTGATAATGCATCATTAGACAAATTTTCTTCTTCATTTAATAGTAACCCAAACAATTCACCATAAGAAATATGATCAATTCACTATTTTAAACCATGAACAAAGTGGCGATATAATTTTCTAAGGCTATTAACTATCACATGTATAATATAATTTTTAGTTACCCCATGTTATAAATTATAAGTTGATCAAACATTCCTTTAGCCTACTGTATTATATTATGTAATAGTCTCATTGTTCTCTTTTTTCAAAAAATAAAAATTAGACGTAATGCTTCAAACTTGAGCTCATGAACCTAAGGCATAAGTCGTTGAAAGCTTCTCCTAAGGATGTCTTACCATTATTGCATCTATAATTTATGGCATAAAACTTTTTGTCATAGATCTAATGATCTAACTTAGCATCAATTGATTCATTTAAAACTAGGTTTCAAAAAGAGGTTAGGGTTACTATTGATCATTTTTTCCAAGGTGTTTTTGTGCCATCTATATGATGTGATAAATTGTAACTATTTAGCAAAGGAAGGAATTATGCTTGCCAAAAAAATACTTGTGAGAATTAAGTTTAATAGGAAGCTGGTGAGTAAAGTTAGGTAAGGATGTGACTGTCGGTAAGCTGGAAGTGGTTGTAGTAGAGGTAGGAACTACAACTCTTTCATTAGCAATATTTGATGATTAAAAATTGTTGAAGCCAAGGAAAATGTTGGATAATCAAACTTTAGGAGATTGTCAATCATTTTGGTGGATGTAACAAATAAAGATAGAAATGTTTTCAAACATAACTTATAAAGAAGTATGCCACGATGGTTTATATGTTGGCTCACACTCATAAAAGGAAAATGGAGGGATTGAACCAAAAGAAAGCACACCTTATATAGATCTAGATGAATGATAGGTGGACAAAGGAAATCAATGAAAAACAATAAAGCTAGCAATGGATAAAAGAAACAAATGGTTACATGAATAATCAAAGAGGAGAGGCAAGGAAAATTAATAGCTGGCAAGGAAAATTAATAGCTCTAATACCATAAAAAATCAACGATAATTTTGGCTTAACTTTCATTAATATCAACCACATATATACAAGGATTTTATGTAAAGATAGAATTGCAATAAATGAAGTTTAGGACGTACATGATAAGTATAAAAAATATAAAAAGTTAACAAATTTAATAAACTTGAGGATTAATTTTATTATAACAAACTTAATAAACTTGAAGATTATCCTCATTAATACCTGTCAAAGT
>JAOTJB010000006.1:2952604-2965425 GCA_027123815.1 Erythroxylum minutifolium | reverse complement strand
CCACCTTCGCGGGGCACGGATCCGGGTATCACTATCGATATCGGGTTCGGGTCCGGCGGGAGTTGGGGTGTTACATTAATGCACTAAATCACCTAGCAGTTTCAACACACATAACAGAGCAAGTTCTAGAATGATCAACTCGTGTGCGACAACAATCAATAAGAAACAATTTGAGCACAAAGAAAGGAAATTCTTTTTAAAGGCTCAAACGTCCCTATTTAAGTAGGCCTTTTGTCAAATCTCACACATTTTTCATTTAATTCAACCATTGACCATTGAGGACTAAGATAATCATTCTATCACCAAGTCATTATTCATGCTTGCAATCCATCAGGTTTTCCCAGTTTGAAAAAGTAATGCATATTAACTTATAAAACAAAACAATTTTTATTTTATTTTATTTTTTAAATCAAAATCAATAAATCCCTCCCACACCTAAACTCTACATTGTACTCAATATAGAAAAACATAAAGCAAGAAACACAAAAAGGAAAGAAAACATAACAAGAACATAACATAAGTTACAATGAACACCAAAAATTATCAAAGGGGAGGGGAGAACAAATAACAGAAAATAAAAAAAGAAAAGAAACTTCCTTAAACAAGCTATGGTGGAGGAGGTGAGTGTGGTGTGTTTGTTGTCTGCATTGTGGGTGTTTAGGTTTTGTCTACAAAGAACTAACAAACAAATGAGGGTTATTATTTCCTAATTTTTTTATTTTATATATTATTATTTTTTAACAAAAAATACTAACAAAATAAGATTGTTTTTAAAAAATTAATCAAGAATCATTGGGTTGCTTCATAATCAATGCCTTTCTTTATTGTCTTTGGCTAGACACAACCTCTTCTTTTGATCAATTGGAATCTTAAGAAGGCGTCGTTAATAAAATCTTCTCTACAGTTGAAACTTCCATAGGATCAATAAAAGGTTTGAGTTTGAACCCATTAACTTTAAATATTATGTCAGTTTCACATTTTTAATATCACAAATACCAATGGGAGAAATACTTACCACGATGTATGGACTAGACCATCTAGACTTTAACTTACCAGTTATAAGTTTTAATTGAGAATTAAATAGCAAAACTTTCTGCTCTACAATTGTTTCTAACGTAAGAGCTTATCATGAACGAATTTAGTACGCACTTTGTACAATCAAGAATCGTTATATGCCTTTAAACGAATTTCTTCCAACTCTTGGAGTTGGAGTTTCCTTTCAACTCCAGCTTCTTGTAAGTCCATGTTGCACCGCTTTATTGCCTAAAAAGCACGACGTTCAATTTCAACTGGCAAGTGAAAAAATTTATCAAAGACTAATCGAAATGGTGTCATTCCAATTGGAGTTTTATAAGCAGTTCAGTATGCCCACAGAGCATCATTTAAGCATAAACTCCAATCCTTGCGGTTGGGATTGACTGTTTTTTCTAAAATAGTCTTGACTTCTCAGTTGGACACCTCAGCTTACCCATTAGTTTGGGGGTGATATGCAGTTGCCACTCGATGATGAACGCCATATTTTCACATTAATGCTTCCACTGTGGGGTTGCAAAAATGGGTATCTTGATCACTTATAATCACCTGAGGGATCTTAAACCTACTAAAGATGTTGGATTTGAGAAAATTTATAACAATCTTAGAATTGTTAGTCCAGGTAGGCTTTGCTTATACCTACTTTGAAACATAATCAACATCAAGTAGGATGTTAATGAAACCAAAGGAGTTAGGAAAAGGACCCATAAAATCCATGTCCCAAACATAAAAATTTTCACATATTAAAATTGATGTTTATGACATTTCATCTCTAAAAGACAAGTTACCTACACTTTGACATTTTTCACAACTTTTGCAAAAAAGATAGGCATCTTTAAACAAAGTTCTCTAATAAAAACCACAATCCAAAATTTCCTTAGGACCAAAGTGACCTCCACATGCAAAGTTGTGACAGTAAGTAAGAATGGAGTGAATTTCTTCATCAGGCACGCATCTACGAATAATTTGATCAGAGAATATTTTCCATAAATATGGTTTATCCCATACATAATATATAGAGTAACTTTTGATTTTATTTTTCTGGACTGGACTTAAATCGTGTGGTAGTATTCCAGTCACTAAGAAATTAACCAAATCAGCAAACCAAGGTTCCTTACCTTCCTTAGTTTGCATTAAGAATAGTTACTCATTAGGGAAGACTTTAGATATCGGTAAGAGTCCTCCTCTCGCACCAACCTGCTTAAGTGATCTGCCACAGAATTATCGACTCCTTTATGAACTTTGATCTCCCAATCAAATTCTTGAAGGAGAAGAATCCAATGGATTAATCTTGGTTTTGACTCCATTTTGGCTAGTAAGTACTTGAGGCTACATGATCAGAATAAACCATTACTTTAGATCCTAATAAATAAGATCTAAAATTTTCAAATGCAAAAACAATAGCAAGGAGCTCTTTTTCAGTAGTGGTGTAGTTGTGCTAAGCGGGGTTGAGTGTCTTGGATGCATAGTAAATCACATGGTTGTTGTGACCATCTTTTGGCCTAAGAATAACCCTAACAACATAATGACTAACATCACATATGAGTTCAAATGGCATGTCCCAATTAGGTGGTTAGATAACTAATGCTGATGTAAGCATCACCCTAAGCCTGTCAAAATCCTCTTTGCATTCTTGTCCAAAATCACACTGAACATCTTGTTGTAACAATCTTAATAGGGGTTGTGCAACTTTCGAGAAATCCTTAATAAATCGCCTGTAAAAACCTACATATCCAAGAAAACTACCGATCTCTCGAACATTAGTAGTATATGGAAGATTAGAAATCAAGTCCATTTTAGCCTTATCTACTTTAATACCCTTAAAGGACATTTCATGACCCAACACAATCCCTTCTTGAACCATAAAATGACATTTTTCATAATTAAGCACAAGATTTGTTTCGATGCAACATTGCAAGACTCTAGATAGAATATCTAAACATTGATTGAATGAATTGCCATAAACAGTAAAATCATCCATAAAAATTTCAATGTAAGTTTCAATCATATTAGAAAATATACTCATCATATAACATTGAAAATCTACCAAGTGTATTGCATAATCCGAAAGGAATGTGGCTATAAGCAAAAGTTCCAAAAGGGCAAGTAAAGGTAGTCTTTTCCTAATCCTCTTGGGCTACAACTATTTGGTAGTAACCATAATATCCATATAAAAGGTAGAAAAAGCACTTACTAGCTAGCCTTTCGAGCATCTCATCAATAAACGAAAGTGAAAAATGGTCTTTTCTTATAGCTGCATTCAACTTTCGAAAATCTATTCACATTCTCCATCCATTTTGTAATCTCATTGGGACTAGCTAATTGTTATCATTGGTCATTAATGTAAAACTAGTCTTCTTGGGAACTACATAAACTGGACTCACCCATTGAATATCATATATTGGGTATATAATACCTAAATCTAACAGTTTCAAAATTTCCTTCATAATTACTTCTTTCATTGCTGGGTTCAACTTGCGATACAAGTCTCTTATCGATTTTGAATTAGGCTCCAACAAGATTTGATGCATGTAGATTGTTGGATTGATTCCCTTTATTTTTGCCAAAGTCTACCCAATGGTTGTCTTATAATCTCTTAACACCCTCAATAAGTTCTCTTCCTAGACTTTTGTCAGATCTTTTGCAATGATCACTAGTAGAGTCTCATTCTTGCCAAAGTACACATGTTTTTTGGTAAAGGCTTCAGTTCCAACATGGAGGCCTATACAATAAAAGGAAAATTTCTCTCATAAGTGTTTGGTGATTGCAGGAAACGTGTTACTGACCTGTGAGGCATTGCTAGTGTGGAATTAAGGAACATGATTTCCTCCTTAATTTCTATATTGTTCTCCCATTTTGCATCCTTCTCTATTTTTCTTTGCTTAAGTAAAATATTCAGTGCATTAATCATACAATTATGCTCAAAATCCTCATGGATTCGAAAACATTAAAAGTAACGAATTCACCATCGAATTCTAAAGTCAAAGTATCCTTATTCATATTAATCCTCATCTTATCTGTTTTCATAAATGATCTTCCAAAAAAAATAACAGCAGCATAAGGTGAATGGTCATCCTCTGTATCTGCTATGTAAAAGTCAGTAGGAAAAATGAGTTCTTTAACTTTATTAGTAAGTCTTCAATCAAGCCTTTTGGGTATATATAAAACTTATCAGCTAATTGGATTATCATAATTGTTGGCTTGAGTGGTCCGATATTTAAAGCTTTATAAATAGGCAGTGGCACAACGTTGATTGAAGACCCCAAATCAAGCATGCCCGTTGGTATAAGTTTACTTTCAATCACACACGGTATAGTAAACATACCTGGATCGTTTCACTTCTGTGGCATTTTCCTTTGGATGACTGTAAATACATTCTCGTTAACCACTACTTGCTCATCACCCTTCATCTTAAATCTTCTAGTGCATAACTCCTTCAAAAATCTCCCATACTTTGGTATTTGCTTGAGGGCATCCAAAAGGGGAATGTTGATTTTAACCTTTTCAAAAATTTCTAACATATCTTTTTTTGATTCTTCCTTCTTAGATTTTGTCAATCTGCCAGGAAAGGGAGGTTTAATCACAATCTAAGATTTAGATATTTTAGGCTCATTATTTACCTCCTTGATGGGGATGGCTGAACTTGTTGGTATGACTAAAGTTGTCAGTTTGTCTTCGTTTATATTCGCCTCAGATTGTTGCTCATTAGAAGCGGTGGATAAGACTTACTGTTCATAGCACAAAATCATACCACTCATATTCTTACTGGGATTTATTTTCACTTTAGCAAGCAATTTCCCTTTTGCATTTTCTAGGTTGTTTACAATTGTCGCCGATTGAGACATTTGAGTTCCTAAACTTTGGACGCTGGCCCTTACTTCTTATTGGAATTTCTGGCTTTCTTGTTGCAAGTTGTAAGTGCTTGTTTCTAAAGCCTTAACTAAATATTCCAATGATATACTTGATGGTTGGGAAGAGGAAGAAGGTTGAGGAAGTGGAACTGGTAGTCAAGCTTGAGGTGGTTGTTGAAATACTGAAGGTCTATTTGCATAATTGAAATTGGGATGATCCCTACATCTTAGATTGCATGTGTTGGAGTATGGATCATATCTTCTTTGTGGTGGGCCAAGAAATCCTCCAACCACATTAACTTGTTCAATGGAATTCTCTTAGAGAGTAGGACATATATTAGTGGGATGGCCCGAAGTAGAGTAAATTCTACATGCCTTCACTTTTTATAACTTTCCTACAACCAACTTCTCAATGAGAGATGTTAGAGCATCAATTCTCAGATCATTAGAAACAACATGTACCTTGTTGGCTTTCCATGGCTGTTGAGTGCCCAACTGTTGTGCATTAGGAGCCATGTTTGATATCAAGGTATGTGCCTCATCAGGAGTTTTGTTCACCAATGCCCCTCCATTAGCAACATCTATCATATTTCTGTCATTAATGGAAAGTCCTTCATAGAAATATTAGATAAGGAGCTGGTCAGGAATTTAATGTTTCGGGAAACTAACACACAACTGTTAAACCTCTCCCAATATTCATACAAGTTCTCTCCATTGTACTATCTGGTGCTACATATGTCTTTTTGTATATTAGCAGCTTTAGAGGCTAGAATTTTTTTTTCCAAAAGTTGCCTTTCCATTTCGTTCAAATCAGTGATGGATCCAAATGGCAAGTAGTATAACCAATCTTTGGCCTTGTCAGCTAGCGAGAATGGAAAAGTTCGCATCTTGATTTGATCCTCTATAATATTTTAGGGTTTCATGATCGAGCAAACTACATGAAACTCCTTCACATATTTATTCAGATCTTCACCTGTAAGACCACTGAAGGTAGGGAGTAAATGAATTAAACTAGATTTTAATTCAAAGGTATCATCGATGGCAAGGAGTGTGATGCACATCGATTATTAGTTCACATCAAGAGTTGTTAAATCTCTCAATGTTGGTTGATTTATCGCCATCTTACCTTCTTCTTTAACCAGTGTTTCTTTAAACACTGTTAGAATCATTAAGATAATCAGTTAAATCAATTTCCAAATTCAAACTAGAAGATGAAAATGAAGATGATGCCTGGGTGGCTCATTGTAGAGTTTCCTTTCTTAATCCATGAGTTGTCTTCTCGACCTCTAGATCAAAAATTATTTCGCATGTACGTGAAGAACGAGGCATAAACTAGAAACAAGGGAAAATATAAAAAGCAAAAATAAAAGAAATAAATCAATTGGAACCAGTTCCCCAACAACGGTGCCAAATTTTGGTAATTGTCAAACCAACAAAAATAAATCATTTTAATTCACTAAATACAAATATAGAGTGAGTAGGGATCATCTCCACATGGAGCAATAGATTTATCTGTTTTACAAAAATAATCAGTAAAATTGGGGAGTTTCAACTGATGAAAATAAGTAAACAATAATTCAATTCAAAAGAAAACAAAGATGTAAATAAACTTAAGAAACTAAATAAGGAAGAAAGCTACTAGTTAAAGGATGTATTTCCACTTTAATTCTGTTACTTGATCATCAATGCAAAAATCAACTCATATATTCATAAATAAACTGGGTATAGTTATCTTTCGATTAGAGAAGTTACTAATAGGTGTTATTTCCACTTTAATTCTGTTACTTGATCATCGATGCAAAAATCAACTCATATATTCATAAATAAACTGGTTTTAGTTATCGACAAATGCTCTAAACAAACAATCTCTCCTTAATTTTTTGGTAATTAAGGGATACCTATTAATTACTTCTCTAATCGAAAGATAACCCCCAAAAATTGCCTAGTAGGATTTAATTTTCCAACAGCATTAAGATATAGAGTAACCTAGTTCTAACCAATAAGCACACAACTGGGTTCATTTAGATTAAATTATTCATTCCCACGACACAGATTAAAGCACTTACGAGGCGATAAAATTATGTCGATTGCCACTTTATTAGTCCAAACACACAATTACAGATGTGCATTCACTATAAGAAAATTAGTAATTAGTGATAAAAAATTACCGATAAAAACTAAACCATAGGAAATTACCAACGGAAAATTATGTTTCGTTGGTAAACTTGTTAGGAAAAGATTCAATTTGCGACGGAAAAAATATCTGTCAGTAAATATGGAGGGAAATCATCTTAGAAAATTTTCCGACGGAATATAGTGACGGAAGAAAATTTCCATTGGTAAAGAAAGTGGGAATGCTTGGTGGACTAAATAAGTTTTGATTTTACCAACGAAAACATATTCCGTCAGTAAATTTTAGAGGTAAAAGTCATCTTTTGGTTTAACACCAAACAAGTCATTTTCTTTCCCCTCCTCTATCGCAGCTTAATTTTTTTCTCTCTTCTGTTATAATTGTCGGACTGCGCCTCCTTGTTGTCTCACAGTGTCTCCTTGTTATCCCACCATGTGTCATTATCGTGCCACCATGTGTCATCAACGTGCCACCGTCCTCGACCTACAAACATCCTCATCTCTGTTGCTGTCGAAGGCTAGCAAGCGTCATGCCACCACACGTCATCACTATTGTGATTCTGTAAATGTATAATTGTAGGTTCATTACTTTTATTTGGTACTGTAAATGTGTGGACAATGAATTACTTCTCTTTGATTCACGTAAAGTTATCTTTCAGTGATTGAATGTATGTATGGAGCATGAATATGAAGCTATGACCACTTAGAAGTGATGGATAGTGGTTGTAATATGAGGATATGCATCTTGAATTGTTATATGTAGATAGGTTAGTTTACAGTAGCCGTAGGATATGCATCGTGTGCTTTATGTGTCCCACATTATAACCAGAAATTGTTAAAACAAAATTATATGGGAAATTTGACATCCACCAATAAAAAATTGCTTTAAAAAGAAATGGAGATGATATTTTGTAAGAAAGCAAAATATTCTAATGTGATATTAGGAAATTATGTAGTCACCATGGAGAGGTGTGAGTATAATTTATATTTAAGTGATTAAATTTTTAAATTTTTTAATCAATTAGTTATTCAGAACAAGTGGCATAAGTTCTTTAAGTGTCTAAATTTTAAAGAATCGAATATTTTAGTTTTTAAGGTTATTGGTCGTTAATATTTTGTTAATGCTATAGATGAAATATGTAAATTTTGATATTTATAAGATTTAAGAGATATTTTTTACATCATTTTTTAAACAGTTGCTCATAAAATTTTGAAGTGCTTCAAGAGCCCATTTTTGGGCAAAGCATTCTTACAAAATTAGATGCACCATTGATTGTCAAAAAGTTCCTTATGATAATGCACATAATTAAAATGTCTGTGTATGCCATCATAGGTTTCAAATCTGAAGGTAATCTTAAAAATATTATAATCCTCTTCTTTCGGATAATGTCTTCCAGATGATGCTATTTTATTCTGATCCTCTTAACAATATTAATGGTTAAATGATTTTTGAATTCTTAGCTACAACCTTTTAGTGCAATTACACCTAAAGAAGAGAGATATATTTACTCATGCTTTATATTATATAACTTGTATATTGGATTTGTGTTTTAAAAACCTTGATTCTATTTAAAGTGCTTAGCCTATTTCAGATGGAAAGCTATAAGATAAAGGATATCTTAGGGGATTTTTAAAAAAAATTTAACATAATTCATTAATAAGCTTTGAAAGGAAAAAAAGGAGACATTACAAGGTTATACCAATCTAGTTTAATTAAAGTACATTAGCTTGCTTCATTTGCTTAAACCACATTAGTTTACTCCATTTACTTTATTTTATATCTTACGGGAATTTGCTTGAACCATATTAGCTTACTCCATATTCTTTGTTTTATATCTTAGGGGAATTTTCTTAAATCACATTAGCTTACTCCATTTCACTTGGTTGCTTAATTCCTAAACACTTAGTAGGAAGAATTACTAGTGAATAATCCATATGCATGTCTTTGCCACCCAATATTATCCTTTAGATATTAGTTTAGGTTGTTTCTAGACAGATTTTCTTGAATAATGAATAAGCCTTAGAACTTAATATGTCAATCATTGCCTTGTATAAGTTCTTTGAGCTTAACTTTAAGGTTTAATATGTGCCTTAGGTGAAATGCTTCAGGGAATAGGTACAAAGGACCTTTTTCACTTTAATTATTGAACTAAAGTCATATGATTCATCCATTGCTAATTTTATGCTTAATTTTCCAATAGCGCTTTTCCCTTAGTTTGAATATTTACATCATGGTCCAAAAAGAGTCAAACCTTAACTTGATTTCCTATGGGCATTGATTCTCTAAGTAGTGTGAGTGAACTCATTGTACCTAAATAGTTTTCTTAGTTATGAGGAGTCTCGCACACTTTATTGGTGATTTGCATTGGATATACACCTAGTCCTCCTTATTCTAAGCACTCTAATATTAGTCTAATGACTTTGGCATAAGGTTTTTTATAAATATCCCTAGTCTATAGAAAGTTTCTCATCATTCTCTTAAATGTCGTTTGTGAGGTTCTTCGGTAGTACCACACGCAAGATCCAATAGATATGTAGATTATTTATTATAGATTGGATGAATTATATTCCCCTTACATCAGTCAAGTTTTTATTACACTAGTGACCAGTTCTCCTATGAAACATATCACAAGGCTTGAAAATCATCATATATTGGCCTTTTGGCTGAGATAGAAATTCCTAGATATATGAATAGGAGATTTTTTATCTTAAAACTATATATAGTGGAGAGCCATTAAGCTTGTGAATTTGATCATATTGAGACTAGCATATGACTTTTGTCTTTGTTGATATTAAGGCTTGATATTTACTAAATGTATATGAGGCATAAGATTACAAAATGTTTATGAGGTTCCTTATGGTGGTAGTTAAAAAGTATAGGCTTGGGGTGTAGGATTGTAAGGCATGAATGTTTCTTATTTTGATAGTGGTTATTAGATGTGGGGCTGGTTCCTTTTATTTGTTTGTTACCTTTGCAACAATTGGTTCACTTCTTCTCTTAATGTTAAAATTTTAACTACTTGGTTCTCAGGTGACTAGCGCGTCGTAACGCTAGTCAAAATAAAATAACTAGACCACTACTATAGCAGTGGAAAGTCTAGGTCGATCCCACAGGGAGTGTTCAGATAGCTTATAAAATGAAATTAATTGATGCTTAGGTAAAAGGGGGGTTTTGGATTTAATAAGAAAATAAAATGAAATAAACCTAATGAAAACAAATTAAAGAAAATATGCAAAAAAGATATTGGAGAATTCGGTAAGGATCCAGTTCTTTGGTTCAATCTCGACCTACACCCTAATTTAGCATAATTAAATGATTTTTTGTTCTTTTATCTCTCTTAGCAATTATTGGTTGTATATTGTTGTAGATTAACAATATGCTCTGTTAATCCCAATTTTCCTTAGATCTTAGTTAATACGAGGCGCTTGTTAATTAACCCTAGCTATCAGGAAACATAGAATAAGCTTTCTAAGTTTATCCAGACAACCACATTATGAATCAGAAAATAGACCAATCTAGGCAATAATCACTCAAGCTCGGATTATTTAACCTATGTTATGTTATCTCTAATGATTTGGAACTATTAGTTGCTGCACATGAATCAGAAATTCAATGATTACGTATTGTATTCTATTCTAGCAATGGGTTTTTATGAAAAACGATTCAATAGAGCATTAAAATCATCATCATTCAGTACTCAATCCAATAAACATAAGATAACATAATCAATTCCTAATGAGAGAAAGAAACAACAAAAACCAAAAAATACACTTAACTCAGGTTTTCAGTGTCGATATCACCTCCAAACTGGCGTCGCAACATTTAGCCTTCCACAAGTCTCCCGAGGAAATGCTTCAACCCCATGCAAATTACCCTAATCGACCTCTTCGGTTCTCCTTCATTGCCCAAGCTTCTTCTCTCTTTTACTATTATTGAATTGAGAAATAAAGATGGTAGTTTTTGGTCCTCCATCACTAATTACTCACTTCTCTTCTTGCACTTTGTTTCTGCTGCCACTCTTCTTCTTTTCTCTAAGGCCACTCCAATTGCGCTACTGTCTCTTCATGACCTATATTGTTGCTTGATTTGATGATTTAATCTCCTAGTTTTCGGTGTATGCTCCCTATTCATTCCACTTTTTGTTAAATACCTATTATGCATGGAACACAAACCTGTATTGAATGACAGTGTTTGTCTTAAGCGCAAATGTTGAAACGTATACGTCATTTGAATTTTGGTCTATATGGTGTTGTGCATTTTGGTTGTTTTCCTCACTTGGCTTTTGAATCATTTTATTTATGCTTTTGCTCCTCTCTTCCACATCGTTTTGCTTGCGTGAAACTCATGCTGCTAACATTTAACTCATCCTATCATTTAGCTCATAGATTGCTACATACTTCATCTTTAATCTTCTTTGTATTTTTAACATATGTCCTATTTTTCTTTGCATTAATTACTTGCTCCAATATTTATTATTCTTGCTCTATGAAGACAAGCAAAAATTAATTTTCTGAAAATAGTCAAAATATATAGCTTTTGACTCACTTTAACTTCTTTGCTTCCGAATTATACCTAAAATCATATATGGATTAAAGTGAGTATCTTAAGCATTTTCGTATCATTAATTGCTAAGTGTAAATAATTAAATGTAGCAACAATTAGACACAAATCGTTAGGCTACTTAGGGATGTGACATACTTTAGGGGTGTTATTTGTTCAAGTGAAATTATGAGATAGGTTACTTCGTTTGTTTTCATTCTTCTTTCTTGAGGTGGTGATAACTTAGTTTTTTAAAAATTCTTTCAAGTAATGTAGACTAAATTCACAGTTGACTTATTAGTTTTGTCTCAAATTGGCAGCACAATTCAAACTCGAGGATAAGACTAGGTCAAACACTTTTAGGACTAGCTATTACAAGACATAGACTGATCAAAACACTTGAGACAGTAAGATGAATAGCTGAGCTCAAATTGCCAACAAAATAGTTCAAGATATTTTCCATTCCATAAGGATTTTGATGTTGACAAAATTGACTTATTTTCTAATTTGCTTGCTTTAATATATTAAAAATATAAGAACTATTGAACAAGTGTAATATATTGAATATGAAATACTCTTTTTCATAGGCCATTTTTTATGTTGAAGAGCATCACTCATCCTTCTTCTTTGTAGTTTGTAGTTGTCTGTCCATCCAAGTAAATCATCCAACTAATGTGTACCATATGTGGTGCTTTAATAATATGATTCTGATGCTTTTGGGTTTTGTGTGAATGTAAAAGAGGTCTTGATTTTGTGTTGTGTTTAGAATATTTTTATAATCGTTAATGAGTTTTTATGTTCTTCTTTAATAGTCATGCGTATTTATGTTTGGGTTATGTTTGAATCATTGATTTGATTATAACAAAAGAAATTCATAGGTTTAATAGACATGACAGTTCTTTGCATAATAAATGTTGGATCCCGCATTTTAGGATTTGTTATTTTTTATTTTATTTTTAATTATTTTATTAGATTATCAAGCATGAAAAGAAATTAGAATTTATGAATTATAAATTTTTAGAGTTTAATATGGTATATTATGGATTTTGGTAAGGAGGAATAAAGTAAAAGAAGGAGTTAGTAGGAATTTCATAAATAAGGAAGGGCAAAGATTGGAAACTCAAAAAGTTGTCTTAAGATAATAAGAAAAAAAGAAGAGAAGAGTCGTGAGGGTTAAGGAAGAAAATAAGAAGAAAATCGTAGAAGAACCTAGAAGGGGAGAAGGAGACACCAAAGCAAGGAAAAAGAAAAGAGAGAGAAGAAGAAGG
>JAOTJB010000006.1:2891411-2916651 GCA_027123815.1 Erythroxylum minutifolium | reverse complement strand
AAATGCACAGAGAAATTTTTTCATAAATCATGATCATCTGTGTGTTTGTTAGTGCAATTCTTTTAGTGTTTTGCAGTATAATATTGTTGTTCGATTGCTGCTACTACTATTTTGTTGATACAACTACCACTTTTAGTGATTTTATTGTTACTAACATTTATAAGATATTATTAACTGATGTTATGATCATTTAATATTTTGTTGGGTATGTAGACTTATAAATTGAGTTACTTATGTATGGATATTAAATTTTAATAAATAAAAATATGCTTTTAAAATTGACATATTTATATATTACTGATTTATTGGGGCTTTTTTTTACTTCACTCAAGCCCTATAAAACATTAGGAATAGCCCTGACAATAGTTATCAGTTAACTCCTTGGCTTATATAATACATGATTTTAATCTTGTTATATCCACATCAAGTTCCTAATGGCTAGATAGTGGAGCCTATAATCATGTTGCTTCCACAATGTAAGGATTCATATAAAAGAGAAAGTCAAACAAGGAGAAGGAAAAACTGATAGTAGGCAATAACGAAGAAGTTGATGTAATCTTTGGAGGGGATGTTTCTTTGAACCTTGATATAGGGTTCAAGCTTGTATTAAATGACACGTTTTATACACTATCTTTCAGACGGAATTTGATCTCTGTATCTATTTTGGATAAAGAAGGTTATAGTTTTGTCGTTGAAATTTCTGTTGCAAAGTTATCTTTCAATGCAAAACATATTAGTATTGCCTTCTTATCATGTGGATTTTGTAAAATATGTCTTTCCCCTAATAAGATGTATGTTTCTTTATATATTGCTGAATAAGTCACTAGAAAAAGAATTGCAATAAAAGAGAAATTATAAATGTTGTGGTATAAAAGGTTGGGTCACATTTCCAGAGATAAAGTTGAGAGATTGGTTAAGGATAACATTCTCCCAACTCCATATTATGATGATCTGAAAACATATGTTTATTTTTACAAGGGTAAGTCGACCAAAAAAAAGTGTCAACTTATGTTTCTAGTTATTAGAATTCATAAATATAGATATATGTAGACCTTATAAAGTTATGTTGTTTAATTCAAGATATTTTATGAAATTTATTGATGGATACTCCCATTATGAATATGTGTTCTTGCTAAAGACAAGTTCGAAGTTCTTGAGAAATTCAAGATCTTTAAAGATGAAGTTGAGAATCAACTGGGAAGGTCACTTAAGATTGTTATGTAACTGTGGAAGTGAATATTATGGAAAATATCGAGTTTCAGGACAAGAAAGGTCTATTTGCCAAATATGTAGAATCATGTAGTTCATTATGCTAGATAGTTATGAGCAAAACGGTGTGGTTGAAAGCCGAAATCTCACCTTAAAGGATATGATGAGATCAATGCAAAGCATGACTAATTTACCTTATTACCTTTAGGGTGAAGCCATAAAGACTGCGTTGTACATACTTAATAGAGTCCCAAGCAAATCAGTTTCAATGACATATTTTAAAATTTAGAAAGGATTGAAGCCTAGCCTTTCCAATCTTCGCCTATAGGGATGCCCTATCGGGCTACGTTTGTATAATCCTTATGAAGATAAGTTGTATTCTCATTCTACTTGTTGTTATTTTATTGGATATCCTCAACACTTTAAGGATATAGATTTACTATAGAGATAGAGGATCCAAAATTGTGGAATCACAAACAACTAAATTTCTAGAGTGTAATATCTGTGATGAGGGTGGTCCATCTCATCGTAATGAGAGTTATCATTCTCACCTGTCAAATGATAGAAAGGTAAATACTCACTTATTTCATATCCATCACTTATACAATCAGAATTAGTGGATCAGGACGTTAGTACCATACTAGTATGGGGACATGAACCAATACCTGTACAAATTTCGGTTCCTAAGGTACAAGATCATATTGAACCAGTTCAATTAAGGAGATCCACTAGAGTGAGAAGACCTATTATCTCATCTGATTACATAGTCTATTTATACGAACAAGACTATAATATTGGACATGTACTAGATATTGTTACTTTTACGTAAGCTACTTCTGGATCTCATGTAGATTTATGGTGAAATGCAATGAGGGATGAGATGAAATTCATGAAATATAATAAGGTATAAGAGCTTAAGGATTTAACTCATAACTATAAACTTATTAGCTGCAAATGGATTTACAAGATCATAAAGGAATTTTAGGGTAAATTTAAGCAGTTCAAAGCTCGATTGGTTACCAAAAAATTCACTAAGAGAGAAGGAATTGACTTTAATGTTACCTTTTCTCCTATATCCTTTAAGAATGCATTTAGAGTGATTAAGGCAATAATAGCTCATTATGATATAAAGTAACATCATATGGATATCAAAATTGCTTTCTTGAATGAAAACCTTTATGAAGAGGTCTACATCAAACAACATGAAGGATTTCAAGATCAAGAAAAAGTTGACATTGTTTGTAACCTAAGAAAATCCATATATAAATTGAAACTAGCCTCCAGACAATGGTACCTAAAGTTCGACGAGGTTGTTACCTCATTTGACTTTATGGAAAATAAAGTTAAAAGATGCTTATATTATAAGGTTATGTGGATGATATCCTACTCACATTAAATGACTTAACCATGCTGCATGAGGTTAAATAGCTTTTGGCCATGCATTTTGACATAAAGGATCTTGGTGAGGCATTTCTTGTTCTGTATGCCCCGACGTGCATTAGATCAAACATTCATTTATTATTAGATTGCTGGGTAGGTATTTGGCTAACCTAGGAATAGACCACTGGAATATAACCAAATAAGTTTTAAGATATCTAAAGGGAACTAAACATTATATGTTGACATTTAAGAATGCCAATAGTCTAGACCTTATAGGTTATATGGATTTAGATTTTACTATATTCCTAGATAATTAGAAGTCTACATTATGTTATATTTTCATGTTGGAAAATGGTCCAGTATCGTGGAAGAGTGTTAAATAGACATTGGTAACTTCCTTGACTACGCAAGTAGAGTTTGTAGTATGATATGAGGTTATTTTACAGGCAGTTTGACTCAGAAACTTGATTTCTAAGTCATTTGTGGTTGATTCAATGGCTAGCTTCATTCGATTATATTATGGTACACACTTTCTGATGTATTGTTCAGTAATAAAAATAAGAACATCACAAGGTCTAAGTATTTGTAGGTTTAATATTTGACTATAAAGGAATTAATACAGAAATGTGACTTTGAAGTAGAGCATTTGAAGACTGAGTACATGTTTGTTGATCCTTTAACTAAAGCATTTTGCACAATTATTTTTGAGAGACATGTGTATAGTATGAGTTTACTGAAGTTCTTAGATATTATTAGTTAGAGATTATTGTATCTGCTTTTGATACATCTGTACAAATTTCATGTATTATGACATAATATTTTTATACCTACTGATGATCATCATTTTGTTCTCAGTTATAAAATGTGTTGTACATTATCATAATACATGTCAAGTCTTAAGATCTGCGCCGATCTTAAGAATTTTAAAGGTCATTGGGCATATATATATTGACTTTGAGCTCGTGTCTTTAGGACACATACACAAACATATATAAATCTATAAATTTAATTAAATATAAGGGATATAAATAGTTAATCCTATAGGGGTTTCCCTAATGCGTTTTAGCACTCAATAAGAGAAAAAAAATTTTCTGATGCAGTTTAATATAAAGTTCGAAGAAATTAAGACCAACAAATGAAATAATGATACATTTTAGATCATGCAGGTATCATTATAGTTTGTCATACTCCATTTTATCATTCATGTTGGTAACGTATTAGATATGTGAGATTGTAATGGATCTGTATTGTATATGACACATGCATTTGATATTTTTCGGTATTAAAAGCCTTATGCGAATGAATGGTTAATTTTCATTATCTTTGAATTAAATGTTTTTAAATTGGTAGAACTTTACATTGATTTTGCTTAACCACTTTTACTATTTTTATTGTTGTTACAACTGTTATAATTAATATTTGTTCAAGTGGGAGAGTGTTAGTTATTTTTTTAATTGAACAATTATTAATTACTAGATCTTTATAAAATTAATTTAAGAAAATCAAAATTTATTGTGTTTGTGATGGGGAGATCCAATAAGGTTATTATAAATTGTTGTTAAGGTTTTATGTTGTCTACTTAAGTAAGTTCATAGACATTTATTTTTTTTGACCGTTAAGAAGTCCATGCCTTAAGAAAGGTGCAAAAAGACGTTAACGACATAAGAATATACTTCTTTCATAAAGGTTGATTGCAAGTTTTAAAAGCTTGTTCAAACATTTCATTAGCTTGTTCATCGTACAATAGATAGTAAAACAAGTATTTTTTTTTCCGTTTTTTGTTAATATAAGTTCATGTTAATCTTGAGTCCCTAATTAAAATTCATATCATGACTAACATTTCTATAACACTTTTGTTTTGGAATATACCTTCTCTCTCTCTTTTTTTTATTATGTAAAACATAAAATAAACCAAGATACATCGTCTCGACTCTTATTTTCACTTTTCTGGTCCGTTAATCCCCAAAAGCTATTAGAACAATTTTTAGCCTGATGAGTTTTGACAATTGGACCAATTATTGTTCACAGTACGTAAGCCCAAAGTTCATTTTGCTTGATAATAAGAGAACCAGAGAAAGTCCAACGATTAACACACTGTAGTGAACAAAAGTTTTTATCTATATTAATAATCTCTGAGGATTGTAACTTATTTTATTAATATTACAAAAAAAGAGCGAGTTATTGGATAAACCTGGACAACTATTATACCATCCATGAACAAATTCCCTGAAACTGAAAGTGATGATCCCATGTTCTATCACCCCAACTCAGGAAGATCAAGTGGACATACTACACAACTTGTTCCACAAGAAAGTGACTCTCAACTGTTACATGCACATAAATCAATATCACCATAAATTGTTGTTACTAGTTTCCTAGACCAATCCATAAAATTTACAAAGGACCATTTAATTATGCTTTGTTATCTTTTGTGATTATTATAATTTATTTTATTATTGTAGGATGATAAATACTAATATCAAAATTCTATTTTAATCAAATATTTTTACTTAGTTTAAAAATAAAAAATAAAAAATAAGAATGAAATTAAACTACTCCTATTAAGTTAAGTGAGTGCAAGTAACTAAGTCACTATGCTTATATCCATAATGTAAATCTACGAGTAAGTATTGTTTATTCTTTTCTTAAAAAGTAAATCTATATGAATTTTGATTGCAAGTGTTTTGAGGAATGGGCATACCAGTTGATGGGCTAGTTTGCTTCCAAATAGCCCAAAAATTAAGTATTTATCATAATATCCCACTTATTATTTCATCATGGCTTCAGCTTACTCACTCAGATTTGAGCTAGGACTTTTTTGTTGTTTACTTTAAATAGAGCACAAGTGCATTTAAATTTTTGATAAAACTAAAAATACTTTCAAAGTTGTTTACGTCCTACTGTAGTTGAGCTTACTAGATAAGGTTTGGATATGATTTATTAATTATTAAGCTAAGTTTCAAAATCGTCTTCAAATTGTTTCATGACCCTTTAATGAATACTTGTTGATTTAAAATTTGATCTAATAGTTAAGAATAAAATTACGTACTATTACTCTATTAGAATTCTTTAAATTTTGCGTGGTGGCAAGATTTTTATTGAATATTATTATTGTTGTTGTTATTTATTTTAAAAAATGCGACCTGAATCCACCATAACTTAAAAAAGGTATGATATTCTCTATTTAAGTATAGGATTAGGATGAGTCCCACTACATAATGATTTTTACGTTTGTAATATATTATCTTGATGAAAAGAGGGATTTGCTTTCTTCTTTACCAAAATCATTTTTCTATTAACCAATGGGTCGGCCGAGACACAAAGCCCTTCTCTCCGCGGGCACACAACTCTTAACTTTCCTCTGAGGAACCTTACACTCTCATAACTATTTTTCCCCTTTTGAAACAATAGTCACAACAATACCCCAACCGGGGGACCTAAAAGGCACATAGGGAAAGTAGGGCAAACAGCTAGCTAAAACAACACCTTTGAATAGACCATTGACTAACCAAAGTTAGACTGTAGGCTACTACAGTGTCTGGTAGACTATTGTGGAACAACATGGGAATCTTGTGACTATAAGTAAGTTCCAGGTATGATGGCCGAGACACAAAGTCCTTCTCTCCACGAGCACACAATTCTCAAGTTTCCTCTTAGGAACCTTACACTCTCACAACTCTTTTCCCCCTTTGAAACAATAGTCGCAATAGTACCTACACTCTTTCCCCATTTAATCTTATAGCGGAATTATTTTATGTAGTCATAGACTATCTTAGACTTTTTGATACATAAGATCTTCATAAGAGTCGAGTGTAGAGCATATTTGTCTCTGTATAATGATAGATAGTAACATTATTCAAGACTTAACCTTTCAGGAGAGGGAGAACTTAGAGAGAATGGAAAATACACAAACTAATATTCATTGAAAACAATGTCCTATTAAAATTAATGCTTGCTTACACTGGAAGAGGAGCCTTGCTTTTATAAGTAAAGCAAGTGTAGAAAAGTAAAACACTCAAAAGACACGTTGATTACATCTTCAAAAAAGAAAGCAATGTTAAGTACAATCATTACACCTTTCACAAAGCTACTTTGGAAAAGCAACCAACTTTCTAAAAAGCAAACAATATGATGATAAGAAGAAATCTTACATAGTGATTTATGGGCCATGAAGATTCTCTTTTATCAAAAGACTCAAAAAGAAAAACACTTAAAAAGACGAGTCCCATGGAATCCAATGCATTATTTGTCACGTATTGGTTTATGCCATTATTACAAATTGGATGGAGAGTCTGGATTACTTGAAATGTCAGTATCTTTTTGTTATATCTTTGCTTATTATAACTGAGCACACATATGTGAAGTTTGTGCAGGAATTTATTTAACTCATCTTCATTAGGATAGTAATTATCATCATTATGATTTTGAGCATTCTGAAAGGCTGAGTCAATAAGCTGAGAAGGCCCTACAAGGTTTGAATCTAATTCTTCTGTGTCATATTCAAGACTATTGGGACCTGGTATGTCAACATCTGGTGCTTCTAATTCACCAAGAACAAATTCACCTGGATAAGGTCCAATAGAGGAGGAAATGATCGGTGTATCAGGGAAATTGTTAATCTCTTTGAGAAAATCTCTAAAAGATTGAAGCACATTGTCTTGATATCGTGGCTAATATAATGAAGTATGATAAAAATTGACATGGTGTTCAGTGTAAAGGGCTCCAATATAAGTTTCACGATATGAGCAATGAAGGATGAAGAAAAAATGAGTAGATTATCGTCTAACAGAAGCTTTCCATAGATGATGTTGTGAAATAATGATAGAACATTGTTGCTTCCATTGATCTAGTGACTGGAACCACTCAAAAATGTCGATAATAAAGACCTTTCATTATTTATGTCACAGAGATGTTGGTAGAGCTGAAGAGGGGATAAAGTGATGGCACAAGCATAGAGGGCAGAAAGTGTCAAAAGATATTATAATGTGTTTTCAGAAAGAGAATCATGAAGGAAAGTCATATTAAGGTAAGGTGCTTTGCGGTTGAACATTGTGGGACTACCAAGAGAGTTATTTTCATTGAGAAAATGATACAAATAATAAAACAAACTCATATGAGCAAGTGAGGCAACTTTAGAAACATTAGTAGGTATACTAGCAATGGGAGGAAAGCATTTCTTGGTGACGGCAGAAAGAGTTTGATGAGCCATAAGAACTTGACAATCAAAGACTTTAAAAGATAAAAGATTTGAGAAGAAGATACCTCGCTGAGGAGGAAGAAGATATTTATAATGAGAAAAAGGAAGAAAAACATCTAGAGGCGATGATGGATTCTGTCTGAGCAAATTGGATAAGTATGAAGTGTAAATTGCCACGTATGGTATGAGTTCACAAATGTAATGAACAATCCCAAGGAATTGTTGTTTTTGTTTCACAGTGAGATTGTCATCAAGAAAGTGTAACAACTCTTGTGCAATATATGGACCAGGCTGGTAGAATCCATCTTTGAATTGCATACCTAGAAATTCAATCTCCTTTGTACCAATGACGATTTTAAAGGTTGAAAGCATGATGCCATACTGTTTAGTAAGATCCAAGAATTGATAAAGTAAGGTCTGATGTTCCTCATAGGTCTTTGAGAACAGGAGAATATCATCAATATAGATGATTGCACTGTTAAGGATAGGCTCATAGATCTTGGTCATAGTTCTTTGAAATAGCGATGGGGCAACTTTAAGCGCAAATGTCATAACAGTTCATTGGTATTATGCATTGGGAATGCATAATGCAATTTTGTACAGCTCTATTGGATGAACACCCAATTGCCAAAATCCTGCTTTAAGATCAAACTTGGAAAAGATAACAACTTCTTTTAAAAATAGTACCTGAGTACTGATCTTTGGGAAAGGAAACTTGTCATCTTATAGGAATGCCTTCAGAGGCTTGTAAAACCAAAAAAGATGTCATCATAAGATATCCTATCACTTCCAGATATGTTATTAGATAGACCCAGAGAGAGATCTATGCGTTTAGATCTGAGTACTACAATTGGTGATACTGAATGGATAGAATTTTCAATCAACAATCTCTTTTTACTGCACTTTTTCTTTGAACGTTTGTTTACATAGAAAACCTGGCAAGCCTACTCTGACTTTGTGGGCTCAATGAGTCCTTGCTTCAGAAGGATAGCACACTCGGCTTGTTCGAGTTTGAGATCATCGGGGTTCATCCTTGGATGTTTAGCTTTCGTAAGATTGATATCCTCATTCTTTTTGAAAGGTAAATTTATGAAAAAGTCAACATTTTTCCAAAGAGGATATGGATGAGAAAGCTATGCATGTAATTCAGGACAGTAGTCTAACAATTTTTCTCTCAATGATGTATATGGTGTAGGAAATTTAGAAAGTTCAAACACATTTTCATTTCAGTGTACGGCCTGTAAAATGATTGATACTTGAGGCTTGTAGGTAGGATCTAGTGAGGCTTTGCTTTATACATCCATCCAATGAGAATATCTGGGCTAGGTATATTACTATCAAGCACATTAGTCTAACTTGTACACTGTGGAAAGAATCGTATCCTGATCTTTCTGTTTGTAATAAACCTGATCTTGAATGAATTGCCATCTGTGGTAGTAAAGTACTCATCATGTGAGGTCTATGCCTCAGCAGCTAAAATGTTAGGCTTCATGATCATACGGCTGGATCCATTATCCATAAATCTTGTAACTTTGATTTGTCGATCTTATTTTTCTAGTTTGAAGAGTTAGATCTGGACATATGGTCGTTGGACTTGAGTATAATCTAATTTCATGCCGGTTTGCTACAGTATGTAAAGAGAATCATCCCCTAGAGAGATAGAAGAATCAGAGGATTCATCTTTAGAGGTCGTAACAGAAACAACAAACTTAGTGTCTTCATCTTCAGTGGATTGTTTCTTAATAAGATCTTCAAAGTTATTGGAAGAATGAATGGGCAAGCTTGATTGCATTTGCTTCAATAACTTGACATCTTTCTTGCTTTTGTGAGGATAGGTTTGTGTAAAGTGTCATGGTTTTCTACAGAGAAAACATCGATCAACTTTCCGAGAATGATGGGATTTCTTCTTAAAGAATCAAATAAACTTTCATTTTTGTTCCATCTTTTCTCATATAAATTTTCTTGAAGGGCTTGTAACCTTCCATTTATTTGCGGAACTTTCGCCGATGATAGGTATGATTGTGATGAGATTTCTTCTTATTGCTACAATCATAATTTTTTTTATCTTTGCACTTAATTTAAAGATAAGCCTGTTTGAGATTTGGACCACCTTTAATGATGCTCTTGAATAAGGCATGTTGATTACAAAGCTTATCAAGAGAGACTAAAGCAAGCTGGTAGATTTCTCAAAAAGATATAT
Source organism: Erythroxylum minutifolium (assembly GCA_027123815.1). Lineage (NCBI taxonomy): Eukaryota > Viridiplantae > Streptophyta > Magnoliopsida > Malpighiales > Erythroxylaceae > Erythroxylum > Erythroxylum minutifolium. Next base: position 2,906,665 of record JAOTJB010000006.1, on the reverse strand, counting down.
TAGCAATATCCCTTTATAAGGAAACAATGGTCTGTTGTAGCTCTGGCTGCAGTTGATCTGTAAGGGATGAGATAAAAGTATATCGAAGATTAATATCATTCCATCCATTCAAAAGATAATACCTTTTCGTCACACGTTGAAAATGCTTCTGTAAATCACGTTTGTCAAGTGAACAACATTTCATTGCAAAATACTCATGACAGATCTACTTATCTATAAGCTGAAAGTCACCAATGAATTCCTTATAAAAGATTCCAAGAAATGCTATGGCTGAGTGACTTGGATATACTAAAGTCTTCGATAGTCGTCAATACTTCGCACAATTCTCGCAAAGTACCATTGAGTCTGAAGTAAACTTAGACAAAATATCCTGTAAAGGATTATTCAGTCGAGTCATTTGAAGATCTATCAATGAACTGAATTCATATAAGCGATCTCTCCTTTTCTTTGGGGGAAAAATCATCAAAAGTAAACCAAGGTCCTAAAGTAGGCTTGGTCTGTGCAGCTGGTTGAGCTGGTGCTGCTTGTGGTGCTGGTGAAGGTCTGAAAGGTTCAGTACCTGTAGATTTGGCTTCACTTATATTTGGTTCAACTTCAGTAGGTTTAGGCATAGTCATCAGAACTTGTGATATGTTTGAAAGATCTGCTAGCTAGGCTGAGGAATCAGAAGATGGTTCAGAAATCTGTTCAGATAATGACTCAGAAATTGTTGTAAAGATTTCAGATGTTAGGACAAAGGGTTCAGAACAAGCTTTTGAATTATCTGATTGGGCAGAGGAATCTTCTGTAGTAGGTAAAGGTGCAAGAGTTGCTATAAACTCTATCAGAGGCATTTTATCCTTCCCAGTAGAGGTGAAAAATTGAGACTTCAGTGGAGAGTAGAAGGTGTATGAATCTGTTAATGGTTGTCTCCACTGGTTAACTGGTTCAGGTTTAGTATATGAAGGTGATGGGTCAGGAACTTGTGGCTCAAGAACTTGTTCAGGCTTTAACTTGGGCTTTGATTTTTTAGGTTTTGCTTGAGCTACGTGAGGATGGATACGTTGTCTGTTCAAAGGGTAGTTGAACTTGAAGACCTTTGAATAGTTAGCTTCTTCTGGGTACGTCTAATACAGAGGAGGAGTGTATACTGGCTGTATACTTGGATATATTGAAGAGGATGAGCCTTATACAGTCTTAGACTGTGCAAATTGCATATTAGATTCTATTTATTGCACAATTCTTGGTATCTTCTTGAGTTCTCTAGTTTTGACATTAAAATCAGGTCCAAAATACTATGTAGCAATGTAATGTTGAAGATCAGCATCAAGTTGCTGGATCTGAGCTTTTTATGAGTGGTACAGCTGTTGGATCTATGTAGAGACGACGTCAACTTTATGTTGAGTAGTATGAATTTGTTGACTGATTCCATCTAGCTTGCAATCAATTCTTCGACAAACTTTGTTCTGAGTTACTGCATTTGATGTCTGCCTGCTAAGAACTTCATCAGAAGGATTTGAGTCAAATGTTCCTTGTGAAGTAATTCATGTGGCTTGAATTTAAGGGCTACACATAACCCTAGTTGTTTCATCTGTACTCCTATTTAGAAAAGGAAAATCTTCTTTGTATAGCTTAAGCATCATATAAGGTATAGGAGTAGGAGTAATGCTAGCTTAGGCTGACAGGTAAAAGATTTCAGCATTTCAGAAGAGATCTAAGTCTGAATCTTTCTGTGGGTAGACCACTAGATTTGTTGCAATCATCTAGATCTAAATCATCCTTGTATGGATGACACTGTTGAGAAGGCATACAACAATTTTTAGACTTTTTCTTCCTCCTTTGTCCTCTGACATACCGCTCATTATCATCATCACTGTTTGACTCAGGGATGAGATAGACTTCACAGTCAGGTTCATACATACATGGGTCAACTTCCCATACAAAGTGTCCATGATGATGGCTTACATAGACTGGATCTCCATTAGATTTAAAATAATGGATAGGAGGGCTAATTTTTCCTTTTATATAAGAAAATACAGACTGAATAAGAATTATAGCACCAAATGTAGAAGGTCCAGATGGATCTTCATTGGGCTTTACATAGATGGACTTCACCGTTCCATCCTTTAATGTCTTTAGAATCAGAGGAGTGGTTGTATGAAAAGAGTGTTGATGAGGCGTATAGAACACCTTTTGGTAATTGGTGATCCATTCAGGAGGCATCAACTTTTTAAGCTCCATAGTTGGCAATTGTTTCGAGATCTGGATGATAGTAATTTGATCATTAGGACAATTAGCAATCATATAAAGAGCATCTAAAGTAGAATTTGGAAAGTTGAGGTCTAAAGCATGATTCTACAGACGATAGATCATCTGGTGATGTAATATAGCCATGACGACTGTAGGATCTTGATCTGCTCCAATGATCTGAATTTGAACTTGTACTCATTCAGACAAACTGGGATCATCCAACCTGATGTTAAAATCAGGTGCTATTGTCAGAATGACACTTCCATTGTCGAGAGTAGTCAGCAAGGTACCAATCAAAACATTTTGGTATGTTGTGTAGGTAGTGTTTGGAAGAGATATCCTAGTTATAGCAAGTATTCCCTTTCTTCCATGAACTGTAAAAAGAAGGCGTATAGCTCCTACATATAGATGTGTATGGTTATATTCTCCTCAAAGAGAGATCAGTTCCTTTGGTATCTCCAGCTTTACGTATTGTTTTACTGTAGTAGATCTAAGATCATACTATTCCAATCTGGAACTTTGAATTATTTCTTTGACTTTTAGTCTAGATGTAGACAAAATGGTACATATACTTCTTGTCCAAGAATGATCATGAGAATAGATACTCTAAGGACTCAACAAAGGTAAAGAAGACTCATAAACACGATTTTCTTCAAGAACTTGGGTAATTTCAACTAAAATTTTGTTACAATTATACAAAACACACTTAACACTAGAAGGTAGACTAGACATAAACAAAGTTGAAGACAAATGAATAGGATCATTTGGTAGTGTTTCCATAATTATCGGGCTCTCTCCTTACTCACTCTTATTATGAGACAATGTTACCACCGACCAAGACAAGAAAGATGGCTCTGATACCAACCGGGGAACCTCGAAAGGCACACAGGCAAAATACAACAACCAAATATCTAAAACAACAACTTTGAACAGACTATCGACTAACCAGAATCGGATTGTAGACTACTATAGTGTCTAGTAGAATATTGTGGAACAACATGGGAACCTTATGTTGGCGCCTGGGTCTCGGTACTTATTACAAAGCTAATTTACGAGAGGATCGGGTAAGGATCATATATAAAGACCCCCCAGGAAAAGTTCTCCACGGTCAACTATTGACTTCGCCGTGGCAAACTTTGAAGATCAAGCAAAAAGATCTCTTGGGAAGAGTTCGCCGTGGCCAAATTTTCACATAATCAAGAGAGAGCGCCTCTCAGGAAAGGTTCGCCTCGGCCAAGGTCTGGCTTTGCCTTGGTGAAACCTTCGAATAGACTCGAACCATCCAACACTAAATGTATATACATCCTTTGAACACAACACAAATTCCATCAATATCAACAATTAACAATCTCAACCAAGAAGATAGATATGTACGCGTACGACAGAAAATTCTTCAAATCTTAATCTCATTACTAAATCAAAATAGAGTTTGAACATAGCTTTAGTTACATATCAACAAGTACATCAATAACTTAATATAAAATACAAATGGATGCTTAAGTTTGATATGCTTATAAAGCTACCCAAAAATAGTCGAACTAACTTAGTTACAAAAGAACTATCTTGGAGTTTGCTCAAATGCCTTTCAAGGATTGCTACCTTTCTCGTTCTGCACCTGAGGAGTAAAAATAATGGGTTGAGCTGCACAGCTTAGTGGCTAATATGTTTATGGCCATTGTTAATGAATCACACAAAATTCAAGCACAAACACACACACACACACACACACACACACACACACATCTCATTTTATTTAGCAATTCAATCATCAGCCGTTCTAGCTCAAAACTCATAGTTAAGGAAGTTATCACATAACACATAACATGTATAATTAACTATCAAACATAATCACTCAAATGCGTATTATACTTGACAAATCAAATGGAATGCAAAAATAAATGGCTTAAGAGTCCCATGGGTCGAAACGGAGAAACTGAAGCTTACACTATAAATAAAATGAGTCCGTTTCTTAGGATCTCATATGCCACAAGTGGGTAACTGGGAGAAAGCTTAAGATCAACATACATGTGACGAGTGAAATGGTTTCTCTCTTGCCCAAACACAAGCAAATTCTTATGCTCAATTTATTTCATCGCATGTTCATACTTTCGTGCATCTTATGCTTTTTCCTCTTTTTCGATTATGCAAAATGTCATAGCATCTTTCAAGGTATGACATAAGAATGCATCATAATACATTTTCCAACATTCATAATAAGTCAAATTCAAGCAATTAAGCATATATACACACAAGTAAGCAATTTGCTCATCTCAACAATAACTATAAACATATTACCCACCTAATTCGTATGAGAATATCTTGGCCAGGTAGATTGCTGCAGAGCACTTTAGTCCAAAATGTACATTATGGAAAGAATCATATTCTGATCTTTCTCTTTGTAATTATCCCAATCTTGAATGAATTGCCATCTACAGCAGTAAAGTAGTCATCATAAGAGGTCCATGCTTCAGAAGGTAAAATGTTGGGCTTCATAATCTTACAGTTGGATCCAATATCCATAAATCCAATAGCTTTGATGGAGCGATCATATTTCTCTTATCTGAAGAGTAGGATCTGGACATATGGTCGTTGGGCTGGAGTACGATCTAATTTCATACAGGTTTATTATAACATGTATAGATAATCATCCCTTAGAGAGATAGAGGAATTAGAGAATTCATCTTCAGAGGTCATAATAGAAACAACAAACTTAGTGTCTTCATCTTCATTGGATTGTTCCTCAATAAGATCTTCAAAGTTATTAGAAGAATGAATAGGCAAAATGGATTGCATGTGTTTAAATAACTTGACATCTTTCTTACTTTTATGAGGATAGGTTCGTGCAAAGTGTCCTGGTTATCCATAGAGAAAACATCGATCAACTTTCTTAGAATGATGGGATTTTTATTAAAGAATCGAACAAACTTTCATTTGTTCCATCTTTTCTCATATAAGTTTTCTTGAAGGGCTTGTAACCTTCCATTTGTCTACGAAACTTTCGTCAATGATAAACATGATTGTGATGAGATTTCTTCTTATTGCTACAATCACATTTCTTTTTGTCTTTGCACTTAATTTGAAGATAAGACTTCTTGCAAGCCTGTTTGAGAATTGGATCACCTTTAACGATGTTCTTGAATAATGCATGTTGATCACAAAGCTTATTAAGAGAGGCTAAAGCAAGCTTTCTCCAAAAGATATATTAGCAATATCCCTTTGTAAAGAAACTATAGTCCATCGTAACTCTGGTTACAGTTGATTTGGAAGGGATGAGATAAAAGTATATTAAAGATTAACATCATTCCATCCATTCAAAGATAATACATTTCCGTCATACGTTGAAAATGCTTCTGTAAATCATGTTTGTCAAGCTTTGGTTTGGCTTTGATTTTTTAGGTTTTGCTTAAGCTGCCTGAGGATGGATATGCTGTCCGATCAAAGGATAGTTGAACTTGAAGACCTTTGAATATTTAGCTTCTTATGCATACGTTTGATATCGAGGAGGAGTGTATACTGGCTGTATATTTGGAAATACTGAACAGGATGAGCCATATATAGTCTTAAACTGTGTAGATTGCATATCAGCTTCTATGCATTGCACTATTCTTTGTATCTTCCTGAGTTCATACTCCTTTTTCACATAGAGCTATGTTCTAGATCATAAGGGAGGTTAATATATTCTTCACCCACCGAGATAAAGGTTGTTGGCTCAACCTTATGTCTAACATCTTGACTGATCACTTACTCATCTTAATCAGAGGCCTATACCCCAACCAATCATAGACTACATCAAGCCCTTACTCTAGATTATGAAATGCTCGATAAGGGCATCTGATCCAAAAAAATGTCATCATCACCTATTTCGTGTTGATCAAAGTGCAGATCGAATTGTCTTGGACTATCCAAGATTTATTTTCAATACACACTCATTTTTTTAGAATTAGGTTTGAGTTTGATCTCTACATCCATATGTACACGGTCCGTCAAAATCTCAAAAAAGCCTATAATTTTGTTGTCACAGTCAGGTCCAAAATACTATGGAGCAATGTAATGTCGAAGATTGGCATCAAGTTACTAGATCTGATCTTTGTATGAGTGGTACAGTTGTTAGATATGTTTAGAGACGATATTAACTTTATGTTGAGTAGCATGAGTTTATTGACTGATTCCATCTAGCTTGCAATCAATTCTTCGAAGGACTTTGTTCTGTGCTACTGCATTTGATGTCTACCAGTTAATAACTTCCTCAGAAGGATTTGAGACAATTGTTCCTTATGAAGTGATTTCTGTGGCTCGAATATAAGGGCTAGAGATAACCTTTGTTGTTTCATCTATACTCCTGTGTAGAAAAGGAAACTCTTCTTCGTATGACTTAATTATCATACAAGGTATAGGAGTAGGAGTAATGACAGGAATTGCTGGCTTATGCTGACAGGTAGAAGATTTCAACATCTCATGAAGAGATCTAGGTCTAAATCTTTCTATGGGTAGACTACTAGATTTACTGGAATCATCTGGAACTGAATCATCCTTGTGTTGATGCTACTGTTGAGAAGGCATACAATGATTTTTAGGCTTTTTCTTCCTCCTTCATCGTCTAGTATACCGCTCATCATCATCATCAGTGTCTGACTCAAGGTTGTGATAGACTTCACAGCCAGGTTCGCACATAGATGGGTCAACATCCCACGCAAAGTTTCCATGATGATGGCCTACATCGACTGGATCTCCATTAGATTTAAAATAATGAATAAGAGGGCCAGATTTACCTTCCGTATGAGAAAATAGAGGCTGAATTAGAAATATAGCAACGGATGTAGAAGGTCCAGATGGATCTTCGTTGGGCTTTGCATAGATGGACTTCACTGTTCCATCCTTTAATGTCTTTAGAATTAGAGGAGTGGTTATATGAAAAGAGTGTCGATGAGGCTCATGGAACACCATCTGGTAATTGGTGATCCATTCAATAGGTATCAACTTTTCAAGCTCCATAGTTGGTACTTGTTTCGGGATCTAGATGATAGTAGTATGATCATTAGAATGATCAATAACCATATAAAGAGCATATGAAGTAGAATTTAGAAAGTTGAGGTCCAAAGCATAATTTTGCAAACAATAGATTATCTTGTGATGTAAGGTAGCCATAATGGCTATATGATCTTGATCTGCTCCAATGATCTGAATTTGAACTTGTAGTCATTTACACAAAATGGGATCATCCAACCTGATGTTGAAATCAGGTGCTATTGTTAGAATGACACTTCCATTGTTGAGAGTAGTCAATAAGGTACCAACTAAAGTATTTTGGTACGTTGTGTAAGTAGTGTCTAGAAGAGATATCCTAGTTGTAGCAGGTATTCCCTTTCTTCCATGAAGTGTGAGGACAAGGTGTATAGCTCCTACATATAGAAGTGTATGGTTGTGTTCTTTCGATAGAGAGATTAGGTCTTTTGGTATCTTAAGCTTTACGTATTATTCTGCTGTAGTAGATCTACGACCACACTTTTCCAATATGGAACTCTGGATTATTTCTTTGACTTTTAGTTTGGATGTAGACAAATAGTACATATATTTTTTGTCTAGGAACGATCACGAGAATAGATATTGTAAGGAATCAACAAAGGTAAAAAGAGTCACAAACACAATTTTCTACAAGAGCGTGGGTAATTTCAATTAGATTTTCTATATGATTAGACAAAACATGCTTAACACTAGAAGGTAGACTAGACATAGACAAAGTTGAAGACAAATGAATAGGGTCATTTGGTAGTGTTTCCATAGCTCTCTCCTTACTCACTCTTATCCAGAGACAATGTTATCCCCGACAAAGACGCGAAAGATGGCTCTAAAGATGATGTTAGAGTTGGACCCCTCAGATTATGATTGAAATTTCTGGTATGATGTGCCAATGCCTGAAACAGGTAACAGCCAATCAAAAAGTTAACTTCTCGAAAGAGGGGAAAGGGAAAGGAAAAAAAACCCAAAAACCTTTATATAGATTAGATGTATTGAGGGACCCCAGAGGGCACACAGGGAAAGTACAACAACCAACTAGCTAAAACAATACCTTTGAGTAGACCATCGACTAACCAAAGTCGAATTGTAGACTACTGAAGTGTCTGGTAGACTATTATGGAACAATTTGGGAACTTTGTGACTATCAGTAAATTATAGGTATGATGGTCGAGATATAAAGCCCTTCTCTCCGTGAGCACAACACTTAACTTTTCTTTTAAGAACCTTACACTCCTACAACTCTTTTCCCCTTTGAAATAATATTCATAACAATATCTACACTCTTTCCCCGTTAAACTCTAATCTCACAGTGGAATTTTTTAATGCAGTCATAGACTGTCTTAGACTTTTTGATACACAAGATCCTTAGAAGAGGCGAGTATAGAGCGTATTGGTCTCTGTATAATGATAGATAGTAACATTACCTAAGACTTAAGCTTTCAGGATAGGGAAAACTTAGAGAGGATGGAAAACACACAAACTAATATTCATTGAAATCAAACGTTGAACTTCTGCCTTTAACAACTTCTTCCTAAACTTTAGCCTTCAACAACTTCTTCCTAAACTTCTACCTCAACTTCTGCCTTCTTTACAATGGAAGAGAAACGTTGCTTTTATAGGCGAAGCAAAGGTAGGAAAATAGAGCACTCAAAAGGCACACTGATTATAACTGTAAAAAGGAAAGCAGTTTTAAGTACAATCATCACAACGTTCACAAAGCTACTTTGAAAAGGCAAACAACTTTCTAAAAAGTAAACAGTATGATGATAAGAACGAACCTTACATAGTACTTTGTGGGCCATAAAGATTCTCTTTTATCAAAAGACTTAAAAAGGAAAACACTTAAAAAGATGAGTCCCACGGAGTCCAATGCATTATTTGTCATGTATTGGTTCATGCCATGATAGCAAATTTGATGGAGATTCTGGATTACTTAAGCTGTCAGTATTATTTTGATATATCTTTTGTCGCTTACTAGGACTTAGCTCACATCTATGAAGTTTGTGCAGGAATTGATTTAACTCATCTTCATTAAGACTGTAACTATCATCATTAGGGTTTTGAGCATCCTGAAAGACTGAGTTAAGAGGCTAAGAAGGTCCTGCAAGGTTTGAATCTAATTCTTCTGTGTCATATTGAGGACTATTGGGACCTGGTATGTCAACATCTGGTGCGTCTGGTTCGCTAGGAACAAATTCACCTAGATAAGGTCCAATAGAGGAGGAAATGATCAGTGTATCAGGAAAATGATTTATCTATTTGAGAAAATCTCTAAAAAGATTAGAGCACATTGTCTTGATATCGTGGCCAATATAATGAAGTATGATCAAAATGGACACGGTGTTCAATGTAAAGGACTCCAGTATAGGTTTCACAATATGGAAGATGAAGGATGAAGAAATAATGAGTAGATTGTCTTCTAGCAAAAGCTTTCCATAGATGATGATGTGAAATAACCATAGAACATTGTTGCTTCCATTAAGCTAGTGGTTGAAACCACTCAAGAAATGTCCATAACAAAGACCTTTTATTGTTTATGTCACAGAGATGTTTGTAAAGCTAAAGAGGGGATAGAGTGGCGACACAAACATAGAGGGCAAAAAGTGCCCAAAGATACCATAATGTATTTTCAAAAAGAAGGTCATGAATAAAAATCACATTAAGTAAGGTGCTTTGAGGTTGAACATTGTGGGACTACCAAGAGTTAGTTTCACTGAGAAAATGATGCAAATAATACAATAAACTCATACGAGCAAGTAAGGCAACTTTAGAAACATTAGTAGGTGTACTAGCAATGGGAGGAAAGTATTTCTTTGTGATAGCTGAAAGGGTTTGATGAGCCATAAGAACTTGACAATCAAAGATTTTAAAAGATAAAAGTTTTGAGAAGAAGATACCTCATTGAAGAGGAAGAAGATATTTATACTGAGAAAAGGAAAGAAAATATTTGGAGGCCAGGGTGGATTCTGTTTGAACAATTTAGATAAATATGAATTGTAAGCTGCCACGTTTGGTATGAACTTGCGAATGTAATTAACAATCCTGAGGAATTGCTGTTTTTTTTTCACAGTGAGATTTTCACAAGGAAAGTTTAATAGCTCTTGTGTAACATATGGATCAGGCTGGTAGAATCCATCTTTGAAATGCATACTCAGAAATTCAATCTCCTTTGTACTAATGATGCTTTTAGAGGTTGAAAGCATGATGCCATACTGTTTAGTAAGATCCAAGAATTGATGAAGTAAGGCCTGATGTACCTCATGGGTCTTTGAGAATAGGAGAATATCACTAATGTAGATGATTGCACTATTGAGGATAGGCTCATAAATTTTGGTTATGGTTCTTTGAAATAGTGATGAGGCAACTTTAAGCCCAAATGTCATAACAGTCCATTGTTATTATGCATTAGGAATGTAGAATGTAGATTTATACTGCTCAGTTGGGTGAACACCTAATTGCCAAAATCCTACTTTAAGATCAAACTTGGAAAAGATAATAACTTCTTTTAAAAATAGTACTTGAGTAATGATCTTAAGGAGAGGAAACTTGTCAACTTACAGGCATGCATTTAGAGGCTTGTAATTAATCACCAATCTCCTTTTACCATGCTTTTGTTCTAAACATTTGTTCATATAGAATGCCTGGTAAGCCCAATCGAACTTTATGGGCTCAGTGAGTCCTTGCTTCAAAAGGATAGCACACTTGGCTTGTGTAAGTTTGAGGTCATCAAGGTTCATCCCTGGATGTATAGCTTTCACAGGATTGATATCCTCATTCTTTTTGAAAGGTATACTTATGAAAAAGTCAGCATTTTTCCAAAGAGGATATGAATGAGAAAACTGTGCATGTGATTTAGGAAAGTAGTCTAACAATTTATCTCGCAATGAGGTATATGGTGTAGGAACTTGAGAAAGTTCAAACACAATTTTTAATTTAGTGTAAGGACTATAAAATGATCGATACCTAAGGCCTATGGTTAGGATTTGTAAAGGTGAGGCTTTGCTGTATACATCCATACTAATGAGAATATTTTGGCCAGGTAGATTGCTGCGGAGCACTTTAGTCCAAACTGTATATTATGGAAAGAATCATATTCTAATCTTTCTCTTTGTAATTATCCCAATCTTGAATGAATTGCCATCTGCAACAGTAACGTAGTCATCATTAGAGATCTATGCTTCAGAAGGTTTCATAATTGTACAGCTGGATCCAATATTCATAAATCCAATAGTTTTGATGGAGCGATCATATTTCTCTGATCTGAAGAGTAGGATCTGTGCATACGGTCGTTGGACTAGAGTACGATCTAATTTCATACAGGTTTGTTATAACATGTATAGATAATCATCCCTTAAAGAGATAGAGGAATCAGAGAATTCATCTTCAGAGGTTGTAACAGAAACAACAAACTTAGTGTCTTCATATTCAGTGGGTTGTTCTTCAATAAGATCTTCAAAGTTATTAGAAGAATGAATAGGCAAAATGGGTTGCATGTGTTTAAATAACTTGACATCTTTCTTGCTTTTGTGAGGATAGGTTTGTGCAAAGTGTCCTGGTTGTCCACAGAGAAAACATCAATCAACTTTCTGAGAATGATGGGATTTTTTCCTAAAGAATCGAACAAACTTTCATTTGCTCCATCTTTTCTCAAATAAGTTTTCCTGAAGGGCTTGAAACCTTCCATTTGTCTGCGAAACTTTTGTTGATGATAAACATGATTGTGATGAGATTTCTTCTTGTTGCTACAATCACATTTCTTTTTATCTTGCACTTAATCTGAAGATAAGACTTCTTGCAAGCCTGTTTGAGAATTGGATCACCTTTAACAATGTTATTGAATAATGCATGTTGATCAAAAAGCTTATTAAGAGGGCTAAAGCAAGCTTTCTCCAAAAGATATATTAGCAATATCACTTTGTAAAGAAACTATGGTCCATTATAACTCTGGTTGCAATTGATCTGGAAGGGATGAGATAAAAGTATAACGAAGATTAACATCATTCCATCCATTCAAAAGATAATGCCTTTCTGTAATACGTTGAAAATGCTTCTGTAGATCATGTTTGTCAAGTGAACAATATTTCATTGTAAAATACTCCTGATGGATCTGCTTATCCATTAGCTGAAAGTCACAAATGAATTCTTTAAGAATGATTCCAAGAAGAGCTTCGAATGTAGTGACTTGGATATACTGAAGTCTTTGATAATTGTCAATACTTTGCCAACATTCTCACAAAGTACCAGTGAAACGAGAAGTAAACTCAAACAAAATATGTTGTAAAGGATTATTCGGTCGAGTCATTTGAAGATCTATCCATGCACTGAATTTATTCAAGCGATCTCTCCATTTCTTTAGGGAAAGATCGTCAAAAGTAAACCAAGGTCCTGAAGTAGGCTTGGTCTGTATAGCTAGTTGAGCTCCTGCTACTTGTGGTGCTGGTGCAGGTCTGAAAGGTTCAGTATTGCTTCACTTATAGTTTCTTTAACTTTAGTAGGTTCGAGCAAAGTCATCAAAACTTGTGCTAAGTCTGATAGATCAACTAGCTAGGCTAGGGAATCAAAAGACAGTTCAGAGATCTATTCAGATGATGACTCAGAGATTGTTAGAGAGACTTCAGATGTTGGGACAGAGATTTTAGAACAAGCTTCTGAATTATTTGATTGAGCAAAGGAATCTTCTGAAGCATGTGTAGGTGCAAGAGTTGTTATGAACTCTGTCAGAGGCACTTTATCCTTCCCAGTAGAGGTGTTGAGACTTCAGTGGAGAAGTGGGAGGTGTATGAATCTGTAACAGTTTACTCCACTGGTTAACTGGTTCAAGTTTAGTATATGAAGGTCATGGCTCAGGAACTTGTTCAGGCTCTGGCTTTGATTTTGGCTTTTTAGTTTTTGCTAGAGTTGCCTAAAGATGGATATGCTGTCTGAGCAAAGGATAGTTAAACTTAAAGACCTTTGAATAGTCTGCTTCTTATGGATACGTCTGATAAAGAGGAGGAGTGTATGCTGGCTGTATATTTGAAAATATTGAAGAGGATGAGCCATATATAGTCTTAGAATGTGCAGATTGCATGTTAGCTTCCATGCGTCGCACAATTCCTTGTATCTTCCTGAGTTCTCTAGTTTTGACATCGAAGTCAGGTCTAAAATATTGTGTAGTAATGTAATTTCGAAGATCAGCATCAAGTCTCTGGATCTGAGCTTTATGTGAGTGGTATAGTCGTTGGATCTGTTCAAAGACGGTGTCAACTTTATGTTGAGTAGCATGAGTCTGTTGACTGATTCTATCTAATTTAGAATCAATTCTTCAAAGGACTCTGTTCTGTGCTACTGCATTTGATGTCTGCCAGTTAAGAGCTTCTTCTGAGAAAGTGTTCCTTGTGATGTGATTCTTGTGGCTCGAATATAAAGGCTAGAGATAACCCTAGTTGTTTCATCTATACTCTTGTGTAGAGAAGTAAACTCTTCTTTATATGACTTAACCATCATACAATGTATAGGAGTAGGAGTAATGACAGGAATTGCTAGCTTAGGTTGACAGGTAAAAGATTTCAACATCTCACGAAGAGATCTAGGTCTAAATCTTTCTATAGGTAAACCACTAGATTTACTAGAATCATCTAAATCTGAATCATTCTTGTGTGGATGATACTGTTAAGAAGGCATAAAACGAGTTTTAGACTTTTTCTTCCTCCATCGTAGTTAGACATATCGCTCATCATCATAATCAATATTTGACTCAGGGTTGAGACAGACTTCGCAGTCCTCCGTATGAGAAAATATGGGCTGGATCAGAAATATAGCACCGGATGTAGAAAGTCTAGACGGATCTTCGTTGGGCCTTGTATAGATGGACTTCACCATTCCATCTTTTAATGTCTTCATAATCGGAGGTGTGGTTATATGAAAAGAGTATTGATGAGGCGCATGGAACACCTTTTGGTAATTTGTGATCCATTTAGTAGGCATCAACTTTTCAAGCTCCACATTTGGTAATTGCTTCGGGATCTGGATGATAGTAGTTTAATCATTAAAATGATGAGCAACTATATAATTTGCATTCGAAATAGAATTTGGAAAGTTGAGGTCTAAAGTATAATTCTGCAGACGATAGATCGGTGATCTCTTAATCCTACTGAATGCAAAAACTATGGTATTTGGTGCCACATTCGTTGGTTAGTAGATTTATGTCATTTTCCATGAATGCAAAAACTCTGGTATTTGGCACCACATTCGTTGGTTAGTAGATTTATGTCATTTTCCATGAACAAGGAACATTTGTCTGCTTGTTCCCTACTGCCAATTACCAGGGGCAGAGCTAGTGCGGGACAAGCCCCTGCGCTAGCCCCGGCTTACCAAAAGAGGCGGGAATAACAAGCAGAAAAGTCACGATCGCGACTTTGGTTAAATTTTATGAAAGTCGCGATCTCGACATCACGACTCTTTTCTATAAAATAGAAGCTATTTCTCACCTGCCTGTTATTTACTCTCTTTTCTCTTCCTCTCTTTGTCGCTCGAACCTTCTGCTCAGAGTCTCAGACTGAACTAAACGGCGAACACCACCGCCCACCGCCCACCGCCGTTCATCTTCTGATCTTCACTTCTTCAGATCTTCTGCCGAGTGCCGATTGCTTCCTTGAATCCTTGAGTTGAGGAGTTAAGGTATTCATCTTCTACCAACCTCAAATCACTGCCACTACCATTCGGTCCATTCCGCATTCTTGTCTCTCAGTCTCTATCTCTGTTCTAATCCCAATAAGCACTCTCTAATTAGGTGACCCAACTCTGTCTTTGTTAAATTTTTTTGTTACAATTATTTTTGGTTTAGGTTAATGCAATTATTTTAATTAAATGTTAATGTAATTATTTTGGGTTAATGTTTAATGCAATTAGATGTTAGGTTAGGGTTTAATTGAATTGGGAATTGAATTTAGATGTTAGGTTAGGGTTTAATTGAATTGGGAATTTGAATTTATTTTTGAAATTGAATTGATTTGTGAGATTGAAATGAT
>JAOTJB010000006.1:2862094-2873964 GCA_027123815.1 Erythroxylum minutifolium | reverse complement strand
GAATAGATACTATATATAATAGACGGAATATGAATAACTAGGTGATGTGAAGTCTGAACCCGAATTTTCAAGGTCTGTCCGTTTGAATCCACTCAATTCAGCAGTTTGTTTATGACACAACCTTGTCAACGTCGTGGCGTCGTACTGGTCAAGTGGTCCTCGTCCGCGTAAGCATGTCTGAAACTGCAAGGCACAGACAAGTCTAGCCGCCTTCAACGTCATCTGTGCGTAAATGCCAGTAATCATTTCGCTTTAGTCTAGTCCTTTCTCAGCAAGTCTTGACGCGTTTCTTCCTCTATAATTGTTCTCAACTTAAATTATATCCAGATACTTGACGAAGTGAGAATTTCAAAGAACGTTTTGACTTCTTTAAAATAAAAACTTCAATTACGAAATTATTTAAAATTTTTATGATAAAATGTGTTATTTTAATCGTAAAAATGATCCAAAAGATTTTAGAGTTTATCCATTTGACTCAAATTAAAATTTAAAATGCATAATAAAAATATATATTAATATGATTTCAAATTTAATCTATATTTTTATGAGAAATTTATTTTTTACTCGAGTGGAAAAGCATATTTCAAATTTGTTTTTTAAAATGTTACACGTATGAAAATAATATTTTTAATAAGATGAATTTTGAGTTGTCATGGATCAACTTAAAGTTGAAAAAATTTATTTTTAATAATTTAGAGTATATAAAAAATGATCAATATTTTTAAAAATATTAGAATTCTATTTTTAATTAATGAATTTTTATTCAGCCTTAATCTCATATGACAAAGATGCACTCTCCAAACTTTGATGAACATTAATTTGTTATCACTAAACTTTATTCAAAATCCTTAATTTCTAATCCTATTTTCATCCACGTCAACCAAATCATTTACAAGTAAGAAATAGATGGTATCTTTACCACTTTTCAAGACTAGGTGGTGTAATAGTGAATTGATTTATTTAAGAGGTGAACACTTAATTTTGGAGAACTTTTCCTAGGTGAGTTAAGTATTGGATTACTTTTAGATTATGGTTACATTAGGGGTTGATCGAGTTAAAAAATTGAGTTGAGTTAAATGTTAGGGTTAAATCTCTTAATTTTTTAAAAAGTTAAATCACCTAAATTTTATTGGTTCACGTAAACTAATTTTAACATAACAGAAATTATTATTTAATTCTAAAAGATTCATTTTGGATAAGATTAAACTATAAGTATCCTTTATGGACGTTTATTCAATAAGAGTGTCATAACGGAAAAGTTCTTGATTATGTACATTAATTGAAAGAAATCGATTGAAATTATTGAGATTGTGGAGGAGTTTAAAGGGTTTTGTTATAATATGATTCAATACATATGACAAGTTAGTTATCAACTATATAACAGCTGGCAAGAAAAATATTTGACAAATAAATGGTGATTAACAGTTATATGACAAAAAGACACAAAAGAAGTTATCTTCAGTTATGACAGTTGTGTAACTTGCTCTATATATATTCATGCATATGTTGTTGGAAGAGGCACGATACACAATAGACACAGTTTGAAGTGTATTCTGAATTCCTTAGTCTGTGTGTAAGGAATCTTTATGTTCTTTGTGTTAGAGGCAATCTGTGTGTGCCTTATACTCTTGTACAGAAACTATTATTGATCATAATGAATTGGAGTCCTGATTAACTCCCGTCGATGTAGTCAAGTGTTAATGAACCACGTAAAAACAATCGTGTTCATTTGTTCTTCTGAGTATATGTTCTCATTGCCATAAATATTTTCTGCAAGTGTATATTATCTTGAAAAATCTGATTAGATAATTATTATTGCAATACATATTGTAAGTAATTGTTATTTTTACAATTGGTATCAGAACCTTATTTTTAGAAATCTCTACCAAGATGACTCACAGTAGCCGAGTGGACATTGAAAAGTTCAATGGCTCAGGAGATTTTACTGTATGAGCAATGAATATGAAGGCCATACTGGTGAAGAATAAATAATGGAAGACTTGTCTATGATAGCTTCCAAGTGATGCAAATGAAGAGGCAATTGAAGATTTAAATGGGCAAGCAATGAGCACCATCCTACTTGGTCTATCTGGAAACATCACGAGAGAAACGAAGTTTTGCAAGACAGCCAAATAAGTTTGGGATAAACTTCATAAAAGTTTACTCTTGTGATGAAAGGCTTTTCTCGACTAACAACTAAGTTGATCTCATGCAATAGGAACTTCTAATTCCACTACAAATGTGAACGTCTCAATCTCTCACATCTCTTGTATGCAGATGATCTTTTGATATTATATGGTTCTAATTCTCAATTGATTACCATGATGATCCATGCATTGGAGATATTTGTTGATTGGTCTGGGTTAAAGCTTAATACTGCAAAAAGTTGTATGTATCTCTCTATTGATGTGCAGAATCTTACAGAAATTCAGAATCTAGCTGGGCTAATTGTGAAATCTGCTCCTTTTCCTATTTTGGTGTTCCTATCACTGCCTTTAAATCGAAGTATAAAGACTGTCTCACTCTACTTGAAAGAATTAAGGCAGGAGTGATTGCATGGCAAAACAAGTTTCTATCTTATGCTGCTCGAATTACACTTATTATTTCTGTCTTAAGTAGTTTTCATATCTATTGGTCTGCTCATTTAGCCTTACCTAAGAAAGTGCTTAAAGAGGTGGATAGACTTATAAAAGCTTTTCTATGGACTGTTAGATCTACGAATGCTCATAATGCAAAGGTTAAATAGAGTGAGATAGTGATTCCTAAGAAGTTTGGGGGACTGGGAATAGTTTCTATCTATTCAATGCAGAAAGTCTTAATGTGCAAGAGGCTTTGGCGTTTATACACAAATCATAATGCTCTATGGGTTAAATGGATTCATGAGTTTCACTTGAAAAATCTAAATTTTGGCAAGCTCCTTGTGCAAAGGAGTTCTCGTGGATACTAATCTAGATGATGAAGTTGTGAAACTTGGTTTATCCTTGTATCAAACATAAGGTTGGCAATGGTGCACGTACTTGGCTCTGGTATGATAATTGGGCTAACTCTAGTCCTTTTATTCAAAACCCTTAGGTCCAACACTTAAGGAATTGTATTCCTCTCTACTTAAAAGTCTCATCCTTGCACTGCAATGGTCAATGGTATGGGAGATATCGAGGTTTTGATACTCTGGTACAATTCCTACCCCAACAGGTTAATGTCTTGAATGATGATTCTATAAGTTAGTCTCTTGATCCGGGCGGTACATCCTCCAATAAATCTTATCATCAGCTATTTCTTAGGGGCCTACGCGAGGTATATTGGTTTCCGATTTTATGGCAGAATTCCATATAACCTAAAGCCTTTTTTATTACATGGCTAGTGATTAAAAACAAATTTGAGACCAAGGACAGGTGGCATGGCAATACTAATACAATTTATGTCTTATGTAAAATGGTTCTTTGAGGATCGGGATCAACTGTTTTTTCTCTGCAGTTATTCTAAAGTAGTCTGGAGTAGACTCCTACATCTGCTATTTATTAATGGATATTATTATTCTTGGGATCAAGCTTTCAATTGGGCTATTAAAAACTCTTAGAAAGGACGAACTAACGCTTCTCTTTTGAAAGTTGCCTTCACTACTGCTATATATTCTCTTTGGCAAGAACATAATGCTCAACAATACACTACTCATCAAGAGGGAAAAGATCACGTAGTTGAGAAGATCATTAATTAGATTCGAGGTGCCTTAAGTGCTAAAAATCTTCTTCATTCACTTTTCCCCCACATGCCAGTCACGTGGAATCTTTAGCTTGGCTTCCTAGAATGTTTTACTAACGTTTTGATTCCTCTTTTGTTCTTGTATATATCTTCTTAGATTAGCTCTCATTTGTAATGAAGTTATAATTTTTTCTATAGTTAATCCCTTTTCAATTTCCCAAAAAAATCCCACAGAAGTGCAGAATTTGGGAAGGTTTAGTAATAGGCAACCTACTCTTAATTAGTAGAGAGATTGTTTCCAAATGACCCCACATGAGGAAAGAAGTAACAATATAAATATAAATATAATAATAATAATAAGAAGAAGAAGAAGAAGAAGAAGAAACAGAAGAAGAAGAAAATTAATAATAATAATAATAATAATAATAATAATAATAATAATAATAATAACAATGATGATGATGAAGATGATGATTATAATAATAATAAGTAATTACCTTTTAGGCTAACTACAAGAGGAAGGAGTTAAAAGATTAAAGAAAACTATCAGGATCTCTTTACGAATGATTCTTTATCTAAATCGTAGTGCGTCAAAGTTTTTTATTATGAATTATGACCTCAATAAGTTCCAAAAAATTAATATACTATAAAATGTTAGACACTTAAATTTTAGTAAAATTATTAAAGTCTAAAAAGAATTTTTATCATTAACAAATTTACTTTAAATTTTATTAAATATTATTTGAGATGCTTTATTTTTTATGAAGTGCTTTATATTCCACACAGAATAAATCAAATAGGCACTAATCTTGGTGTTAACGGATGAGACTTAAAATTTCCTCTAATGCCAATCTTCGTATTCATCAAGACAATCATTTTTAAAATTTACAAATATGGATGAGTAACTAATAACTTTTTTTCCAATTTAAGTAGAAAGTTTATAAAAAGATTACTTCTAAAGAAATTGCCTTATTGAATTATAGTTTTAATTGTTTTGCAGTTGCAATATTAGCAGCAATGGTCGAAATTGTTATACCATATTTTGCTATAATTAGGCATTTAGGCTTATATCGTGATCAATTATTGTAATTGTCTACGATTATAATATAATCCGCAGTTTATTGTGTAAATCTTTGCCTTAAACTTATCTGATCTCTAAATCCTAATAACAAACATTTACCTGATTTTAGATGTTGATATTCCTTACAGTGCTTGTATGTTTGTATTCAACTTGCACGAGTAGAGTACGGTTGAAGCTGGCTAGCTTACCATTATTATGAAGCATAACGCAGTTCTGAAGTAAGAATTCTTGACTCGCCAGTTTCAGCATGAGGCCTACGGACTACTCAATTCTACATACAAGTTATTTGAAAATCTACATAGAACACTTGTCCATGGCCCCAATGTCCGCAAAAGAATGGCTTCCAAATCGTGCTTTAATAATAAGATTTTGTAAGACAAATCATCGAAACAATATGACTACCAAGTGCTGAAAATGACAAGTTATTCAAACTTCTGAATAAGTTAACATTCAGAGGCCCACGATCAGTAAGTCCAAAGACAATAATGGAAAAAGAATAATAAAGAAACACGAGAAGGTTAGTATTAGATTATGTTCACACATATATGGATGTCCTTTTGCTTTGCCTTCTGGTGCGCGGGATGACTGAATTCAGTCTAGTCAAGCAACGCTAATCATACGCAGGAAGAGATAAAGATGTCACATAATGTTTGGTTTTCAATGCTCATAAAGTATGGAAAAGAAAGGGATGAGTGGAAGAATGATGTCAAGTTACGTGTTGATGAGGTTATTTTCGATGCTAGTGTTTATATATCGTGTGGGGGGTTAAAACAATAAATGATCGTCAATATTTGAAAGGGGCAGAGAAAAAACATGCCTATTTCGTAAGTAATTGTCAATTAGTCAATGTAATCTCTTAGTAACTTCATAACTTAATGAGTCAAAGATAGAAAGTATGTGTTTTCCATTGTACCCAAAATTAAAGATGCAATTTGGTCAATAATAGTTATTATCATATTTTATATTTGAGAGTGAGTTTTGGAGTAACTAGTAAAGTTGATCCTTTATAAAAATACAAAGGTTCAAGTCACAGAAGCAATCTTTTTATAAAAATAGAAAAAGAAGGCTGCATCCGATATAACTCTTTTCAGACTCCTACAAAGCTAAGAGTCTTGTACACCGAATATGTTGATTTTTTAATCATATTTTACATTTAACTTACAATTGGTTCAAATAAGAATTCAGTATTTTAATTTAATAAATATTAATGATGTAGTTATTTTTAAAAAATTATAGAAAACATAAACATTAAGAGCTATTTCTTTCATCTCTAAACTCACAGGATTAGCTTTAAAAAGTACATTTAATGTTTTATCCTTTGGAAATTTCATAATTTAATCCTAAAATTCCATGCCCTGGTTGATTTATTAAAAGTTTCTGAAGGCACAAAGCCTCTTCCGTATAAGTCAATGCCATTACCACATCCTTACACATTTCATCAATCACCAATTGCCAAGAAGCTTAAGGATGGCCCCATTTTCGCACACAAACCCCATCCAAATAGCTACTAAGCAGTAAGTAACCAAGCATTATGTACAACATATAGCTAAAAATAATGTTGAACTCCAACATTAGGAGCCCCCACTCCCTGTCTTCAGGATTAGTGAAAGATGTAAATTACAAAATGTGCCTTAACTGACCAGAAACTTGAGTTTACCCACTAATCTCACCATACAAGGAGCCCAAATTTTAAAAGTTACTTTCAAAATTCAAACCCCTATCTTATAAGTTGTCAACATGACAAATACTACACCACCCAAATTTTTGTCAATTAGCGATGCCTCGGAGGCAACATATAGCTAAAGACGTTACCAAGAGTGAGGGTCAAAGGAGTTTCATATGAAAAAAGTAACATTACAAATGATTAGACTTTACAGGAAAAGCGAGAAACTTCCCAGAAAAAGAGGGTTAAATTGATCATGAAGGGTGGTCTCGCTGTTCAATATGGTTAGGTGATGCTATTTTCTATCAACAGAAGACCAAAGGAGTGTGAAAAGAAGAAACTCTCCCCACATATCTTTCTACCACGCATTCGTTCCAATCCAAAATAACAAACTTAACCCCTGTTCTGTTTCTGACAAGTCAGCCTATGCTCAGTTCGTTCATTGAAGGCAACATATCAATCTCAGGGTCAATCATCTCCCATCTCTTGACCACAAGCCATTCTTGTTCTCTATATTTCAACTTTTACAACTTCAGTTCAGCCTGTCAAGACCTATGCAACTTGAAACATGTCCTTTGCAGCTTCACATGCCATCTTCTTCTGGGCAAACCTTGTTATTTCATTAGTCTCAGCTGATACATCATCAAGGTGCAACCCAATATGTGGCAAAAACCATCTTCCATACCCTTTTGGATTCTCACCTGGTTGCCTTATTCCTTTGAACTGCAGCTCCACCGGCGATTTATTCATGGGAGAGTTTCCGGTCTACTCTGTAAATGGAGATACTATAAAGATCAATCTTGAAACCAATTGCACCAGACCTGTTCAAGTCCTGCAAACTCTCTTTTCCAACAACTACCAACCAAAATCAACAAACGCTATTCTTTTGCATAACTGCACGAAAGTCTCACCCTGTAATTTAACTACTTTAAACGTGGAGACTCATTTTGAGACGGTTAAATGTTCACAGGAGAGTAACATTAGTTGCTTCAATCAGGAAACTGATGATCATTTGTTTAAACACAGTGCCTTGCCTAAACTTTTCGAGCAGTGTCAGTACCTTCTGTCGTCGATATCTGCAGCGTATTTCCATCGTGGTCATCTTATGTCTTTGGATGTTCAGGAGATGGGGCTAACATGGTGGCTTCCAGGTGACTGCAAGTGTTCAAAGGATGCTTACTGTACAAAATTCCGTACTTGGAACGGAAGAGGGTATCGATGCAACTGCAGAGATGGACTAATCGGCGATGGATACGCCAGCGGAGTCGGCTGTCGGAAAGGTAAGTTCGTTTCCCATAATTTTTTTTTTTTGAATGAAGTAATGGTATGAGCATCACCTACCTACCTGCTAATGACTAACGTCAAAAGGAAATTTTTAGTTTAATAACACTTGCATCACTTATGATTGTTATGTATCTCACAACCCATCATTCAGGATTTAAGATGATTTTACTTCTCTTTTAGATATTAGAACTTTTAATCATGAACTTCGGCGTATATCTCTCAAATCTGTCGTAATATTATTTCATATCTCCTAATATAATGGAGAATATTACGCTTAGTTATAAACATGTAATTAGTTGTAAATTAAGGCATACATTTAGGTAGCTATGTTTAGAGTCTGCACGAAAATAGTGTCTCCTTGTATATATATATACTGGTTTTCTGAATCAACAAATCAAATTTTCATCTCAAATCTCTTTTTCTCATTTGCTTTTCTATTTTTCTTTTTCCAAATCGTTTCGTTTGGAGTTCAGGACAAGGATCTATAAATTCTAACACTCAAACTCGAGAGCATGTCTTGGAAGATTCTAACTAGAGTCAAACATATAAACCTTGCTCCCATCTTCCCACCTAATTCACCATAACATGCTATAATGGCAACAACTTACGACTTCTATCTCTGATCTAGACGTAAATTGGGATGACGGCTAATGGGTTGTCTTTTCTGAGGCAAAATGTACTTGCAACTGGCCCCAGTGCAATGGTCTCTAGGGTTCCTCCACTAAAACCATATGGGTCCGAACCATCAATCATCATGTCGAGATTATCATTTACCAATTACACGATGCGAGGTCCCCTTGGGGAGAACTCAGCCAAGTGATGTAGATTGGCCTAGTGGCTCTATGTTGGCCAAAACATATAGTACCATTATATGGGGACTATGTTTTGTCTTTTCACGTTTTTGTAGGGTAAGCAATCATGGACTTTAGCACGCACAATAATTGTAGTCTAAGTATACCCACTATTCTTGCAAGTTTAACAATGAGACTTATCAAGATGATAGAATTGTATCATCGGTGAAACCAATTGGTTTCAGCCCCAAGGTTGAGACATAACATGTGAAATTTCACTTATTAAGAGTTTCAAATTGAGTAGGGTTAAAGGGTGACTTTAGATAGATTTTAAATAATCTTCTAACTTCAGGGAAAGATCTTGTCAAAGTTTGGGAATTATTAAACTGATTAGTTAGTGTAAGACAAAAGGTGACTATGCATTCCTACGTATAAATCTAGTAGGTTAGGGGTTAGGATGTTCCTTTAGTCAAATCTAATCACACCAAAATAAAAATTTACTATGACTTAACATCAAGAATTGAGTTTGATCTAAATAATTTTGATCTAAATGATCAAACTTTACTGTACTTTCTTGATAATATTCATCCAACTCCTACCAAAACACGAAGCCCTGGCCCTATTTGACACGCACATCCATGTCTTTATTAGTTCAATGCTAGGAATGCTATTCAATTTGCTTATTGGAAGATTTCAAAACCAAATTTCAACAACTATATATCTTTATGTCCTTAATTGTATATTAACTCATTAGTTTCAATGTTTGTACTTTGTACCATTTATTATTACCATGTTTAGGATTAAAGTATTCATCCAGCTCTAGACAATTTAATACCGTTTTATCTTACTTTACTAATTTTTCTTTCCTGTGAACTCTTCAGATTGCAATGCTAGAAAGTACTTATCTGGTTACTGTGGAGGGGAAATTAGAATCGCTGTTCTAACTGGAGGTGATCTTTCTTATTACCAAAATAGAAGGAACTAAAAACTTTTACATGTTAAACATCGGTAGATAAGTTGCAACATTAAGTCTGCGAACTGTTCATGTTTCAGGTATTATAGGTACAGCGGCAGCTTTAATGGTCTGCATGTGGCTATGTCGCTGCTTCATCCGGAGGCATTCAATTTGGACGGCAAAAAGTTACAGAAGATGTTGCATTACTAAGGCAACAGACATTAGTATTCCTGTCTATCCCTACAGAGAGATTGAAAGAGCTACAAGTTGTTTCTCAGAGAAACAGAGGCTTGGAACTGGGGCTTATGGAACAGTTTATTCTGGTAAACTCCACAATGATTTGTGGGTTGCAATTAAAAGAATCAGACAGAGAGATACAGATAGCATTGAGCAGTTCATGAATGAAATCAACCTTATTTCATCTGTGAGCCATCCAAATTTAGTCAGGCTCCTAGGTTGTTCCATAGAACGAGGAGAACAAATCCTTGTCTACGAATTCATGCCTAATGGAACTCTGTGCCAGCATTTACAAAGAGAGATAGGTAAGGGACTTCCATGGCCGATTCGGCTTGCGATTGCCACTCAAACTGCTGAAGCTATAGCCCATCTACACTCCTTCGATCCTCCGATTTACCATAGAGACATCAAGTCAAGCAACATACTTTTAGACTACGATTTCAGGTCCAAAGTTGCCGATTTTGGTCTTTCCAGACTTGGGAGAACAGAATTCTCCCATATCTCAACTGCCCCGCAAGGAACTCCAGGGTATCTGGATCCACAATACCATCAACACTTCCACCTTTCGGACAAAAGTGATGTCTATAGCTTTGGAGTGGTTCTTGTTGAGATTATAACAGCAATGAAAGTGGTGGACTTCTGTAGGCCTCAAAATGAAGTTAATTTAGCTAATTTTGCTATTGACAGGATAGGAAATGGGCACCTGGAAGAGATTGTAGACCCTGTGATTGATCTGCATAGCGATGCCTGGACCCTATTTTCGGTGCAAAAAATGGCAGAATTGGCTTTTAGATGCCTTGCATTTCATAGAGACATGAGACCTTCCATGGTGGAAGTTGCAGCTGAACTGGAGCAGATATTGCTTAGTGGAAATGCTTCTTCCAATGAAGCCAACGACATGAGCTCAACAGAGATACCTCCTTGTTCTTTCTCATCCAATGCCAGTGAGACGCCACTAAGCTTCAGTATCAAGAAAGCTCAATTGAAACATAAAAGTTTGCTTCTGTTGAAGACAGAGGCTATTAGTATGAAATCACTGGAAGTAGAAAAAAGTGGTTCACCTGTTTCTGTTCAAGATCCATGGTTAAGTGAACAAAGTTCACCTTCATGAGGCTGTTTGCTAAATGAAAGGAATAACACTTTTTATTGATAGCTTAGCTTAATCCCTACCTGTGAATATTATAACTTTTGCAAAAATAAAAATTAATATTAAAGAATATATATTTTTTAAATATAAATCAATTAATAGTTATTATGTTTAAAAATGATTTATTTTATATTAATTTTAATAAATTGAGTTATTAATCCAAAACTTGAAACTTTTTTAATTTCAATTATAATATGGCCTAAATTTTAATTATATAAAGTTTTAAAATTTTTTATTTTATAATTTAAAAAATTTATCTAAACAGTATTCAATACGAATAAATATCTTACCAATACTAAACTAGTACATACCATAATCACAACTTGGACTTTAAGAATGCCGCTTATGTAAGTAATTATGGTCGTCCTAATTATTCTTACTTGCTGCAATTAGTTGGTTGATTTTCGATTAGGCCCAATAAACCCAAAACGCAGGTCCATAATGGGAATCATGACTATTGTTGTTAAGTACGTCCTCCAACCGTTGCATGATAATTAAGGTTGTCAAAAAAGACAGTCATGTCCGATTTTAGTCTGTGTTGATTAGGTCACGGATTGAAATTGGATAGACTCGATCATTATTTTAAAAATGATAATGTTTTGTCAAAAATAATTTCATTTTTAAAGCTTTTATTGAAAAATATATGATGGGTCAGGTTCTATTAACATTTTTAATTTTAGGAGTCGATGGTTGAATTTATGTTTTTTCACCGTAGTTTTATTTTTAATTTCTGCTTTAACTTTTAATTTTAAATAAAAATAAAAACTATTTTTAATGTATATTTTTATTTTTAATGGTAATTGTATATTAAATAAAACTTTAAAATAAATTATTTAAATTCAGTTTATTCTCTTATATAATATTTATTAATAAAATTATCAATAAAATTGTTTTACTTTATTAAAAAATAATTTTAAAATTAATATTTATTAAAAATTAATATTTATTTTTAATATATTTTAATTATTAACTAAAATTTTACTTCAAATTTATATATTTTGAAAATATTTTAG
>JAOTJB010000006.1:2846846-2861994 GCA_027123815.1 Erythroxylum minutifolium | reverse complement strand
ACTGCGTACATCTTACCCTCCCCATACCCTGCTTAGGCGGGAATTTGGGTCTGTTTGGTTTGGTTTGGTTTGGTTTAAGCCTTCTGCAAGTAAGAAGGTAAAACCTCAGTTACTGTTTTTACTAAAACCCTAAACATGGAAATGCAATCGGTGTTTCATGGGATTCCTCCTCCGAAACTAAGATTATCTGCTCATCGTCTCTTGTCCCGTAAACTTGTAACTTTACATCCTTAAAAATTCTATCTTGGTTTCATGGTTTGAATGTTAAGGTTTTTCGGACATCCAAAAGAAGCATTTTAACTATTCCTCTGTGTTTCTTAGGTTCTTGCAAGCCATGTCAGACTCAAGGATCAAGCACTTCAATTGGGAAGTGCCCAAAAATGTGCGTATCGTTCTTAATCTTGTTGTTTTCGGAATTGGCGCAATTAGATTCACATTCCTGTAAAAGTCTGCTTTGTTCACTCTGCTTTTTGTTAATTTTCAGTGTATATGCAGTCTGGTTTGAAGGGTGGATTAAGAGGGTTGTCAATGCCAATGTTGAAAAGAGTAGTCGTAATGAGTGGTTCTGGCTCAAATTCGAGTGATGAGACAGATTTGAAGCCTTTGGACAGGGAGGTCTATGGCGTGCCTGCTACTGTTAACAATGACGGAGTGGAGCCATTTAGTGGGAAATCCGGTTCGGTTTCGTTTTGTGGATTGACTCACCAGTCCATAGAGGAAGGAGGGTTGATGTCAGCCCCGTTTAATGTGGATAAAAGCTCATTCCTTTGGTTGTTGGGTCCAGTTGCTTTGATTTCTTCGCTGATTGTTCCTCAGTTCTTTCTTGGCCAGACTATTGAAGCTTTCCTCAAAGATACGATTTTTACTGGTATCAATCGAATTTGGAACCTTTTCTTTCTTTTTCAATTTCTTCTTTACGTTTTTCTATTTGGAAAATTGAGATTAGGAGCTTGACATTTGAGGGAGATTTGGAAATGAGTTGAAAGAACTGGTCTTAATTTACCTGTGTAATTCATGCTAACTTAGTTGTGATTATGCCATGTGGCCTTGCTATTTGTGATTTAGTGGTCATGCATCCTACTCTTTTCTTCAACATTAAGTTGGACATTTTGGTAGGCAAATGGATGAAAATCCAGTATTTTATTGAATTTTCAGAAACAGAGAATGCAGAAAAACAATAAGAGCAGAAGCTTCCTAGCCAATATTTGGCCCCTCAAGCTCAAGAGATGAGACAATACTCCCATATCCAATCAAAACACCCCACCCCACGCTGTCACTCGCACCCTTTTACATAATCTTCTCCGATTCTATTCTCTTTCCTCTAACTAACCCTCCATTCATTGTTGTGCTCTCTCTGCTGACTCATTATGTGCTGAGTCACTAACAATCCTCTCCCTCCTATTCTTTCTCCTGGATTAGGTCAGCAGGGGCTTGTGGCCCGTGTCCCTCTCACTGGGCCTATGGCCTGTGTGGCTATCAATACCGCTCTATAAAAATCCTGCCTTGTCCTCAAGGCGGAAGGAGGGATACTACTGTTTGACCTGTGCAACAGCTGTCTAGGAGGCTTCTTCAATCGGTTTCCCTTTCCAGAGCACAAGCCACTCAACAATCTCTTCATGATTCTTTTGGACAGTGCGTTAGCTAAAATTGCCTCAGGAACAATTGGCTCGGGCGAATCAACCTTAAGGCCTGAAGGAAGAGATGGCTCGGGCACATAGTTTCCTATAACTCGCTTCAACTGAGAAATGTAGAACACCGGATGAACCCGGGCAGATTCAGGCAGAGCCAATTTATAAGCCACAGCTCCCACCTTGGCAATCACTTGAAATACTCCATAAAAACAAGGAGACAGTTTGGATAGATTCTTCGCGCCACTGATATTTGTCTGCGGGTCTAAGCTTGACATAAATCCAATCTCCTACCTCTAGTGACACATCCCTGCGTTTAGCATCAGCAGTAGATTTCATGACCTGCTGAGCTCTGCTTAGATGATATTTAAGTTGCCTCAATGCCTCGTCTCTATGGATTAATACGCAATTCACAACATCTATTATTGTTTTAACAAGAAGAAAGTGAGGAACTTTGGGAGGCGGCAGCCATACACGACCTCAAATGGAGTTATTGCAGTGGCTGAATGGTAAGAAGTATTACACCAAAATTTTGCCCAAGATAGCCAATTAACCCACTGTTTTGGCTGTTTTGGAACAAAGCAACGAAGATAAGTTTCAAGGCACCTGTGTTGACCACCTTGGTTTGCCCATCAGTTTCAGGGTGGTAAGAGGTACTCAATTGAAGGACAGTTCCTTGTAATCTCCAAAATTCCTTTCAGAAATTACTAACAAAGATAGGGTCCCAATCACTCACTATAGTTTTTGGGAACCCATGCAGCCTTACAACTTCTTTGACAAAATGTTCAACCACCACCTTGGCAGTAAAAGGATGCTTGATAGGGATAAAATGTGCATATTTAGAGAGCCGGTCCACCACCACCATGATGCCCTCAAACCCTTGGCTTTTTGGCAGTACGGTTATACAATCCATGGAGATATCTTCCCAAACAAGTTTAGGAATAGGAAGGGGTTGCAATAACCCAGATGGTACAAGAGTCTGATATTTGTGTCTTTGTCACATGTCGCATTCCTTCACAAATTTCATAATCTGTTTGCACATTCTATTCCAAAATAAACAGCCAGCAATTCTTTTGTAAGTCTTGGTAAAACTGGAATGACCCCCCAACGATGTTGAATGGAACTCTAGTAAGAAGGTTGGAATGAGAGAGGAAGTTGGAGATAAAACCAGCCTGCCCCCTTTGAATAACAACCCTCCCAATAGCTGGAATTCTGGTTCAGATTGAGGATTGTCTTGAAGTTTCTGCCAAAGCGTTGCCAACCAAGAATCACACTGGTATTCTTCCTTCACCCTATTAGAATCAACCCAAGAAGGCGATGAAATGAGGTAATTGAATTCTGGATCTACAGGAACTCGTGATAGAGCATTTGCTGCTTTATTTTCTGGACCAAGTTTGTAGAAGATTTCGAATTGGAACCCCATCAATTTGGACAGCCAGTGGTGTTGATTTGGGGTGTTCAGCCGTTGTGAATTGTGATCCGTGTAGACCTTAAAAGGTCTTCCCAAAAGGTAATGCCTCCAATGTTGCACAGCCAAAACCAAGGCCATAATCTCTTTCTCATAAACAGACTTTGACAGAGCAATGGAAGACAAAGCCTTACTGAAATAGGCAATTGGTTTATTTTCTTGTATAAGGACAACTCCAAAACAAAGTCCTTGGAGAAATCTGGTAATGTAAGAACAGGGAAAGAAATCAAACAGCTCTTCAACTTATCAAAAGATTCTTGAGCTGTTGGACCCCAAGAGAAATTGTCCTTCTTGGTGAGCTCGGTGAGTGGTTGAGCAATTTTTCCATAGTCCTTAATGAATTTTCGATAGTATCCAGTGAGACCGAGAAATCCCCTCACTCCTGTGACATTCTTAGGTATATGCCAATCCTTGACATGCTGGACCTTGCAGGATCCATTGCAACTCCCTCTATTGAAATCACTGTCCCAAATATTCAATGAACTGTTGGCCGAATGAGCATTTCTTCTTGTTGGCAAAAACTTGATGCTGAATTAACAGTTGCAGAACCTGTTCCAAATGATTGAGATGTTGCTGCCAAGTACCACTATAAACCAAATATCATCAAAGAACACAAGCACGCCTTTCCTTAGCAATGGCTTGAATAGTGAATTCATGGTAGATTGAAAGGTTGAACGAGCATTCTTCGACGAAAGGCATGACTAAATATTCATAATGGCCTTCGTGAGTACGAAAAGTTGTTTTATGAACATCTTCTGCCTTAATTCGGATTTGGTGAAAACCAGACTTCAAATCAATCTTTGAGAAATAATGGGAACCATGTAATTCATCAATGAGCTCATTAATGGTGGGAATTGGAAATTTGTCAGGGACAGTTACCTTGTTCAAGGCTCGATAATCCACACACATTCTCCAGGATTCATCTTTCTTTTTTACTAATATTACTGGGCTGGAAAAAGGGCTGGTGTTGTGCCTAATTGCACCTACATCCAGCAATTCTCCGACTTGCTTTTCAATCTCATCTTTATGGTGGTGGGCATACCTATAACGGTGCAAACTCACCGGGTTGGTTTCGGTGTACAAGGTAATGGCATGATCTTGGCTCCGTGGAGGAACAAGGCCACTTGTTTCGTGGAACACCACACTGTTTTCATGTAATACCGAATTAAGCTCCTGAATTTGAATTTGTTAAGTGTAGAAGTAGTTTCCAGAAACAGACCCCCAAGCTCAAATACTTGTTGCTCACCCTGAACTTCTATTATAATGGAGCGCAGCTCCCCCTACAAAGCAAAAGTATGTTGGAACTGCTTGAAACCTTGCCCTTTTAGTGTTACTACATCTTGGCCTTGTTCATAACCCCAACTCACTGTTTCTTGTCTAAAATCTGCCCTTACTTTCCCTAGTGTCTCCAGCCACTTCGCTCCCAAAATCAAATCTATGCCACCTAATTGTAGGATATAGGCATCTATCTGCAACCTCACATTGCCCACGAACACTTCAATTCCCTTACACTGTCCTTGTGAAAAACATTTAGTGCCATTACTGAGCTGCACTCCATAATCCTTGGTTGGGGTGACAGTTAAACCCAAAGTGGCTATTAAATCTTTTGAGAGGTAATTGTGACTTGCCCCACTGTTAATGAGGAGCAAGATTGGAAACCCAGCTAGTGTTCCTTCGAATTTTAGAGTTTTAGAATGGACAATCTCTCCGTACTCGGCCACTTGACATACCATCTCCCATGCCTCACTGGCTTGACCTTCGTCTTCACCCCTTTCATCCACGGGAAGTGGCCCAACCTCATCTTCACCCTCCCAGATTAATAACCTCAGATGTCTGTCAGGACAAACGTGAGTGGGACTATAATGTTGCCCACACTTGAAACATAAACCCTTGGCCCTGCGCTCTAGTAATTCCTGGTAAGAGAGTTACACGTGCCCTGTTGCTGTCTTACCACGTTCTTCTCAACCCGGGATCCGCGATCGACACCGCCCAGAGGGTTTGGATTCGATTGAATTGGAATGGGCCCAACACTGTTACAATTACGTGCTCCTTTGGTCGAATTAAAGGACCCAAGCTTCTGGGGTCCCACAGCTTTCCAACTTGTCAGTTGTTTGGGGGTAACCGAATGAGCGAGCTTCCTTCCCACCGCTTGCGCCGTGGATATCATTTTATAACAGGCAGGAGGATCCAGGGACAGAACCTCCAACCTGATGTCTTCCCGTAACCCACTTAGGAACATACCCATTTATTGATCTTCAGGGAGCGGTGGTACTTGGGCCATCAACATCTCAAAGGATTCCACATACTCGTCCACTAACCCTTGCTGTATTAAGATTTTCAGCTGGGAAAATGGATTCCGAATGTAATGATCTTCATACCAATCATATAGAGCTCGTTTGAAGGTCTTCCAGTCCAACTCAGGATTCGACGCCAAGAGTACCTTGAACCAATGCCACGACATACCTTCCATACAAATCTGGGCCAACTGGGCACGCAACTCCGAAGGAGTTCCTTGGACGGTGAAGTAAGCCTTTGCTCGAGAAACCCAGCCAACCGGGTCGTAGTCTTGGAATGAAGGGAGCTCTATCCATTTTGCCTTCAGTAGGTATTCCTCTAACGTCAGTGAGGTAACCCCACTACCCTTAGTCGTCGTCTGCATCGACTTACCCCGATCGACGGACTTAGAACTGATCTCCGCTGAACAAACGTCAGGTTGATGTCAGAAACGTTCCCGCACTGTGTGATCCACCAGCTTCACGTCTTGGTATCGACACTGTTGATTAGAGAACCTCGCTTAACTGTGTGATCCATCAGCTTCACGTCTTGGTATCGCAACAACATTTCTTGGTTTTTGAGAGTGGTCTCTACTGTCACCATTCGAGCATCCATAGCCTCTCATTTTTGCGACGCCATCCTCGTTTGCATACACTCGAAAACCTCTCAATGAAAGCACCTTTGGTAGGCAAATTGATGAAAATGCAGTATTTTATTGAATTTTCAGAAACAGAGAATGGAGAAAAACAATAAGAGCAGAAGCTCCCCAGCCAATATTTGGCCCCTCAAGCTCAAGAGCTGAGACAATACTCCCATATCCCCCCCCACTCTGTCACTCGCACCCTTTTACATAATCTTCCTCCCTTTCTATTCTCTTTCCTCTAACCCACCCTCCATTCACTGTTATACTCTCTCTGCTGACTCATTATGTGCTGAGTCACTAACAATCCTCTCCCTCCTATTCTTTCTCCTGGAGTAGGTCAGCAGGGGCTTGTGGCTCGTGTCCCTCACATTGGGCCTATGGCCTGTGTGGCTATCAATACTGCCCTCTAAAAATCCTGCCTTGTCCTCAAGGCAGAAGGAGGGATACTGCTGTTTGACCTGTGCAGCAGCTGTCCAGGAGGCTTTTTCAATCAGTTTCCCTTTCTAGAGCACAAGCCACTCAACAATCTCTTCATGATTCTTATGGACAGTGCGTTCAGCTAAAATTGCCTTAGGAACAATTGGCTTGGATGAATCAACCTCAAAGTCTGAAGGAAGAGATGGATCGGGCATATAGCTTCCGATAACTCGCTTCAGCTGAGAAATGTGGAACACTGGATGAACCTGGGTAGATTCAGGCGTAGCCAATTTATAAGTCACAGCTCCCACCTTGGCAATCACTTGAAATGGTCCATAAAAACGAGGAGATAGTTTGGATAGATTCTTCGCTCCACTGATATTTGTCTGTGGGGTCTAAGCTTGACATAGACCCAATCTCCTACCTCTAGTGATACATCCCTGCGTCTAGCATCAGCAGTAGATTTCATGACCTGCTGAGCTCTGCTGAGATGATATTTAAGCTGCCTCAATGCCTCGTCTCCATGGATTAATACGCAATTCACAGCATTGATCATTGTTTCACCAAGAAGAAAGTGAGGAACTTTGGGAGGAGGTGGCCATACATGGCCTCAAATGGAGTTGTTGCAGTGGCCGAATGGTAAGAAGTATTATACCAGAATTCCTGCCCAAGATAGCCAATTAACCCACTGTTTTGGCTGTTTTGAAACAAAGCAACGAAGATAGGATTCAAGGAACCTATCGACCACCTTGGTTTGCCCATTTTCCACACACATTTTCCAAGATTCATCTTTCTTTTTTACTAATATTACCGGGCTAGAAAAAAGGACTGGTACTGTGCCTAATTGCACCTACATCTAGCAATTCTCTGACCTACTTTTCAATCTCATCTTTATGGTGGTGGGCATACCTATAAGGGCGCACACTCACCGGGTTGGTTTCGGTGTACAAGATAATGGCATGATCTTGGCTCCGTGGAGGATGAAGACCACTTGTTTCGTGGAATACCACATTGTTTTCATGTAACACCGAATTAAGCTCCTGAATCTGAATTTGGTAAGTGTAGAAGTAGTTTCCGAAAATAGACCCCCAAGCTTAAATACTTGTTGCTCACCCTAAACTTCTATTATAATAGAGCGCAACACCCCCTACAAAGCAGAAGTATGTTGGAACTGCTTGAAACCTTGCCCTTTTAGTGTTACTCTGTCTCAGCCTTGTTCATAAGCCCAACTCACTGTTTTTTGTCTAAAATCTGCCCTTACTTCCCCTAATGTCTCCAGCCACTCTACTCCCAAAATCAAATCTATGCCACCTAACTGTAGGATATAGGCATCTATCTGCAGCCTCACGCTACCCATGAATACTTCAATTCCTTTACACTGCCCTTGTGAAAAACATTTAGTGTCATTACCGAGCTGTCCTCCATACTCCTTGGTTGGGGTGACATTAAACCCAAAGTGGCTATTAAATCTTTTGAGAGGTAATTGTGACTTGCCCCACTGTTAATAAGGAGCAAGATTGGAAACCCAGCCAGTGTTCCTTCAAATTTTAGAGTTTTAAAATGGACAATCTCTCTGTACTCGGCCACTTGACATACCATCTCCCATGCCTCACTAGCTTCACCTCCTTCACCCCTTTCAGCCACAGGAAGTGGCTCAACCTCATCTACACCCTCCCAGATTAATAACCTCAGCTGTCTGTCGGGACAAACGTGAGTGGGACTGTAATGTTGCTCACACTTGAAACATAAACCCTTGGCCCTACGCTCCAGTAATTCCTGTTAAGAGAGTTACATGTGCCCTGTTGCTGTCTTACCACGTTTTTTCTGAACCCGGGATCTGCGATCCGCACCGCCCATAGGGTTTGTATTCGGTTGAATTGGAATGGGCCCAACACTGCTCCAATTACGTCCTCCTTTGGTCAAATTAAAGGACCCAAGCTTCTGGGGGCCCACAACTTTCCAACCTGTTGACTGTTTGGGTTCACCGAAATGAGCGAGCTTCCTTTCCACCGCTTGCGCCGTGGATATCATTTTATAACAGGTAGGAGGATCCAGGGACAGAACCTCCAACCTGATGTCTTCCCATAACCTACCTAGGAACATACCCATATATTGATCTTCCGGGAGCGGTGGTACTTGGGCCATCAGCATCTCAAAGGATTCCACATACTCGTCCACTAACCCTTGCTGTGTTAAGATTTTCAGCTGGGAAAATGGATTCCCAGTGTAATGATCTTCATACCAATCATATAGAGCTCGTTTGAAGGTCTTCTAGTCCAACTCAGGATTTGACGCCAAGAGTACCTTGAACCAATGCCATGACATACTTTCCATACAAATCTGAGCCAACTGGACACGCAACTCCGAAGGAGTTCCTTGGACGGTGAAGTAAGCCTCCACTCGAGAAACCCAGCCAACCGGGTCGTCGCCTTGGAACGAAGGGAGCTCTATCTGTTTTGCCTTCAGTTGGTATTCCTCCAACGTCAGTGAGGTAACCCCACTGCCCTCAGTTGTCCTCTGCACCGACTTACCCCGATCGACAGACTTAGAGCTGATCTTCGGTGAACAGACGTTAGCTTGATGTCGGAAACCTTCCTGCATCTCTGCGCACAGGGTCACAAACGACCTATTAAGTTCATCAACACCGTTGATTAGAGAACCTAGCTTAACCGTGTGATCCATCAGCTTCACGTCGTGGTCTCGCAACAGTGTTTCTTGGTTTTTGAGAGTGGTCTCTACAGTCACCATGTGACCATCCATAGCCTACCATTTCTGCGATGCCATCCTCGTTTGCATACACTTGAAAACCTCTCAATGAAAGCACCTTTGGTAGGCAAATGGACGAAAATGCAGTATTTTATTGAATTTTCAGAAACAGAGAATTCAGAAAAACAATAAGAGCAGAAGCTCCCCAGCCAATATTTGGCCCCTCAAGCTCAAGAGCTGGGACAATACTCCCATATCCCCCCAGTCTGTCACTCGCACCCTTTTACATAATCGTCCTCCCTTTCTATTCTCTTTCCTGTAACTAACCCTCATTTCACTGTTATGCTCTCTCTGCTAACTCATTATGTGCTGAGTCACTAACAATCCTCTCCCTCCTATTCTTTCTCCTGGAGTAGGTCAGCAGGGGCTTGTGACCCGTGTCCCTCTCATCGGGCCTATGGCCTGTGTGGCTATCACATTTCTTCTCTAAACCTGGACGAAGAAATTTCCTTTTTGGAGGATTTCTAGGCGCACCTTGCTGGTTATTGTTGCACGTTATGTTTTGTGTTTTCTGTTTTCACCTTTTGTGAAAATATCACTCTTTTCTTCACATGGTTTCATCATATTGCCTATTTTTGGTCCATGCATGCTATTCATTTGGATTGAGAAAAGAAACAAATAAACTCATCATTGGTACCAATTATTCATGCAGAAATCGTTACATCTTTATCATTTGAGGCCATGTTTTATGTTGGTCTTGCAACTTTCCTCCTTGTAACTGATCAAATTCAAAGGCCATATCTACAGTTTAGTCCAAAGAGGTGGAGTCTTATTACAGGCCTGAGAGGATACTTGACATCTGCCTTCTTTGCCATGGGATTTAAAGTCATTGTCCCACTCTTCGTGGTATATGTTACATGGCCTATGCTTGGTCTGCCGGCATTGGTTGCTGTGGTTCCATTCTTAGTAGGCTGCATTTCTCAACGAGCATTTGAAGCTTATGTGGATAAGCGTGGCTCATCTTGTTGGCCACTAGTACCTATTATCTTTGAGGTGCATAATTCAACACACAGCAATTTTACTTTCATCCTTTCTAAAGTGATACTCTTCATGCTTATATTGGAACTTATTGCTTCTTTTAAAATTGATTTCACAGGTTTACAGGATATATCAATTGACAAAGGCTGCTTTTTTCATTGAAAAGTTGATGTTCAATTTGAGGAGCCTTCCTGAATCTGCACAGTTGATGGAAAGACAAAGTGCCCTATTTGCTATGATAGTGACCTTCCAAGTCCTTGGTGTGGTTTGCCTCTGGTCACTATTGACGTTTCTATTGAGGCTTTTTCCTTCTAGACCTGTAGCAGAGAACTATTGATTAACTATGTCCTACTTGTCTTCTCTTTGATTTTATGGCATCAATCATCTGCACAGAATGAATTCCGTAGATGTGATTTTCTCATGCAATAGTGATCAATCAAAGTTATTAAGTAGCTTCTCATCCTGGAGGAGCCTAATGCTAGGAGGTGAAACATAGCGGTGGATGTTTTGAGACATGTTAATAGGAATTTATGATTTTGTTATAGGACTTCATGATACAGAAGGTTTCTTAGAAGAGATCAAACACATTTTGTGACTGTTTTGGAAGTAGCAATGAATCCATTCTTCATTCTCGCTCTGGGAAACCTGGCATGTTTCGATTTAAGTTTAGTGCCTTTGGAAGTTGGAACAGTGTCATTAACTTGGAGAAAAACTTGTATTTTTCACAAAGCAGTATCCATTTCGTGATTGTTTCACCTTTTCGTCCTGAGAGATGACGTTATGGTTTAAATGATAGCCATGATGATATAGTGGAATTGGTGTTTCACTGACTTTATCTTGTGATTCAAAGGTTGTGTTTAGGGTAGTTAATCTTGCTTACTTCTGCAAAGCAAGTGGCACTATGGTAAGTGATGTAAAGTAACTCATCCTAATTTGTACACTATGGTCTAAACTTCATGTCTAGTACCTCATCCGAAAGGATATTTTGATAAGAAAATAAAAATCTAACATAATCCCAAAATGATGGAACTATGTAAAAAAACTCAAGAATGACATTTATCAGAGTGAAACACCCCTTTTCAGCTCAAAATTAATTAGTGTTCTTTAGAGATGATTGAGTGATCTTTCTTGTTTCTATTTGGAAAGTCAAACATTGACACATTTGTGGAATGGATCTCAACTTGAAAAACTTCAGAAAATTCCTTGACTAAAGATTGGCAAGCTAACTCAAGCAATTGCAAATCACTAAAATGACCACCACAAGCATTTCCAACTACGTCAGACAACTGGGCTTCTCCTAGCAAACGCTTGATGTTTCCAACTCTTCGGTTCCTGATTCCACACGGGATGATGTGATCAAAGGGTGTCAAATCAGTGGTTACATTCAGAGCTAAACCGTGGTATGTAATCCAGTTGGATACTTTTATCCCAATTGCTGCCAATTTTTGATCTCCTGAAGTAAAATACCAAACCAAATGATTAGGAGAATGATGAATTCCATGCTTTCCTAGTCCTACTTTCTTGATGAGGCACATAAAACTTTAAGCAAAAGCACAAATATAAAAGCCATCCAGACAAATAAAATTGGGTAAATGTTGGCAGGGGAGTACTCGTTAATGATTGATAAGTAGGTATTAGCAACTAGTAAAAATGATATGAAGTTGGATCAAGATGGCTTCGGTTGGCAAGCTCGCGTAGAGAGTTCACATCTTCCATAAGGAGATTTCAAGCAGCAACTGGCTGTTACAAAATGACTTTTACATTATTTGCAGAACATGCAAGGTAACAGAGTGGTAGAAGTATGTTGATTTTATGCACCACACAACATGGCTAGGGATTTTGAATGGCTATCAATATCAAGTAGAGATAACTCTTCCAAAAGTATACAGGCCAAGTTACAAAAGAGAATCAATATGCAAGGTGATCAATCACAAATGAAAAGGACAAAGAAGCATACCAACCCAAACTCCAGTTAAACCCTCAATTCGAGAAGCTTTAATGGAGAAAGACAAGGAAAGAAAACGAATGATAACCTCCTCAAGTGCCCTGAGGTACCAATGTAGATCCATCTTGTGATTTCGAAGATTGACAATTGGATACATAACGAGCTACAGACCAACAAGCATGCATCACAAGTTGTGGACAGAGTACCTTAAATAAATTCTGAAATTGAAATCAACTATTCCCCCACCCTAAATAGTAAAATTCAGAAACAAACACACCACAGAAGTAAATGCCGACAAATTTTCGTTTTTACCACTTCACTAAAGATTCCCAACAAAATGAACCTTTGGAAAGAATATCTTTTTCAAGTTTGGCTCCATTTTATGTTATACAGTCGATTGAACGTTATCTTCACTGTCACGTAATTCACTTTTACAAATAGATCCCTGCTTAAAATCAGTTTCTTCCAGATCCTCAATTGCCTGTAAAATGTTCCTAAGTGAATTGCTAAGCAATTGCAATTTGTTCCATTTCAGGATATCAAAAAGTTAGAGAACTGAAACAAACGTTACTTCAAAGATGTCATATTTGCGAGAAGTAACAGACCTCGATTTCATCGAGACAGACGCAAGAAGGCAGCAAAACCAAATTCCAGACGAGCCATTAGCAAAACAAACCAAGTACCTGACCAGGTCCATGATAGGTAACTTCTCCACCTCGTTCGGTCCTGTACAGATTAAAAGGAGCATTCTTTATATCGAAATTCAGGTACTCTAGAGAGCTTCCCGTCCCCATTGTGTACACTGGATGATGCTGTAGAACAATAAGCGTATCTGAGCACTCCTCATTCCTCTCAATCATTTCCTTTTTCTCACTAACAATGCTCTTCTGCCAATTCCATGCCTCTCCATACGGCACCAGATCTTTATGCAAATCAAAAAACTCACACCTGGAAAACACCCCAAATTTAGCCCGTGAAGTCAATAAGAATGCATCACACGAAAGAAGAGTAGAAACCAACTCACAATCTACTGTTTTCTCGAGTTATGGAGATGAAATCAGAGTCTCTTTTACTCGAAACTCGGTTCGATGGAAGGAGCACACGTGAATGAGGTGGGCAACCATAACATGGGATAGTAGAAACAGAGCAGAAGATTGAGGTTGATGAAGCCAAAATCATGAGTTATCAATATGATTGAGGACAAAATACTCAACGAATATGGTTACCGCCGGTAATCAAACACCCCAATAAGCAATTCCCGAATGAAAATTCTCAGAAACATCTAAGAAACTGAACTGGGTTCAGAATTGGAACGCAGAACTGCTTATAGGAGGCGGGGAATACAAGAAAGTAAAGAAATTGGGCTTTACCATACGGCCCAACATTATGTTGTATTTTGATATGAAATAAGCAAAATTTTAAATGGAAAAAAATCCAAACAAATAAAAATATTCAAGTGGGATTGAATCTAAAAAATAAAATAAAGTTCTAAGTGAAAACAATTGACATTTATAGCTTTCTGAATGCTTTCAAAGTTCTTTAATTTGTAAAATTATCCTATATTAGCTTGTGTAGATTTGACGAGTCAAGACTTATTAGTAAAGTTAAATTATATTAATGAAATCAGGTCCCTAACATTTTATAGGCTTTGGGCAAAGTAAAAAAATGCCTCAATAAATTAGCAATATACAAATATATAAACTTTAAAAGTGTATTTTATTTATTAAAATTTAATATACGTACATAATTGACTCAATTTATAAGTCCATATACTAAACAAAATATTAAATGATGAAAACATTAGCTAATAATATCTTACAAATCTCCATAATAATAAAATCACAAAAAATAGTAGCAGTAACGACAAAATAACAATAACAACAATCAAACAATAATATTAGACTGCAAAATACTAATGGTATGTTTGGTTGAATAGAATAGAAATTCTATTCCCTATCTATTTTTAACATTTATGTATTTTTGTATTTGGTTAAAAAAATAGAAGCAGAATAGTTATTCTGAGGTTTTGTTATTCCTGACGTATAATAATAATAATAATAATAATAATAATAATAATTGTCCACTTTTACGTCATGTCCTAAAAATCTTGCTCGTCTATTGATCCAATATAGTATAACCATAACTTGAAAAAATAAGTTGACATTAAATTCATATAATTGACAAATATAAAGGAGATTTAAAAAGTGTAAGGACAAGAAAAGTATAAGGCGAATATAATTTAGGTTTTTAAACGGTGCCTATATTTTGAATATACATGGTAGAGTTATCAACAATATGTACAATGTGTAAAACAAAAAGAGTCTTTGGAGGAATGATAGAGATGATGTGATTGTAACAAGTCGAATCAAAGTACCAAGAAGAGGAAATATTTGATGTGAAAAACAAGACATGAGAGGAAATAGTATTAAAATCTAGGTAGAGTTGTTATAGAAGTGCACAAAAATTTTCAAGGAGAACTTGAGCGATATTCTCTCTTTTGCATCTTTTATGGCCACAATAGTAATAATAGGAGGTTAAGAGCCCTTAAAATCAATGTTACAAATACAGTACCGGTATAGTATCATATTAGCGATATTCTCTCTTTTGTATCTTTTATGGCCACAATAGTAATAATAGGAGGTTAAGAGCACTTAAAATCAATGTTACGAATATCGTACTAAATTTGATATCGGATTAGGTTCTAATACAATACTGTACCGATACCGGTCAATGTTGGATACCGTTTCGGATAATTTTTAAATTTATAAAATAGTCCTTGAATTATTTAAAAATTACAAAATAATCAATTGTCATATTGTACAGTTGTACTGTATATTTTTAAACATATCTCCAAAAATCAAAATAATAAATAATAATCACAATTAATATGAAATAACAATAATTTTCAGATATTTTATATATAAATAATAACTATAATTTATATGAAAAAAGGCAATCATTATCATACAAATATAAAAGTAAGAACAATATAAAATGTTTAAAATATTACAATTTAATTTAATTTATAA
>JAOTJB010000006.1:2812193-2823717 GCA_027123815.1 Erythroxylum minutifolium | reverse complement strand
TTATACTTTAATTGAAATTTTATTATTTATGGACATAAAAATATAACAATAATAATGAATAAAAATATACACAAAAAGAAAAGTTGGGTTAATTTTATGAAGTAATTTTAACAATCATTAATGAAAGGTATAAAATAATATGCTGAAAATATTTTTTTTTGGTGTAAAAAATAGAGTTGTGAGTTGAAGTGAAAAACACTGTAACATCTCTAAAATAGAAGAAACTTTACTCTATTTTAAAAGAATGGGCTGAAAATGACCTTAGATAAAAGGCCAAGCTTAACCAAATTAATTATCGGGTAAAAGATTATATTTTTAAAAACTTCAGAAATTTTTTTTAATTTTTCAAAAAAATTTAAATTTTCAGATAAATCCCTTTTTTAGACTTTAGTAATAAATATCAACAAAATACACATAATATAGCGGTGAATGTGACTAATCACATATTATTTATATGATAAATTAACTCAATTTTAAAACTCAAATTATTAATTTAAAATAAATTTAAATTAAGAATTTAATTAAATTACCATATATTGATTAATTCTCGTCTAACGTTCATTCTATGTGTATTTCTTCTTTATTTTTAATCAAAATCTATGAAATTTTTTTAAAAAAATAAAAACTAAAGGAACTCAGGAAATCGAATAATATATCCTTAATAAAATAATAAAAGAATATATTTATAATTGATAATTTAATTCAGCTACATTCGGCCAAAACTTTTACACAACGAATAAAAATATCAGAAATAAAACAAATAACAAAAAAGAACACTCGCGGCAGTTTTAATACAACTACTACTATCATTTTTATACAAGAGAAACTCTCTTTACAAAAGCTTACATGGAGGCCAGAAGTTCTCTCATTTCCGCCACGGACGGGATCGTCTCATTGGGATAGATCTTAACCAATTGTACGAAGCTCTCATACTTGTCCAAAAACTCCTTCTGTGACCGTCAAAATAAAATGATTTTTAGCTAAATTAGGAGCAAATCCAACTAACGTGCATTTGCCAAGCATCTTCTTAGGAAAAGCTTTTCACCAACCATGGAACCTAATGTTTAGGTCCAGACTTTACCTTGCACTTATCCCATAAAGAAGGCAACAGTTCCTCAGAAGTCAAGTTCTTCTGCAACTTCTTATACATGGCACTAATGGACTTGTCAACCTGTATAGCAGAAAAGAAGCAGCAGTCACAACACATTTGTTTGAAGTGAGGAATAACATATGGAGATATTAACCGACTTACCCCGGATAAACTGGCCTTTATCGTCTTCCGCAGATCCATTTTTGATAACCCAAGCTGAAATGGGATCTGAAAAATCACAAACTTTGAAGTTAGCAGGGTGGAAGGAAAACTTGATAAAAGCATAGATTAATATTAATACTGACGCAACGACATTATATAGCTTTTCCTAGCTCAACGGTAGCAACCTTTTCACTGAAACTATTAACTCAAAAGGTATAAAACCCTTTTGATGCATATTGGCAAAGCAGCGGGCTTAAAACAACCATCGTATATAGAAGCAAGCAACAAATCATTTGAATGGTAAGGGCCTAAGAGAAAGTAAAGCTTCTCTCTTTTGCCTTTCTAGTTTACTATTCTATCATTACTTTTGCAAATACCAGGCTTGAATTTTTACATTTCTATTAAATTTGTGAGCATCACACTAATTTGCCAGCTTATTTCAATTTTCTTAATTTGTCTGCAGCACAAGGCATGTTTAAAGCTTTCGAAAGCTCACATGCTTCTAATGTATGTATGTAAAAGAGATAAGCAGATGCCTGCTTTAATTAGAATAATACATTCCATAAACAACATTAAGGAGAAAAGGAGAGCGGTTGGCATCCGAATTTTATCCATATTTCAACATCCACATACATTGCATGTCTATTTCTTAACTCAGAGAAAAAGGAGATACATTTACGATAAATCTACGGAACAAACTAAAAAAATCAGGAGGAGCATAATTCCTGATATTTTTAACCAGAATTACTCATAGATATTTATTCTGAAAGCATAATTTTGCGTGGAATAGTATCCCACAATATTGTTTTCAAGCAGACGTCAAATGGTTTAAAGTAGCTATGTAGTGTGAACAATATACAGAAATTAGTTAGAGATGCTTCATGATCACAAAATCTGACCTCCTCTGGTGGAATTGTGTACATCAAATCCTCAATCTTGCGAGCAAATTGGAAAAGTCGTTCAAATTGCTGCAATAGACAACTTAGTGAGCACAAATAGTACCAGAATGTAACTGAAAATTCATTCGGCAACATTAGCTGCTCTCAATTTAACAATTAATTATATATTTTAAAAAAAAGGATCAGCAGCTAAGATTTCTTACGTAGTATATAATCATATTTATGTGGCATGTACAAGCTTGCTCATATGCTTCACTGGCCTGGTGATAAAATTTCGCTAATGTAGGAACCACATTTGCAAGATCATACAAGCTGCATGCAAGTGTTTCCAATCAGCAGACTTGATAGTTACTGCTTACAAATCAAAGCAGAAATACCCCCATCATACACAATCGTAACCACCAAGAAGAAATAACAACAATAGTAATAAAACATTTCACTCCAAAAACCACCGTTTAATAACATTTCAAAAGCATTAACAAAAAGAACTATAGAAAACCTGTTTTGAAATGCAGCATAGTTTTCTAAAAGAAAAATATCAGCATATTTT
Organism: Erythroxylum minutifolium; assembly: GCA_027123815.1. NCBI lineage: Eukaryota > Viridiplantae > Streptophyta > Magnoliopsida > Malpighiales > Erythroxylaceae > Erythroxylum > Erythroxylum minutifolium. The sequence continues at coordinate 2,821,016 of JAOTJB010000006.1, read as the reverse complement.
GGATCTGTTTGTGCAATTTTCTCCAGAGTCACAAACATGATGCTCACCTGTAAAACAATATAGCATATGGTAACAGGAAAAAAAACACAGTAGTAAAAAACAAAGATGGAACAAAAAGGTTTGGAAAGATTATTTACAAATTTGGTATAAGCTTGATCGACTAAATCCCTTGATTGTCCCTGGATGTACTGCTCCATGCGAGTTGCAAGAATTGCAAATCTATGCGGAAGCAGAAAAACATTGAACATGTAAGAAACCAGTATTTTAACAAGAAGTAGCAACTAGATAATAAATCTCATTTAGCTACACCTCATGCTGTCAATTATAAAATTATTACGCCAGATTATCAATCTAAATAGGTGGATCTCTTTCCCCTCAAGAAGGACTTGAAGGGTGCATCTGCTTATATCATGATGACAGTGTTTGAGGGCATAACAAAGAAAGAAAGTAAAAACTCAGGTAGAATTATCAATTCAGAGTTTAGGGCCGGCTAGTCTACAACAGCACCTTATCGCAACATCCCACATTTAAAAAAAAATTGTAGATTGCATCTCATGCCTCCCAAGGATCTAGAAGCTCAAGAACTGATTTTGGGTCCAACTGCATGGCCTACGTTCCATCGTAATACCTACTCTAGTTATTTATCTGTTTATTTTTCTAGTTTGTTCACATAGAAACCCATTATTTGCTTATTTCACCTATTTTGTTCTTAATTGTCTTATAACAATATTGAGTTGAGCTAAATTTTACATCTAGTGAGATCAAACACCTACAAAATCACCTCCTTACATAGTCAACAAACCATCTGCCTAGACGTTCAATAGCAAGAAAATATTACTACTATCTTTGCAAGGTCATAAGTTGCATTTCATTCTGCCGCTCATGTAAAAGTACAAGAAAAGAACACAGAAAACCAAAAACAACTTGCAATATTCATGCAGCAGTCCACAACTTCATATCTTCAGCAACATCTGGCACTTCTCAAAAATATTACCTCGGGATGTATGACAAGACCCCCATTTGCTTCATATTGCGCTCGTTTCTCTCAATCTGGTGACAAGCTTCATCAACGAACTGCAAAGCAGAGGACAGTGTAAATTAGATATCTAAAGAAACAATTATAAGTGTAAGATGGGAATTTATTTTCTTCTCAAAGTCAGCACATACACGGTTAAATTGCATAGAAATTCTTGACTCCAGGTCACCAAGCAACAAACGCACAAATCCTGCTGCATCAGCTTTCTGACCAGACAGATAGCGCTCTGTGATCCCATGCATTGATATGCAGCGCAGAGGATCAATCTTGTAGGCCCAATCAACAACAGCATAAAAGTCTTCCTAAATTCATCACATAAAAACCTCTCAAAAGTCAAAATCAAAGAATAGGAAATTAATCTCGGAATTGCATAACCAATTACCATTCTTGCTACCCAGTGATTATTACAACCAAATGATACAAAGATTATTTATTTGAGAATCAATCCACATGCTAGAGCAGAGCTAAGCATCAGTATGACTCAAGTTTGGTTCAGTAAAAGGCACGTGGACACTCTAATTGGTCCACATCTAAATTTCAGAATTCTTCAAATTTCAAAGGAATGTGCATCTTTTAAATATCAATAAAATACAAAGATCAATCTGTATCTTCGTTAATCAAAATCTTATAAACAAAACAATTTAAACCTGTAGCTCCCCTACACTGATAGAACTTAAAGAGCAGCCTTTATAAGTTACAACTAAGAGTCAAGACAAATTGCACAAAATAGAAAGACAGATTGTATGTTTACTTGAATTCCATCAAGTAGATCCTGAAGAGATTCATTTAATTCTGCCAGCTCTGCAGAATTTTTACCTACAAAATGAAATCCCTATCATAAAATTGTCTGAAACAAATTTTAATTCAAACCAACTGCAGCTGAATCCAATAAGGCTTACCAGCTTTACTGTCATTATCATCAATATCCATGATTCCCAAATCATCATCTTCTTCATCATTGCCCGCATCATGGTAACTTCCACTTTTACTGCCATTAGCAAAACCCCCTGGAGGAACAAGTGTAGGAACTTCAAAGCACATAAAATGTGCAAAAAATGAACTCTGCGGTATAAGCCATAGAAGATTAAAAATTAGGACAAAACAAGAACAAAACCAATGCACTTCACACATGTAAAGAAGTATGACCTCGTCCACAAGGAGTGGGATGAAAATAGTCAGCATTTTAGCATAAGCATCAGAAACTGCGGAAGTATCTGCAGTTGTACTCTGATTAGAGCCTGAAGAAGCTTCAAGCCAAACTGGAGGATTTCTAGATGCTTTTGTGCTAGCACGGAGCTCATTAGCAAATTCACGAGCCTGTGAAAGGATAGGTTTCAAAACTTTTAGCAAATTTTTTTTCCAGCCATCTTCTAAAGCCACAGAACAATCTAGGGAAACATAACACCAACAAATTCAAATAAATAAACAATTAGCTACAAAGCATTTGATGCAAAGAGTGAGCTTCTAACCTCTCTGCGAAGGAGTAAGTTAAGGGAGCTACAATATGCTTTCCTTAAAGGAGCCAGGCAATTCTTATCAAGACTCTGAAACAGAGGATGAAGTTCAAAAAGGGATAAGTAAGACGGACACATAAAAATATAAATGGAAGTCAAATATATCTGTTGATAAGTCAACCTTCAAATGCTGAAGTAGGCGAGCATATGTTCTGCATTTGTACCGTAGGTCGGCATGATCAGGCCTCTTCAGTTGTCCCCTCTGTTTCAATGCAAGCACACAATTAATGCTTAGAACCTTTTTACTTGCATTAACATTCATCAAGAAGAAGATACAGACTTACAACCTAACAATACCTGTGAGAAGTAACTCTTGTCACTTATCATGAAATCCACCAAACTAGCAAAGTAGTTTCTCAAGAACTCAGAAGCTCTCCTGACAAAAGTAGTTTTTAGTTTTTCAAGTTCGGCTCTTTTCTCTTTTACCTGTTGAATTTAGTCGAAACATAATAAGAAGAAGATTGAAGATATAATTTGCAATTTACCTCTAGGAAGATGTTTATATTTAAAGATTGATCAAGAAAACATATAGCAATTTAATAGGATTTTTTGTGTGTGAACAAACAATATGATCCCTGGACAAAACTAGAGTTAAACTAGCAACTCAAATGGGCTAATATCAGGTTATGAACATGGGGCATATTGCACCAATCACATTGCAACTTTCTGTTTAAGTTGGGTAGAAATTTGATTGAGAAAGGAGGCAAAGCACATACAGCACGCATGTTTGCATAGACTGGATCAATATTTGGTACTTCAAGACCATGCAAAGCACCAGTTAGCCACTCACATGCTTCAATATTTTGGAGCATGCGAGCCTCATCAAATGACCCTCCTGTTAGACATGCAGCATACTGTAGACAACAGAACAATGTTAGAACAAGATGACTTAAATGCATTTCACTAACTTAATAATCTTAAGTAGGCATGAAAGTAATGGATAACATACCTCAGAAGGGACACACAATCGTTCAAGAAGCTTGTCAAGCTCTTCAATGAGTTTTCTGTTATTTACAGATTGCCATTCCAATTTGTTGTTACGTGTCTCTATCTGAATATCATCAGAGGAAATAATCAAATACCAACCTCAGATCAATAAGGTATCGATTTGGAGTATGAATTCATGCCACGCCTCTTTTTAGTATAAAACATAAAGAGATGATCGACTAATCTTACATCTAGACTGAATCAAAGAGAAAAACAATCATTAAACCAAAGTTGGTATTCTATATTAGAAGACAAGTGATAACAAAATTGTCAACGAAAATTCTCTACCACCATCAGAACCCTAGCTGATAACAATTATAAATTTAGCTTTAAAAGGCTACCTATTACAGAATCTCATTTGTTAAAGATAAACCAATCTTGCTTATCTAAATTAAAGATAGAAAATCTCAAAATTACAGAGTTACTATAAAGTGAACAGTAACATCATCAGTAATATGAACCTTGAACATTAATGAAGAGAATAGTAGAGTTGAAAGTAAACAAAACACAATCTCTCTGCATTATTTTTCTAGCTGTGAATTCAAAGACAAATTTGGCACTCATTTCAAGAATATGATTTGACACATCTCAAGCAATTGAAAGATAAATCGGCAGAAGATTAAATAGTCAAATCTGGGAATTGCAATGATTATAATACTAGTGGAACAAATCTACGCACACTGTTGACGACATCCAGCACAAGAAGACTTATGAAAAAGGTGTAAGCACATACATACCGATTCAATATCTTCTCTCATATGTCTAAGTTTCACATTGAAAATTCCAAGCCATTCATCCATGTCATCAACACAATATGTAGCAGCCTCAAGTCCCTGCAATACCTGTAATTCCCAGAGGAAATAATGTAGTTAATGAGGAATGCAGTGACATTCAATGTAATACTAATGAAGAAGCTCAAGAAAAGATCAAAGATAAGAAGATTCTAAAAGCACCATAGCATATAGATTAAAAAAAAACTTGGCAAAGATACATCGATGACAGAGCGCCATATCATTGAAAAACAAAAGCATGTTTAAGCACTAAAGTTTAAACAAGATTTAAGCAGAAGAAAAGGTAGAAAGAAACTCTATCAAGGATTAAATAAATTACCTCATCTATCAAGGGCTCACTTTCCAAAATGGCATGGACATTTGCTGCTTCCAGGGCAAGAAGCTCTCTTTTCAACCTTTCAGAAAATGCCTCTGCTTCACCAATACCCATGGCATAACTGCATACCATTGAATGACAAAAATATCAGGATCAGTAACTTTAATCTACAGTTCATGAAAAAAAAATAGAGGGTAAAAGATGTGGCAAAAAATCAATTTCATCATATAACAGGTGCCTTTGTTTCAAGCAAATAAAACAATGTGCAAAACAAATTCCAAATTTGACAACAAAGGACACCAAATAGACTGACACTTCCAACTAATTCCAAACTAGAGAAGAAGAATCCCTTTCCAGATGACTTACAAAGATCGAATCAAGATGATTTGGCTATGTGCCATGTAGGTCTGCTTTTCACCTAAAAACTACAACTACAATAAATTCTTCATTCGTATAAATTTAGAAGTGGTTAAATGTAGCAGACAGGTCAAGAAGTTGGACACTTTCATCATTTTTGTATCAAACTTCTCGATAATTTCATCCATTTCAACCAAAATTCACAGAAAGATTGTTGTTCAAGTTCCACGTCCATGTGTTTTGAATATATTGCTGACTATACCAAAGTACAAATCATAGTGAAAGAGAAATCCAGAAGAGAAAGAGAAAGCATACGTGTCTAGAAGAGCATCCATGTCCTCATCCTCAGCTTGGGAAACTAATTCCTTTTCAAAAGTCACCTTCAAATCACTTTCTGCCACTGTAGCTTCAACAGGCCCCTCTTGCTGATTCCTTTGCTTGTTAACTGTGGATGTATTTTCCTAATATAGCAAAGAAAAGAAGAGGCGTGTATAATAATCCAAGATATTTGGCCAACTTATTGAAAAAGTTTAAACTGCATGCTGATGTAGACAGAGAAAAAAAAATCAGGCATCCAACTTTTACCAAAAAGTTGCAAACTAAACCAAATTGAACACATCAGCTCTCAGTTCTGCAATTCTTCATTTTCGTCTTGAGGTCTACTCTGTCATGTTTTAATTGGCTAGTACCATAAACCTCATAAGTAGAATCTAACATATACTTTGCTCTAACAACAAACATTCATCTAAAGAAAAAGTAATGGCATTCATTTGCAGTTATAGAGCATCATACTCATAAAGGACATCAAGAAAGAAAGTACACCCTTTAAGAAAAAGGAGAAAATTTGATATACCTTAGCCCAAAGTGCCATCTCTACCACATCTATGCCCACTACTTTTGGAAGCCGCCCAAGGACATCTTTGCAAATGTCCAAGATGCAAAATAAAAGACGGTTCCTGTAATAATATACAGCATAAAACATGTAACTGAGATTAACATATACTCAAACAATTACATTCATAAAAAGTTAGCAACTAGGACGCATAAACCTTTCAGTTCTGCACTCAAAATAAAAGAGCAACAAGCATTAATTCTAATTACCTATCATCAATGTTACGCATAGTCCATTGAGGAGGAGCAACACTCTGGCTTCTTAGGTTGTCAAATCCCTGCACAAAGCTCAGTCAAAAGCATCCCATGAGGAGATAAGGAAATGCAAAGTCCAAAGCAACAGAAGCTGCATCTTTTGTTTCTCAAGGCTCCTAGTATAGTCACTCAGCAACAAACCCACATTTGGCACAATGCTTGCCATGACCATAAGGATGCAGCATTACCAGGGTAAATGTGCAACCACTGGGATCATTAGCTATAACTTCCACTTTTGAGAGATGTTTGAGTTTGTATAACTTTGCAGGCTGCAAGATCAGATCACGAAATAACATAATGTTACAACCCTTCACCAAAATGAATAAGTTACTACTTGTCCATAATCTAAAGCATTTCCCCATCATATTTTCACAGGACATTATATTGTCCTAGTCATTTACAGCTTCATATTCATTCCAAAATCAGTTCAGGATATAGCAATCTTTGCTCCTTGGAGAAAGTGATATGTATTACTCAAGTTTTATTTAACTAACCTAAATGACTTGAATATATCCACATTAGTAAACTATGGGACAATTTTCAGCAGATGAATAGGATAAATCAGATTTCTATTCCTTATCTTTTTCAAACACTTAAGTTATGGTACAGTGGTATCAGCATCAGAAGATCAGAAACTTTACCCCATTTTTAACTGTTACATCTACAGATAAGACAGGCAGGGTAAAAGAATTGCCCATATACCAACGCCTCAGGCCCACAAGTAAGTAGTTGTAGGCCATAGAAATTTTCCAGCCTTCTTCTTTTGTTTTCTTATCCTATTGTCTGAACTTACTGAGACTCCCTTAGACAATAACATACTCAAACTAATCATACCTCAAGAACTCCTCCTGTGGAATATTTTAAGACTCGAAGAAATGCTTTACTCCTTTGGACCTTTGATTTCACTGCACAAATGAAGCATCTCACCGTCAATACCATGCAAATGAAATGACAAGATATTGCCAACAGAACCTATGAAAGCTTAAAGAAGATGAATACAATCGCTGACACAACTCAATTGAAGTGAATAAACAATCAGCACAACAAAATAGAGGACCCACTCAGTCAACAAAGGCATCCTCTAGCTTTATTCTGTAAACAATGAAGCAATGTTTCAACAAAGATAAGCAACAGGTAATGAAACTCCAAGCAAGCAAAAGAACGAGTTTCATGCATCTGAATTCTAAAGCAAAAACAATTGATCACATCAGGTGAAAAGTGCTAAATTAGACCCTCTCCCCATGCTGATCAAGGCAAGCAAAGCTTCAAGATAAAAGAAGGTAGATTAAAACTCTTTAAACCTCATTACGCTGGCCATACGTACCCTACACAAACATTAAAGTAGTTCTACTCCAGAAAATAAAAATTCTATTACGCAGGTAACAGTATGTCCGAAAACAGTAAATTCAACAAAATTATATGCAACTCCGAGAATAGTAGTACACCATATACATTTCAACTTAACACTATTGCTATACGCTCATCTCGTCAATAAAAGAGCTGAATTTGATCTGCACAGTTCACGACCAAACATTAGATTCAACGAAACGTGCGGTATGCAAACAAAGCCTTTCTGCTACACGGGTCAAACACGAACATTTTTTCCACCTTAGAGCTCATTCTACAAATGATAACGCTCTATTTCTTTGCAATGCGCTAGGCAATAAGAATTCACACAAGAAACGGGTGCAAAATGGAGAAAAACAAAGGATTAGAATAATCGAAGCATAGAGGAACGTGCCAGAGATAGCAAGAACCCTAGGCTTCGCCATTTGGCGACCAAATTTGCCGGATTTTCCCCAAACGCCGTGGCTTTTGGCGACGCGGATGGATAAGACGACCTTCTGCTTGGTGCCTTCGATGGCAGCTTCGCAAGCTCTCCTTAGCTCCTCGTCGTCGGCACTCGATTTCGCCATTTCTGGTGTCAGAAAGCGAGTCTCAGATGAGAGGTTACAGATTCAAAGGCAGGTAGAGAGATGGGAGGACAGAGACTAGAGCAACAATTTTTGCATTTTTCCCGTTTTTACGTTTTTGGTTTTACAATTTTACTCTTTTCCATTTATATGGTGCTCCTTCTTTTTTCCTTTTTTTTCCTCATTTTCACGTGCTGGATGAGGACAGGTGTCGCCTTCACACGGCATCAACATCAATGATTTGATTTATATGCGTGACGACTACATTGGCGGTTGACGGGTTTTGGTCCGATTATTATGATTTGTTACTTGAGATGTTTTAAAAATCAAATTAATTTGGTCAAATTTTAAAATTTTAAAAATTTAAAATTAATTTTTAACTTCTTAATTTAATTTAGTTTAATAATTTTTTAAAAATCTATCTATTTATTAATTAATTACTCATTTTTATAAATTAATCAATTTATAGGCTAAAATAAATTGAATATTTTTTATTTAATAGTTTTTTTAATTAAACTTTATACTTATCGATAGTTTATAGCAATCTTCTTTAACTGTTTTTAAAATCTTTAAATTTATTTAATTTTAACTATTTAGTCTAATATCAGTTTAATCTTTTAATCCTTAAATTTTATATTTTGCTGGTTTAATTTTTAATCCGATTTTTAAAGTATTAGGTACATCTCATATTTCAATTTGAGAAAATTCACTTGCATCAAAATTAAATAATAATCTAGTCATTTTCTATCTTACATTCAACTAA
>JAOTJB010000006.1:2792070-2802745 GCA_027123815.1 Erythroxylum minutifolium | reverse complement strand
GTTTTTTCAACATCTTGGAAGCCATTCAAACTTGAAAGTACCCTAATCTTAGGTATAATTTGGAGAAATATTGGGCACCATCAAGTTCATACAAGGAAGCTGCGTAGAGCCTTGGCTGATTTTGAGGGTGGGTCAATCTTTGATTGCTTAAATTTTGGTATTGTCCACTGATACCTCATTTATGTAGATGACAACCCAAAAAGATGATTTTCTTCAAAGGAGCACTTGGATCGTTTGAGGAAGACCTTACGTTGTTGAAGTGGCCTAAAGATAGTCCACAAATGATAAATGTGTTCTACCCATTTTTTACTGTAAACTAGAATCTCATGAAAGAACACTAAAACAAATTTACGGAGATGGGATTGAAATACCTCATTCATTAAAGACTGAAATAAGGAGAGTGCATTTGTAAGCCCAAATGGCAGAACAAAAAATTCAAAATGTCCATGATGAGTTTGAAACGTAGTCTTCTTAACATCTTCGGAAGTCATTCGAACTTGAAAGAACCTTAATCTTACGTATAATTTGGAGAAATATTAGGCACCATCAAGTTCACCTAAGGAAGCCGCGTAAAGCCTTAGCTGATTTGAGGGTGGGTCAATCCCTGATTACTTGAATTTTGGTATTATCTACTAATGCTCCATTTTTGTAGATGACAGGGCCTAAGTAGATAACTTGATTTTCACCAAAGAATCACTTCAATTGTTTGAGGAAGACCATTTGTTGTTAAACTAGCCCAAACATAGTCCACAAATGATAAATGTGTTCTACCCGTATTTTACTATAAATTACAATGTCATCAAAGAACACTAAATAAATTTACGCAAATGAGATTGAAATACCTCATTAATCAAAGATTGAAATGTGGAGGGTGCTTTTGAAAACCCAAATGTCACAATCAAAAATACAAAATGTCCATGATGAGTTCAAAATGCAGTTTTCCTAACGTCTTCAGATGCCATTCAAACTTGAAAGTACCCTAATCTTAGGTATAATTTAAAGAAATATTGGGCACCATCAAGTTCATCCAAGGAAGCGGCGTAAAGCCTTTGCTGATTTTGAGGGTGGGTCAATCCTTGATTACTTGAATTTTGGTATTGTCCACTATTACCCAATTTCTGTAGATGACAGGGCCTAAGTAGATAACTTGATTTTCAACAAAGTATCACTTCGATCGTTTGAGGAAGGCCTTGTGTTGTTGAATTAGCCCAAAGATAGTCCGCAAATGATACATGTGTTCTACCCATATTTTACTGAAAACTAGAATGTCATCAAAGAATACTAAAACAAATATACGGAGATGGGATTAAAATACCTCATTCATCAAGAACTGAAATCTGGAGGATGCATTTGTAAGCCCAAAAGGCACAACCAAAAATTCAAAATGTTCATGACGAGTTCGGAATGCAGTCTTTTCAACATCTTCAAAAGCCATTCAAACTTGAAAGTACCCTATTCTTAGGTATAATTTGGTGAAATATTAGGTATCGTGAAGTTCATCCAAGGAAGCCTCGTAGAGCCTTGTCTAATTTTGGGGTAAGTCAATCCCTGATTGCTTAAATTTTAGTATAGTCCACTGATACCCCATTTTTGTAGATGACATGGCCCAAAAAGCTGACTTGAGTTTCACCAAAGGAGCACATTGTTTGAGGAAGATCTTGCATTGTTGAAGTAGCCCCAAGATAGTATGCAAATGATAAATGTGTTCTACCCATGTTTTACTTTAAACTAGAATGTCATCAAAGAACACTAAAACAAATTTACAGAGATGAGATTGAAATACCTCATTCATCAAAGACTGAAATATAAAAGGTGCATTTGTAAGCCCAAATGGCATAACAAAAAATTCAAAATGTCTATGATGAGTCCGAAATGTAGTCTTCCTAACATCTTCGGAAGCCATTTGAACTTAAAAGTACGCTAATCTTACGTATAATTTGAAGAAATATTTGGCAAGTAGATGACTTGATTTTCACCAAAGGATAACTTTGATCGTTTGAGGAAGACCTTCTATTGTTGAAGTAACCCAAAATAGTCCGCAAATGATACTTATGTTCTACCCATGTTTTACTATAAATTAGAATGTCATCGAAGAACACTAAAACAAATATACGAAGATGGGATTGAAATACGTCCGTTATCAAAGACTGAATGTAGAGGGTGCATTTGTAAGCCCAAATGATACAACCAAAAATTCAAAATGTCCGTAACGAGTTCGAAATGCAGTCTTCTCAACATCTTCAAAAGCCATTTGAACTTGAAAGTACCCTAATATTAGGTATAATTTGGTGAAATATTAGGCATTTTGAAGTTCATCCCAGGAAGCCTCTTAGAGCCTTGGCTGATTTGGGAGTGGATCAATTCACGATTGCTTGAATTTTGGTATCGTCCGTCGATACTGCATTTCTGTAGATGAAATGGCCCTAGAAAATGACTTGATCGTTTGAAGAAGTCCTTGCATTGTTGAAGTAGCCCAAAGATAGTCTGCAAAAGATAAATGTGTTCTACCCATGTTTTACTGTAAACTAGAAAGTCATCAAAGAGCACTAAAACAAATTTACGGAGATGAGATTGAAATGCCTCATTCATCAAAGACTAAAATATAGAGGGTGCATTTGTAAGCCCAAAAGGCACAATCAAAAATTCAAAATGTCCATGACGAGTTCGGAATACAGTCTTTTCAACATCTTGGAAGTCATTTAAACTTGAAAGTACCCTAATCATAGGTATGATTTGGAGAAATATTAGGCACCATCAAGTTCATCCAAGGAAGCTGCGTAGAACCTTGGCTTATTTTGAGGGTGGGTCAATCCCATATTGCTTGAATTTTGGTATTGTCCACCGATACCTCATTTCTAGAGATGACATGACACAAAAAGATTATTTTCATCAAAGGAGCACTTGGATCGTTTAAGGAAGACCTTGTGTTGTTGAAGTGGCCCAAAGATAGTCTGCAAATGATAAATGTGTTCTACCCATTTTTTACTGTAAACTAAAATGTCATCAAGGAACACTAAAATAAATTTACGGAGTTGGGATTGAAATACCTCATTCATTAAAGACTGAAATATAGAGGGTGCATTTGTAAGCCCAAATGGCACAACAAAAAATTCAAAATGTTTATAATGAGTTTGAAACACAGTCTTCCTAACATGTTCGAAGGCCATTCAAACTTGAAAGTACTTTAATCTTACGTATAATTTGAAGAAATATTGGGCACTATCAAGTTCATCCAAGGAAGTCGCATAGAGCCTTAGCTAATTTGAGAGTGGGTCAATCCTTGATTACTTGAATTTTGGTATTATTTGCTAATGCTCCTTTTTGTAGATGATAGGGCGTAAATAGATAACTTGATTTTCACCAAAGAATCACTGAGATCGTTTGAGGAAGACCATGTGTTATTGAACTAGCCCAAACATAGTCCGCAAATGATAAATGTGTTCTACCTATATTTTACTATAAATTAGAATGTCATCAAAGAACACTAAAACAAAATTACGGAGATGAGATTAAAATACCTCATTAATTAAAGACTGAAATGTAGAGGGTGCATTTGTAAGCCCAAATGACACAATCAAAATTGCAAAATGTCCATGATGAGTTCAAAAGGCAATCTTCCTAACGTCTTCAGAAGCCATTCGAACTTGAAAGTACCCTAATCTTAGGTATAATTTAGAGAAATATTGGGCACCATCAAGTTCATCCAAGGAAGTCATGTAGAGCCTTGGCTGATTTTGAGGGTGGGTCAATCCCTGATTACTTGAATTTTGATATTGTCCACTATTACCCAATTTTTGTAGATGACAGGGCCTAAGTAGATAACTTGATTTTCACCAAAGTATCACTTCGATCGTTTGAGGAAGACCTTATGTTGTTGAATTAGCCCAAAGATAGTCTGCAAATGATACATGTCTTCTACCCATGTTTTACTGAAAACTAGAATGTCATCAAAGAACACTAAAACAAATATACGGAGATGGGATTGAAATTCCTCATTCATCAAAGACTGAAATATAGAGGTGCATTTGTAAGCCTAAAAGGTACAACAAAAAATTCAAAATGTCCATGACGAGTTCAGAATGCAGTCTTTTCAACATCTTTAGAAGCCATTCGAACTTGAAAGTACCCTAATCATAGGTATAATTTGGTGAAATATTGGGTATTGTGAAGTTCATCTAAAGAAGCCTCATAGAGCCTTGGCTGATTTAGGGGTAAGTCAATCCCTAATTGCTTAAATTTTAGTATAGTCCACTAATACCCTATTTCTGTAGATGACATGGCCCAAAAAGATTGCTTGAGTTTCACCAAAGGAGCACTTGGATTGTTTGAGGAAGACTTTGGGTTGTTGAAGTAGCCCAAAGATAGTCCGCAAATGATAAATGTGTTCTACCCATGTTTTTACTGTAAACTATAATGTCATCAAAGAACACTAAAACAAATTTACGAAGATGGGATTGAAATACCTCATTCATCAAAGACTGAAATATAGAGGGTGCATTTGTAAGCCCAAATGGCATAACAAAAAATTCAAAATGTCTATGATGAGTCCGAAATGCAATCTTCCTAAAATCTTCGGAAGCCATTCGAACTTGAAAGTTCGCTAATCTTACGTATAATTTGGAGAAATATTGGGCAAGCAGATGACTTGATTTTCCCCAAAGGATCACTTTGATTGTTTGAGGAAAACCTTCTGTTGTTGAAGTAACCCAAAGATAGTCTGCAAATGATACATGTGTTCTACCCATGTTTTACTGTAAATTAGAATGTCATCAAAGAACACTAAAACAAATGTACGGAGATGGGATTGAAATACGCCAGTTATCAAAGACTAAATGTAGAGGGTGCATTTGTAAGCCCAAATGACACAAGCAAAAATTCAAAATATCCATAATGAGTTTGAAATGTAGCCTTCTCAACATCTTCGAAAGCCATTTGAAATTTGAAGTACCCTAATATTAGGTATAATTTGATTAAATATTGGGCATTATGAATTTTGAGAGTGGGTCAATTCACGATTGCTTGAATTTTGGTATTGTCTACTGATAATGCATTTCTATAGATGAAATGACCCAAGAAAATGAATTGATTTTCACCAAAAGAACACCTGGATTGTTTGAGGAAGACCTTGCGTTGTTGAAGTAGCCCAAACATAGTTCGCAAATAATAAATGTGTTCTACCCATTTTTTACTATAAACTAGAATGTCATCAAAGAACACTAAAACAAATTTACGAAGATGGGATTGAAATACTTCATTCATCAAAGACTGAAATGTAGAGGGTGCATTTGTAAGCCCAAATGGCACAACAAAAAATTAAAAATGTCCGTGATGAGTTCAAAACGCAGTCTTCCTAACATCTTCGGAAGCCGTTCGAACTTGAAAGTACCCTAATCTTAGGTATAATTTGGAGAAATATTGGGCACCATCAAGTTCATCTAAGGAAGCTGCATAGAGCATTCGCTGATTTGGGAGTGGGTTAATCCCTAATTACTTGAATTTTGGTATTGTCTACTAATACCCCATTTCTATAGATCACAGGGCCTAAGTAGATAACTTTATTTTCACCAAATAATCACTTCGATCCTTTGAGGAAGACCTTGGGTTTTTGAAGTAGCCCAAAGATAGTCCACAAATGATGCATGTGTTCTACCCATGTTTTACTATAGACTAGAATGTTATCAAAGAGCACTTAAACAAATTTACAGAGATGAGATTGAAATAACTCATTCATCAATGACTGCAATGTAGAAGGTGCATTTGTAAACCCCAAATGGTACAACCAAAAATTTAAAATGTCCATGATTAGTTTAAAACGCAGTCTTCTCAATGTCTTCAGAAGCCATTCGAACTTGAAATTACCCTAATCTTAGGTATAATTTGGAGAAATGTTGGGCAACATGAAATTCATCTAACAACTCGTCCATAATTGGGGTAGGAAATTTATCCTTCACTGTCCTGTTGTTAAGCTGCTTGAAGCATGTGAGGATAGCGATAAGGCCTTATTATTATTGATCCCGATCCTCGCAACAAGGTGATCCTGTGATCACCGACTTTAGAAGGAGGAAGTCCTTAATGTTCTTGAAATATATCCGAAAAATCCGTAGTGAGCTTTTCCATGGTTGCTATATGCGTTGCTTCATCTTGAATCAAATGAAATTGTGGGTATTTTTCTTTCACTGTTCCTTGCCAAGAAATTTGTCTCCTATTCAGGTGAAAGGTCAATGTGAGGTAGTTGAAGTCCCATAGGATGGCGCTTAAAAGCCCTAAGCCATTTTACTCCTAGGATCACATCACCCATCCAAGGTTAGCAAAAATAAATCAAGAAGGAAAATTTTAAAATTAACCTATACTGGGACTCCCCCACCGATGCCTAGGCTATGCACCTTTTCACCACTTGCTACAGTCCAGATTTGATGGCCATTGTAGTTTCAACAAGAGGGCGATTTGGTGACTTATAAAATTATGCATGCTTCCAGAATCAACAAGGATCAATATTTTTCTTCTAACAACCTATGCCTGCAATTGCATAGTTTGAAAGTTCTTGCTTTCGGTAATTGCATGGAGAGAAATCTCAGGTTCTAATAAATGGGCTTCATCTTTGCCATTCTCTTAGTCATCCATTAAGAGGCAAAAAAGTTGTTTGCACTTATGCCCATGTGAGTAAAGTTCATCACGATTAAAACATTGTCCATTGGCCCTTTGTTCAAACATCTCCACCTTAGACGATCTCCTTATAGGGGGTGCTACAACACTTCTTCCCACGTTGGATGTCGGCTTTGAATTGCTACCCATCTGTGATCTCTGTTCTTGGTTGGTTGCTAGAGATGGGTTAGTCTCAAATGATTTCGAAGCTGCCCATGTTGTTTGAGTTCACCCGATACTAATATTGCCACAATTGAGTTGTATGTTCCTTTCAAAACCTTGAGCCAAATTCATAGCAATAACCAAATTAAGGGAATTTTGCATCTACACATCCACCCTTAATGTTTCAAATAAACCAGCAATGAACATGTTAACCTATTGGTCTGCCCGTACAAAAGTTGCTCTCGCAAGGAGAGTTTGAAACTTGCGTTGATACTCTTCCACAAATCCAATTTGCTTTAGGTTGATCAACTAATTAACGGGGGTTCAAACCTAAGAAGGTAGAAGGATTTAAATTAAGCCCAACTAAGCCCAAATTCCTCTTATTCCAATCCGCAGTACCATAATTGCGACTCTTTTGTCAAATGGAATGCAGCTAATTCCACTTTATCCTTTTCTTATGTTCATTGATGGATAAAATTTGTTCATATCTATATACTCATTCCAAAGGATCCCCACTCCCATTATAGGAAGGAAATTCTAACTTGCTATATTTGGGGATGATTGCAACTCCCTATGTAGCGACTTGATGTTGGCCGGATGATTTTGCCACGGCTGGGCGGTAGTTTCCCACGACTACAGTTCCCTCTACTTTGTTTTCCCTACCGGAAAAGTATAACTCCATCAAACGCCTCAATTCCTGGATGCCATTCTTGATCTCTAGCACCTCCTTGCTATTTTCTATGATTTTTTGTTTTAAATTGTGAACCCTCATTGTCAACTGCTCAGAATCACCCATGACAACCTGCTCTGATGCCAAACTATTGCAGGCTCATAAAATGGATCTCATCACAGTTTTGTTAGTGGGAATGCCTTCTTGATTTCTCCTGGTTCTTTCACTCTTCAAAGAACCTATTTTGAAAGATTTCCTAACGGTGATTTGTAAGAGATCACCAACTCCCTCTACACTTTTCTGGACTCAAATTGATGATACTTTCATTGAATATTGTCCTCCCTTGAATAGAGAAAGGACTTAAGTACAAAAAGTAACAAATTTTATTTTAGAATAAGAATCCTTATTTGATTACTCAATAACCAGCACCAAAATTGAATTAGCCAAATCTAACCTTGAAGAGCATATTCAGCCATAGATCTGCAGGGAAAAGATCCCTTGTTATAGTCCTCTATTATGCCATCTTCTAACGCAAACCTGAAAGACCAGAAAAATGCGTAGAATTTTGTCCAAAAAAACAGATATTCGTAGAATTCGTTCAACACGAAAATACTGATCTCTAACACAATACGACAACCAAGATCAGAAAAATAAATAAACAAAACCAGATATTGCATCAATAATCAACCAAAAGGGGACTTGTGAAACCAATTAGAGATGCGAGAGCCGCATGACCTCCAAGAACTCAATAATTAAGCCATTGCTCGATGTATCCTGTAAAAACAGATGGACTGTGTCTCAGATTTACGTGTTCACCGTTCTTAATACTCAAAAAGTAGAAGACAACAAAAGACTTTCGTCCACAGCAGTTTCTCTCGCATCCGCTTATCAGTAGTTTTCAGATCTACGAAAGCCAAAATAGGGTTCAAGAATATAACCGAATAATTAATCAAATACTACAAAGAAAGAAGACGCCCAACAAGAAACCGTAGCCATAATCACAACAAACTCAGATAGCCTAGGAACCACTAATGAAACAACAATCTATTAGGAACATCTTCTAGGATGACCGTAGGATTCAAGATTAGACATTTCAGCTTCTCTCACATCCTCTCCATCGGAGGTTTTTTTCAGATATGTTAAAAGTTAAAGTCAGAATAGGATTCAAGATTACAATCGAAAAATTAATCAAACACTACAAAGAAAGAAGACGTCCTGCAAGAAACAGCAGCCATAATCAAAACAAACGCTGATATCGGAGGAATTTCTTCAATAAAATTACACTCCATTACGATCATCGTTTAAAAACCCATATCTTCTAAATCCAACTCCAAATCGTCTTCGTATCGGCAAATAACCGCCATACACACCAATTTTAAATCTAAGAAAACCAAAAATAGGATTCAAGATTATAACTTAATAATCAATCAAAGACTGCAAAGAAAGAAGCCGTCCAACAAGAAACCGTAGCCATAATCAAAACAAACTCAGATAGCCAACTGATGAAACGACAATCTCTATTAGGATCAAATTCTAGGATGACCATAGGATTCAAGATTAGCCATTGCAGTTTCTCTCACATCCTCTCCATCATAGGTTTTGAGATCTGTTAAAACCAGAATAGGATTCAAGATCAAAAACTAATAATGAATCATCAAAGGCCATAAAGAAAGACAGCGTCCGACAAGAAACAGTAGCCATAATCAAAACAAACGCTGATATCGGAGGAAGTTCTTCAATAAAATCATACTCCATTACGATCATCGTCTAAAAACCCATAACTTCTAATTCTAACTCCAAATCGTCTTCCAAAATCGGCAAATAACCGCCATAGACACCAATTTCAGACCAAATATCAAGCTATTCGTCAAAGAAACATCGAATCGTCCTCTTCTTCCTACGTCTAAACATATCAAACACCATTATAAGAACCAGAGAGCGAAAGGGAACAAAGCAGAACCCGATTGAAAAAGGGAAAAGGTTGGCGGCAAGGTTTGCGGGGAGAGCGTATTTATAGGATTGCAAAGGCCAAAGTTGGGACCGTTGTTTATGGCGAACGGTTAAGATTATTTCTTGAAATGAGATCGGCGGGCTTCAACGGCTGTGATCAATTGTGACTAATTCTGATCTGTATATGAATCTAATTAGTTATGCTTGATTGGACGTATTTATATATTATGAAATCGGATTCCCCTAATTTAATAGAAATCATAGTTAGACACAATCAATGCTCCATTGATACCAAATATAATCAGCGTGGCTTTTTCCAGGATCTTGGTCACCTCAATTAGGGACTTATGCTTTTAAAGATGTTTTAAAAGTCACGCGAAAAATTAAATATATAAGATAAGAAATTTATATTTTAAAATTTTGAATGTAAATTAAACTATCGTAAGATTGTAATTAAATGATATGAAAAGATTTATTTTGAATTAAAATTTGAATTTGAATCATTTATTTTCTAAAGACAACAATGAACAATAAAAGAATGCAAAATTTTATTTTAACTAAGTTGCATATTAAATGATTGAATTATATGTTAAATCTTATCTTTAAATAATTAATCATATATTAAATACTTTAATTAAATAATAATCAGTAAATTGTATGTCTCATATAAATCAATTAATAAATTAAATTTTAAATAAATCAATTTTGATCTCATTTTTATGATTATTAAAATAACAAATAATCTGAAAAATCAAATAAATAAAACTTCAGTTCTTACCAACAGTGAAATCTTTTCTCATCAAATTTTGGACTTAAGCACGCTTATAAATGAACTTGGTCACTTTTTTTACTTTCTGCACAATTTCATCAATGATATGAAAATATTTAGCATCTCTTATATTTTCTAACTTTAAGTCAATGCAATTTGCTTCATAAGGAGTCCAATAAAAAGAATCATACCTACTTTGCAATCTTTTTCCAACTGCTTTATAACCAGAATCATTATCAGTAATGAATTGAACAACGTTTTCTAACCCAACTTCATTTACAACTTTGTTAAATATCTGAAACAGAGAATCATCGTTTCTAGCAATGTCAAATGCATCAATAGACTTTAAAAACATTACCCTCTTAGCAAAATAAACTAAAAAAACTGACAATAGGCTTATGTCTTCTATTTGTCTAACCATCAAGCATGATTGTATACCTACGAGTCTCTCAAGTCATTCTTCTTTCATCCAAATAACTGTT
>JAOTJB010000006.1:2769956-2788512 GCA_027123815.1 Erythroxylum minutifolium | reverse complement strand
TGTCAATGACTAGGACTTAACAGAATCGATTTAGCTTTGAACATAGTCTTTTAGGTTGCGAAGAGTTATTAGCTTGCGAAATTAGTGTTCTAGGTTGTTTCAGTTAAAAATGCATGTTAATTAGGATATGATGTTAGTTCATTCACTCTAGAATTTAAGTTCATTCACTCTAGAATTTACCACATTCATTTACAATTTTAGGTTAATCGAATACGTAGCATTGATAGTACCTTTTTATGAAAATGAATAGCTAAAGAAATGAGGTTGGGAATAATAATAACAATAAATGTGTGTTTTGTTTAATAAGTAACTATTTTACTGGACCTTTTTGAAACAAATCGGGTTATAAATAGAGCTAGTAGCCAGTTGAGAATGTGATGTAGTTAAGTAACCAGGGGACATTCATAGAAATTGTTTGCCTTTGCGTCAAAGGGCTATAATGACATTCCAATCAAGCCTAAAAATATGGCCTAGTACTTAACTGGGAGACATTTATCACAAATATCTGCCTTCGTGTCAAAAGGTTAAGTTTATGTCAATTAAAAGTAACGAAAATAGTGTATTGATTAGTAAATCCTATCAATCTTAGTGAATAGCTCGAATTTTCATGAAAAGCTACTTAAGGATAGTTATAATTTTGATTGACCGAATAATTATCAGTGTGTGTGTAAGTGATATGATTGAATGTGTTTGACATTAAGGTCCTGATTAGTTTGTATATTTGGTCTGAAATACGTAGACACATATTTCACAAGTTAATAAGTTAGAACATCTTGAGGGATCGTGATTGTAGTTAAATTTGTTTGGTGAAGTTTAATGTCATTGACCCATCATTGCATATATGTGTCTTTTGTTATTAATTATGTTTGGTGTGTTTTATTTTGCTTGTTTTATCTTTTCTTGAGCAAAAACAAAAGCTTAAGTGTGAAGATGTTGATAATGGTATATATCATAAAGTGTTAGTGGGTAATTTAGTATGTGTTTAGTTGCCAAATTGAATAATTAGTGCATATAGGAGCAAGGCTCAGGTCCACGGGCCACGAACATGATAAAAGCATGGAGGCTCTGCCACGATAGTTAACCTGTAAGACAAACAGCACGAACAACCTCCCGAACGTGACTTATCAAAAGACATTTGGGACTTTTTAGACTCAGGAAAACCCTAGGGTTTACCTAAAATAGAAAAAACCATATAAAGAAAAGAGAAAGAAGCCTAAAGGAGAGCTCCAATCGCTGCCACTTTGAGAAAGATCCAACAAGAGAAGAAGAAGAAGAGAGAAGGAGGAAAAAGAAAGAAGGAGAAGAAAGGGCTACAGTGCTGCCATCTTCCCGATCTATTCCTACCCTTCTATGTGACTTTTCATTTCATCTTTATTGTTCTTTCATTTGAATGTATAAGGTGGATTTTATAGTGATGGATTAGGGTTTGATGATGATGTTCTAAACGTCTTTAGGGATTTTTTTTGAATTAATGTTAATATTATTTCTGTTAATGTTAATACATTGGGTGTTGTGATTATTTTTTGTATTTGTATGATTCGGTAACAAATCGAGAGAGTGAACTGATAATAAAATGATGAGATTAGGTAATGACAGTTAAACAATCAATAGATCACGAAAATAATCAAATCGGGAATTTAAACGAAGAGAGATCTCATGTGAGAATCCAGTTGTCTATTAGAGAGCTTAAGATTTGATTGGATTTGTGGGGTTTTGTTAATTGAGAGATTGCAAATTCTATAATTCAATTAAGGGTTATGATTTAGGATTTAATGATTATAACTCGAGAGAGAGTAATCCACCATTCGAAAGTCTAAAGAGAGAGTAATCCACCATTCGAAAGTCTAAGTCTGATACCGTGTTAACTCAAAAGTAATCATATTAGCATTTAATGATAGGATAAATCCCCCTTCTCATCTTCGACTAATAATCCTTATGTGATTTTCATTGTTAATTTAGTGGTGCTCATTTTGACTTTTTGTGTGTTAATTTTGCATTTTAATTCCAATCAATCATCTTCCGGTGTTTATTTTTTTATGTGGTTTTTTATTTGCTTTTTAATAGTTCTTTAGGCCTTAGATAAATTAGGATTCAATTATCTAAGGCCTCACATACTGCACCCACGACCTGTGCGCTTACAGTATTTTGAGGGTTTTAAATAGATTAAAACTTGCCTCAACAGTCTCTCCAACAAATAAGACCAAATTAAGATTGTTGAAGGAAATAAGCTTTGAATCGACTCTCATTAATGGCTCAATATCTTGCATAATGGCTCAATATCTTGCATTATGCCAATCATATCAACAAGAACATCATCAGAGACATATGTGTTGCCTCTAAATAAGTTATTACATTAGTTCCCTTTAAGGATGAAGTCTTGGCTAGGTAAGCTCCATCAACATTTTCTTCAATTTCATTGTCCCTCATTAATATTCTTTGGTTCCACAACTTTAAGAGTTTTACGTAACTATGTGAAGGTTTTCTTTTTATAGATCTTTAGAATCTTCCTATGAGAAAATTTTTACCTCATACTTTTTAGGGAGAGTCGCGAGAAACTTGTCTACTACTTGTTGAATAGGAAATTCTTCACCAAACAATTTGATTTGATTGACAATGGATATGAGCTTGCTTTTATATTCCTTGAAACCTTTAAAATTTTCGTCTTTAACATCTCAAATTCTTTTTTGAGATTCAAAATTTGCATCAATCTTGATTGATTGTTTTCAAACTCTTCCTTAAGCTTCTCTTATACTTCTTTAGGTGATTCACAAGCCATTATACTTGTAAAAATTTCCCCTGACAATGCCGAATGTATACAAGAGAGTACTTTTAGTTTCCTTGCTACTTTTTCGTCAAACTTTTTGATTTGATTTGGTGTAAGATTTTCTTGAAGTGGGTGGGACTAATATCACTATGAACAACCTCCCACAAACTCCGAGACTTTTAAATATGATTTCATTTTAATGGCCCATAAGTGATAATTCACTCCATTAAAAATAATGATAAGAAGAGAAAATTATTTGATTCCATTACACAAAGGTTAAACAGTCACAAAAATTTTACTCTATCCTCGTAAGCTCGTAAGATCTTAGAGCTTTGATACTACATCTTTTTTGAAAATATAATAATCAACAAAAGACAAATCTTTGTTTAGCAAAAGAAAACTTTACTTCTAGCTTAACTCAATAAATCATAACGCCAAGCCTAAATAAATAAGCAAACACTTGACCTAAAAATTTATAAAAACAAAAAACTATGCAAATTATTGTGGAATGAATAGCCATTAACCCAAAAATAGCTTAACATAAAACTCAATAATAAACACTACTTCCCACAACTTCTAAAAAATAGGAGACAACTAAATAGTATTTTGCAACACTTTAATTAACTTGGAAATTGTCATAACAAATCGGGATTGTGTATTATTTTTCATAATTTTTATTAGTTTGCTTAGGTATGGATGGCAATTCCAACCCAGCTCAACTCGTTTTTGGCCCGAGTTTTCCAACCCGGCCAGCGGCTTGACCATTTTGGACAAGACGCCTTCATTTTGTCAAAAACGACGCCATTTTGTATTTTTAATTAAAAAATATATACAAGCCAGAATCAGCCCGGCCCTCCAGTGGCCCACCGGGCCAAGGGCCGAACGACCCGTCGGTAGGCTAGGCCGGCCTATCCCGACCCAAGCGGGCCACGGGCTGACCCGCGGCCATCCCTATAATTACGTAAATTTTTTTTGTTGATATTCATTTGCTAATGGATCAAGCTTAAAAGGTCTATTATTTCAACACGATTAATTGTAATAATAAATTAATTTTAAATAAAATTTTACATTTACAAATTATTATTTCAAATAATTTTAACCAATATTATATAATTATAATTTTAATTATAATTTATCCTCATTTTTAAATGAACTCTTTTATTGGTGCCATCCAAAATATGAGAGGATTTGTTTGTTTCAATCTATGATCCCTCCATAAATAAACCACTACTTATAAAATTAAATTAATAATTAAATATCTAATATTAAATTAAATTATTCATAATTCTTATTTGTAATTTTAGGTAATTCACAAGCCATTATGCTTGTAAAAATTAATTGATTGCAAGAGGATTTTTTATTAACACAAATTAATTTATTTAATTCTTATTTCATTTATTAAACTCACAGTTAAAAGTTTTAAATTTTTTTAAAAATATAGATGAATTTGAGCTAAACAAAGTAAGTTAACAAATTTATAGGTTAAAGCTCGATTATAACAACTTTTGTACATTGGACTTTAGAATTAATAACTAATTTAATCAAAAACAATATATACCCACTCATCATAGTTCAATAATTAATTGAAATAATTTTCGTTTATATTTTTATAATGATTGATAAATAATTAAATTTCATACATACTTTTTAGTGAAACAATATTACATATGAATTATCATTTCATACAAGGATAACTAAATTTTTAACCTTTTAAACTCAATCCTAACTTGAGATCTAATCATTCCATTCCTAATCTCTTTAACTTCGAATCAAAATGAAGCCAAATTAGCAAAACTCTACATGATGCCTTTTAAATAACTCGAAATCAAATCATTCTATACCTAAGCTATTAATTTTGAGTTAAAATGCTATGGACCAAAAAGGAGGTCAAATTTGCGAACTCTATACAAATTTTATATCAATTCAACAATAAGGAAATATGAAGTTAAAAGAGTTCCACTACTTACTTCATTTTGAAATGAACCCAAAAGTACGACATTAAAGTTCAACTCAACTCATATTCAGAACTAATAGAACCAACTCAATAGTTGGGACATCACATCTGAAAGCAATCCTATTCACTATAAGAAAACATACGAGAGAAAAGTTCCGATATAATTTATCTAGCAGGACCATATGAACATCAAAATTATACTAATTTGCATGCCCTCCTCCTTTCCCGGGCTTGGGACCGGCTGTGTGGATTACACATCTAACACAGGCGGAGTTACACACGTTCCTAAAGACACCTAAACAAAACCAAAACAAACAGCAGAAGCCAAGAGCGCACAAATTATAACGATTTTGTAAGGATTTGTAAATTAATATTTTCCAATTTTATAAAAAAAATTCAAAATATAAATATGATTACAAAATTATACAAGGAT
This sequence comes from Erythroxylum minutifolium, assembly GCA_027123815.1. Lineage (NCBI taxonomy): Eukaryota > Viridiplantae > Streptophyta > Magnoliopsida > Malpighiales > Erythroxylaceae > Erythroxylum > Erythroxylum minutifolium. The sequence continues at coordinate 2,783,361 of JAOTJB010000006.1, read as the reverse complement.
TTCAAAATACCAAAAAAAAATCAATTACTAAATATATAGAAGTTTATTTAAGGTATAACTATAAGCAAAAAATTGTATTCAATAAAATGAATTTATCACTCCATAAAAAACAAGATTTCATGCGACAGATGAGCACACAACCGGAACAAACTGACACAGCAATGGAACATTTCAGTCTTCTTCAATCGGTCCAAAGAGAACTTCAAGCTCTTTGGCACAAGGATGACTATCCACAACCCATAACCTTTCTGAACAAACCACGTAACAGAATAAAGACACCCTTCAATCGTCAAATTAGCAATTAACATGTCCCAGGCAGTTCAGATGATTTTCACTCCAGCTTCACCAACATCAAAGACCCTTTTTTGTAAAAATTGATTAGTAGCAAAAATGACAGTAGGAGAGCAGCAAAATGCACAACCAATAACCTTTATATTCTTCAACCCATGTTCGTACCACCCAGATAAAGAACGCATACACCCTTCAATCATATCAATTAGCAATCAACACGTTCCAAGCAGTTCAGATGATTTTTTACTCCAACCAAAGAATGGATATAACAGAACCCCATCAACCTATGTTTCACATCCAAGAATAACTTTGGAAAAAGTCCAAGTGTAAGAGAATACGAAAAGCATCAGTTCTAATCATGCACCATCCTGAAATTGATCTGCCACTGTTGATGCAAACACATTTAAACAACTTGATCCAACTGAGTGACTACCACAAAGGGGAACAAGCAGACTGTTACAACCCTTCATTAAACAGAAACCAGACCAGAGAAACTACTCTTTAGAAGTAGATAAATTCCGAAAGAAAAACTTGGTCAAGTTGATTGGAAGAGCCGGGAAGCCCAAATAAGCATCATAAAGCTACTTGGCTGATTTGGTAAGCCAACCTTCTCAAGGAAGTGAACAACGACAGCATCATAACAAATTTGAACCAAAATTAGTTTGAATATCACAACCAGATGCTGCAAAAGAATAGGACGAACTAACGAACTAACGAACTACTGTCACAACACATGGCAACAGCACACCAAAATGGCAACAAAGAGCTCAATAGTATAAGCAGAAGTGCCTATATTAAATCCAATAATATGCCATCTTCTGAAGAAATCCAGCCACAATAAAATGTCTTGCAACAAGCAAGGCAAATTTAAGCAAGCAAGGGGCAAAGCAAAAAGACGGATCATATAAGCCCCCGACCATAACCGTTCATAAAATACCAGAACTTCTCCACATTTTGAGAGTCAAACACCTGAAGACAGCAAAATGTAGGGTGTCAAACTAAAGATTTTCCTAGCTATTGTGATCTCCGTTCCAACGTCAACAGACTTAAAATCACCAGTCAAGCTGAAGCAATTAAGAGTACTTCAAATATCACTTGTCAACACATATTACAAGAAGCTGCATAACAAACTGTATTTGAAACCATCTTTTCCCTTGTAGAACTGCCCAGCTACGACCATAACACCAACAGTTTGATTACTTAAAAACCAGTATCAAAATAAAGGATAACCAAATTTAACATGGACAATCATATTCAACCAGATTTCTGCACAGGGAAACTAAGATGGAGATGCAATCACCGAACACGCTAATTCAGATTCAGATACCAAAGGACCTGCCATGTAGAGACCACATGATGATGAAACAAATTAACAGCAAGGTCTTCAATTGTGAGTTGAGGCCACATAGACAAAGGAGGACATGTCAACATGCACAGAACTCTTCTTAAATTGTATTCCCAAGCAGGTCAGAAAACTAAAACATCAAGAAGACACAGCAAAGTGATTCCGAAACCAGAACCTTTAGCTATCAAAATAATCTTTATGCATCTTGAAGCTCAGAAGCAAAGTTGATCATCACTCTGAAGAAACTGAAGCCAACATCTAAAGATGTGAAATCAAATCATCCACTGACATCTTTCTTCTGCCCTGACCAATTACAAGGCATGTGAAGACATAAGCATCAAACTTATCTCACACATCCAATTCCATTACTCAAAGCAGCAAAGAAGATGAGAAAGGAACACCAGTACTCAACAGCATCTTCGCAAGATGAATTATGATCTTATTAAGCCAGGTATACTACCGCCTCAAAACAGAAAGGTAGATATAACCCATTGTAAACCACAAAGATTGACAGTAAGGTAAATAATGGGGAACTAAGAAAAAATAACATGTGGAAAATAGAAGTGAAAGCCAGAATATCAAAGATGAGAACAACAAACTTGTCCACCTCAAAGACATGCTGAAGTACTAGCTTTGTCAATCAAGAGAACAACCAAGACAAGCAATATAGCTTGAAGCTTCCAAATGCATGCGACAAGAAGGCTGGATGAACTCATGTGATAAAAGATAACTTATCCATACCAAAATATCAAGAAGCAACCAGTTGGGAGCAAGAAAACTCCTTTTTGACAATAATGCAGCATTCAGTGTTTTGAAGGAAACCTTAAACTCCAATATAAACTTATCTTATACCCAACAAGGTCGATAGGGACATTGAGTGAGAGACAGCAAACACAAGCTGCAAAATATAGGATGAACTAGTGTAACACAAGGCCACATGGGCATACCAAAACAGCGACTAAGAGCTCAATAGGGGAAGAAAACTTCGGTGTTACGATCCTGTAGTATGTTATCTTCTGAATGAAACCTGAAAGACCAGAAAGTTGAAAAACCGGAATAAACTAACTTGCAACAGACCTGTCAAAAAAATTGCAAGTGGAGCAGAAGTGCATCACATATAATATATGGAAAAAAATGCAAGGAAGTTGTCCGAAGTTTGTGCTATAGAAGTCAGCAAAGGATAGTCTCACCAATTCCAAACAGTTCTAGTGATTATTCCGTTATCTAAACAAGTGATGACAAGCATTAACTTCAAGCACACAAGATGATATGCCTACATTCCACATAAGAGGACCAAAAATTCAAGAATTAAAACATGTTAAAAGGAGCTTGGTACCCTTTCCTGTTAAGATGTTTTCCTAAAAATACGAAAGACCTGAAACTTGGATCAAAGATGTGCAAATGGGATTAGAATTGTAGCTCAATTACTCAATTCTTTTAGAACCTTGCTTTTGAGGCTTTAAAAAGCAGTAAGATAGCTTACACAAAACTTTCTCCATCCTGGGTGTGCTTGAGTGCAGTAAATTCAAAAATTCCCGCATCTGTCTTAGATGATTGGATCTTCCAAAACTCTATGGAGGCAGAAAAGTCAAAAACTCTATGGAGGCAGGAAAGTCAACTATAAACCACCATTTCAAGTTCTAGGGCCAATAAGAAAAAGGCGCAAAACAATACAAGAATAGATCCATTAGACAACTTCAAATTTTAAGAAACGAGCAGACAAGAGGACTAAATTAAATAACTCTGCAATCACCCCTTAATCAGACTGAGGTAAAGCTTAGAGGCTTGTTGTAGGGTGGGCACCAGAAACAAAATTCAAGCTCGTAAATTTTAACACAGGTAGCAAATTCATAGTCCTTCAAAGAGAAATTGCAGACACAATGCACATAGTTTAGCCTTCCCCCAAACCAAATATCAAAACTTCTGCCTTTCAAAACTTCTGCCTTTGGACGGTTTTATGATTATCCAAATAAATCAAGAGCAAATGATGAGTTATAATCCAGTTAGTACTCAAGCCACAGAGGCCCTTATCAGACGAACCGAGCAGCCACCAACTCATATTTGAGGCTAAAAAGCATGTGTTCTGAGAAGAAAATCAATTCTGAAAGTAATGGCATGCAATCCAAAGCTTGGAACTCCATATTACAAGCAGTTGAGATGATTTCACACCCACTTCACCAAAGAATGAATATAAGCTTCCAAAAATAAGAGAACACCATCAAGCTATGTTTCAAATCCATTTTAATAACTTGCACAGCAGCAAAGATGGAGAAAATGAACACTAGTACAAGGATAACAATGGCAAAGGTCAATGAGTTGAGTGTACAGTTTTAATCACTTAATGCAGCATTATCCAGAAAAATGCTCAGCTTTGCAGATGAAGACACATTTAAACAAGATGATCAGCTGAAATGAAACAAAGTCTGACATAAGTTGATCAAATACAAGGAAAACATATTAATGGCAGACAAATCCCGAAAGAAAACCTTTTAATTGACCACATTTATCTAACTGGGTAAACACAAACAAACATAACATAAACATAGTAGAGGGAGCAAGAAGACCAAATAAATAACAAAAAAGCTACTCAGTTTTTGAGGTAACACAACCTTTTCGAGTGAGAGAACAACAGAAAAACAATATATCCTTGGGACAGAACTAGCATGAAGCAAACAAGTGCATGCTGCAAAATAATAGGATGAGCCAGTGTCATAACATGGTGACATGAGCACACCTGAAGCAAAACTGAACGACCAGAATAAAAATTCCTTGCAACTAATAACCACCAGAGAGGGAAACAGAGAAATGGAAGGACAAACAGCCGAGTATGGAGTAAAGCAGAAAGTCAAAAGATGGAAGTCCAACAACTGTAGGCCTCTAAAATTTATCAGACCTCATACTCATATAGCCAACAATCACTCTCTTCTCATACGATCAATATCAAAACTCAACAGCCACCACTTATGAAGCTAAACATCCAACAATGCCCCTAATTGTCCAGGAAGAAACTGCAACAGAACTGTCAAAAAATTGCAGATGGAGCAGAGGTACACACATAATATATGAATACTGCAGGAGATCAGTACACAGTAAGTTGTGAACCAAAAAATCGAATCAGAAAGAATATATTCAAAGATTGAAATAAGATGAGAGAGACGGATAAAATGAAAAACTAAGCTTGCAGATCCGGTAAACAGTATTCTCACCATTTGCTTCCGTGACAAAATAGCTATAATGACTGTCTCGTTATCAAAGCAAGCAACCACATGCACCACCACCTAGCATTATGCCCACACTTTAAATTCCATATAACAAGACCAAAAATTAAGAACCAATACAAAACTTAGTGAAGTGTAGCCCTTCACTGTCACCAACACTCATCTTAACAAGTATACTGCCTACACCCATAAACCGATTGCTCCTGCAGTTCTGATGGATAATAATCAGGAAAGTTCTTGCCATCTCTAAATATGGTTTTCCATATCTGAAATTTGTAAGAAACAATAACCCAAAATTCTTCAATAGCTCACTTTAAATCCATTGTCAGACATGAGAATGTATACACCGAAAGAGATGCAGATAGTCATCAAACAGACGAAACCTCCATAGGCATATACGAGTAATAACACATCACCGAGCACTCACAATATTCGTAGATTAGGAATTCTGTCAAAATGAAAAGACCGATGTCTAACATAGAGAAGAACGACATCAGAAAAACAAATAAAGAAAATCACATATTGCATCAAGAATCAACCCAAAGAGGAGACTTGTGAAACCAAGTACAGATGAGAGAACCGCGTGACCTTAAAGGACTCGATAATTAGATTGTTTCTCGATGTATACTGTAAAAAACGATTGAATGTAAACAATCAAAACCAAACGGTCAGAGGCAACGCTACATCAATAATCGATTGAGAAAGAGATCACAAAGAAATCAGGTAGGGACGCAACAGCTGCTTGATTTCAATTGTTAGTCGTTTCCTGTAAAAACAGATCAGCTGCGTGTCAGATATACCGAGAAACCAAAAAGACGATTATCCATCATCCATCGCAGTTTCTCTAATATCCTCTCCAATAACCAACCAAAAGCTAAAAAGAAAGACGACGTCTACGAAGAAACCGTAGCCATGATTTTAAAAAAAATCTGACAGGATGACCGTAGGATTCAAGATTAGCCATTGCCGATTATCTCACATCCTCTCCATCAGAGGTTCCAAGATCTGTTAAAACCGTAATACGACCCAAGATCAAAAACTAACAATCAACCGAAGGCTATAAAGAAAGACGGCGTCCAACAAGAAACAGCAGGCATAATCAAAACAAACTCTGATATCGGATGAACTTCTTCAATAAAATCACAATCCATTACGATCATCGTTTAAAAACCCATTATCTTCCCAATCCAACTCGCACTCGTCTTCGTAATAACCGCCAAATACACCAACTGCAGACCTAATACCAAGCAATTCGTCAAAGAAACATCGAATCATCCTCTGCTTCCTACGTCTAAACGTATCAACCACCATTATAAGAAAAGAGAACCAAGGAGAATAAACCAGAAGACAACACGGAAAGGAGAAGGATGAGCGCAAGGTTGTGGGGATGGGGAAGCTTACTTATAGAATCGCAAAGGCCAAAGTTGAGGCGGTTGTTTATCACCAACGGTTAAGATTGATTCTTGAAATAAGGTCGGTGGGTTTAAACGGCTGCGATCAATTGTGACTAATTCTGATCTGTATAGGAAGGAGGAGTCTAATTAGTTATGCTTGAAGATAACGCGTTTCTAACTTTCTTTTCCGTGTCGGACTGGGCCTGTTTATTATTTTTATCATGAAATCCGATTCCATAATTAAAATAGAAATCATAATTTAAAAAACCCATGAGGAAATTTTATATCAATTCCTATCAAAATCATATTTATTAATAAGATAAAATTATCAATAACATAAAAAAGATGTTTGAATTATTTTTAATTTATTATTAAAATCTTTAAATTTATCAATTTTTAATAAAAAATATATATAATATTTAAAAGAGTATTAGTGTTTTTGTCTTTTATTTTATTAAAATAATTATTGTTTAATTCCTCTTACAATATAATTACATTATGAAACACAATTTAAAATGTTTGCTCCAAGCCCAATTTAATTTCATGGTAAAGATATGTTCTTATTCTTAGAAATGGAATTATTGGATCTCACCATTTGCAAGGTAAAAATAATGAGTATTATTATCTCAATGTTACAATACACTAATTGAGGTATCCTTGACATAAAAGTAACTAGGGATGAATCTTGATCGGTCGATCTGACTCAAAATCAAAAGGTCAGACCCAAGTTAATAGGACTTTGGACCCCTTTTTTGGAAAAAAAAAATGAACCCCAAGTAACGGCCCTATTGTTCCGATGGAGAGAAAAACTTATGATTAGCTTTTCAGGAAATTTCTAAACGAACAATTTCAACGAAATTTTTCAATTTCTTATTTTACTATGTTCAACTCTACGTTCTTGACAGCCCATCTTTATCTCAGTAAAGTCTTTTAGTGGCATGTTTCGGTCTTCTTCTCCATTACTTAGAAAGAGTGAGCCATCGGTTCAGGTACAAAATACTATCATTATCGCCCGGACAATTAGATATCTAACCCGTAATTACAAAGACCCAATTGCAAGAGCGGAGTACTTGGACTGCCTAAACCATGTCCACCCGAGACCTGACCTCTGTAAATAAAACAACGTCATTTGCTGAAAATGACTTTATTTTGGATTTTAATTTTTTAGAAAAAAGTTTGAGCTAGACCAAGTTAAAATTGGGCTCGGCCGATTTGTTTTAGGCCCAATCAAGCTGGAGCTTGGGCTTGCTGTCTAAGACCAAATCTGGACATGGGCTTCACCCATTGTCATCCCTAAATGTCACATAAGCCCTATTAATATTCATAAAATTAGGCAATTGTTTTTGGATGATATAAACAATTTAACATTGATATATAAACTTATTGTGTATAAATTAATTGCTTTGGAAAATCTAAAAGAAAGTCAATGATTATTAAATAGATAATTTAAGCCTTAATTTTGAAGGCTGTTTTCTAAAATAATGATTTTGAAAGTGATCCTTTAAGGGTGTTTGTTTATTATAAGCCTACTCGAAGCATATTTAATACCAATTTGGTGTCAATAATTAAAAAAAACAAGTGAAATTACTTGAGATAAGACCACTTGTTTAGATAATCCAAGAAGGCTTGTTTACTTTCTCGAAATTCCAATCCCTTCCTATCAATGCTCTCCACTCGTTCCTCCCCATCTCTTAACTCGGCTCTCTGCTTGTTGAGCCTGCAAATCCCATAAAAACTCGTCAAGAAACATGCTCAGAATTAAAACTGGAAACCAGAATGAATAGAAGCACCAACTTCTCTGTTCCAGTTAGTGAGTGAAATGATGACTATCAGAATTGCTGTCTGTAAGACAATCCCTGAGATCATGCCTGACCATATACCCTGCAGAACACAAGTTGATACTAACATTAGGTGAAAGAAAAACAATCAATGCAGTTGCTATACGAGCCTATTCATGCTCTAGCAAAAAGTACTGATAAGATCTCTAAACTCTATTTAAATCGAGTCTGTTACTGTCCGTCAAGTAGTTCATTCGAATTACGTGATTCACTAACTTGTTAAGCAGATTCCACAGATATAAGAAATAAAGTATTGTCTCCCAAATAGATATAAAGGAAGGGTAGTGTGATTTACCATAACTCCAAAAGCAAAAGTGAAGCCCAGGAGTATGCCAGCAGGCAATCCAGCTATGTAATAACATCCAATGTTGATGTATGCAATAAGAGCTTGCCATCCAGCTCCAATCGCAACCCCTGAAGAGGAATGGAAATTCTTACTTTTGTAAAATGCTAGACTTGTTCCTAAGTTCTAGAATTCAATGGGTTTTGTCCTCACCGGATAGAACAGGTTGAAGGCAGTTCAGAAGTGCACTGACCCCAAGCAACATAGCAAGTTTGGTTGTTTCCTTGGCAACGGCTTCACTGTTGGTGAAGAGGTACGGGAAATACTGTCTTGTTGATAGAACAAGAGTCATGCAAATAGCACCTATAGCCAATGCTGTGATGGAGACCACTACCACTGAAAACTTTGCAAGACGAGCATTGCCAGCTCCAAGTTCATTTGATACTCTAATACTGTTAACAAAATAAGAATGTTACCATTTTTCACCTGATAAGAACAATAATGTCCTTGCAACCATTTGTTTCCATGTTTTAATTGAGAATTGTGCAGCACCTAAATTTATGGGATAAAAGATAGCAATAGGTTAGGTAAAATCATAACTTTTGTAGTTGAATTAAACTAGAGATCAAAACGATGTCATTTTGATAAAATTATCCTAAAGTTAATAAGATGACATCATTTTAGTCATTTAGTTCTTAAGTCATTATTATGGAACAACGTTGAAATTATTCTAGACAGATTCGATTTAGGTCTAAGCCATGCCAAAATTGTCATCCCTACGTGAGATATTCAAGGTTTTCAGGAAGCCTCCAGGCTCTGTTCTAACTCTTAACAAAAGGGCAGGGAGTTCACCTTATTGCAGCATTGAACCCGATCGATATCATTGCAATCCACCCTTGTATGTTCATGCTGCAAAATTGTAATAGAAAGTTGAATCGGAAACGAATAATATCCAGATTAATACTCAGTTCTAATTAAGACAATATAAAATTAAAAAGAAACCATAAATATGAGGTAATTAAGTTCTTAAATATTACCAGATAGAGACAGCATCAACTGCTATGAGAGGATTAGGCAGATGACCAGTTATCACAATCAGTATCATCAGGTACCAAAATTCCAAGCTGAAATTTAATTATTTAGCAACAGATATCAGCCTTGCAGTTCAAATAACCCACCAACCAGAAGTACAAAACCCGAAGGAGAACTACTACCATAACATAACAGCAGATGCTAATGAAAGCTTGACAAAACCCCACAAATCTGCAAACGCCAACCACGAAAATCCGCTCCAAGCACCATCTGATTTGGTAATGAAAATGTAAATCAGCTGCAAAATAACTATAAGCCACCATGAAGCATTTAGAGTGATTGCTGCTCCAATTAAGCCCCACCCAAGCTTCAGTATTAACAGCCAGCTGAAAAATATGTGTAAGACCAGTGTCAACGCTGAAATCCAGGAGATAACCATGACTTTCCTCTGTGCTTGGAGAAACTTTTGTATGGGAAAATTGAATGCATAAGCGAACAGTTGTGGAATCATCCATAGAGCAAATTTTCCTTCACAAAACCATGGAGACAGGTAAGCAACTGTTTTTGGCGCTATAGGAAACTGAAAACCTATTTGGGCTATAAAAAGGCCTAAGACCTACTTGGTAAATAGCAGGCCCAATTCATTTTTGCATATTCATAATTCTCTTTTCAAGAACTAATCAATCGTAATTTAATTTGTCCAATCAATAATTCAACTTATTTATTTATTATTTATTTTTATTTTTATTTTTATTTTTATTATTTTATTGTATTTAATTTTTTAAAATAAGTTATCAAGTTGGTCCATCTTTTACTATCAGCAGTCAATTGATTATATTCAAAATGGTGACACCGTGACAATGGCATTGCACATAACATACACCTTATCTACGGTTTGCTAATTATATTAGTGAAACGTTTTTAGAAAAACTAAGAATATTCAATTTATTAAGTGGTTGAGTTGACTTCTAAATAAAAATATTATAAGATTCGATACCGGTGGCAGAAGGGAAGCACATTGTTCTAAGTTTAAATATATTTGTCACATGAAGCAGGAACTTATAATAGATCTAGGTCAGGACTTGTTCGACAGACAAACCATGTCCGACATTGATATTATATTCAAGGTACCTAAACTTTGTTGTTTGGACCAGAATCAAACGATGAAGAAGTAGAGGATCGATGAAGCAGAGATAACAGTAAAAAAAACAGTACTGACCAGCAGCGTCTGAAATTTGATTGGTCTCTCCAAATACCTTCAAAATGGGAGGAGCCCAGACATAGATTGGAAGCAAAAAGCAGGCAGTTGCCACCAAAATGACCCATGATCTTTGCATGTATATACCCAGCATTCTGTATTTTCCTGCACCATATGCTTGGCCACACAGAGTCTCCAGGGCACTCCCCATTCCCAACTGCATGATCAATCAAGAGTATATTAGGTCTTATGATCTATGGTTTGATTTTTCTTACAAAACTAAAACTATGCTAAACCCTTTTTTTGCTGTGTGTGGATCAAAGATTATATAACCGTCATGACTCCATAAGCTATATCTTCCAAGGACATGTCTAAGAGGGTATATGGTCGAACTCACCATGACTCCATAGGCTAGACCTGCAATAACCGAGTTCTCAACGGACACGGCAGCCAGCTCAAGCTCTCCCACAAGACCAGCGAAGGTCTGAGTCAGTGCTCCGAGTGAGTACTGACTGATGGCTGTGAAAATCGCCGGACCTGCAAGCTTCCATAACCTCTTCGACTCGTCACCGAACTCTTTAGCGGTCACAGTGAAACGTCCTTCTTCGTGGCCGTTGATATGGTTCTCCTCAAGCAGCGGAGCGTCCAAGGCCATAGCTTCTAGTTATCCCCTTTGTGTTTGTTGTTGTGCAAACTCTGAAACCTATGCTATGGCCAATATCTCTCTCTCTTGTATATAAAATGCCAGGATTTGTCCTTTTCACGCCTTTGGTTGGGTGCAGGCTAAAGTGATTGTTATATGTTGACTAAGAAGGTAATGTATATATACGAATCTGATGTTTCGGGATGGAATATTTCTACACGCGTAAATAGATTTGTCTTTATTTTCATTAACGCTAGAGCTACCTTGCGAGTTGACCATGGTGTAGTAGGAGTCACTTTCCTGTGTTAGAAACACGAGCCTCTAGAGGGGACCAAACCCAGATATATCACTTGCACTGTTCATCGGTTGAAATTATTAAGTAGCAAAACCAAAAACAAATACGCAATCTCTTTGTCTTGTTAGCTTGGAAGTTTTCTACTGCTGAAATCACCCACCAAAGATGAAGATTTGTACTGGTGAAATCCCCCAACAAAGATGCTCAGGTGTTGAGCGCTTAATTGGCTATGAAATCCATCAAAGTTGTTAGGAAATGACTACTCGATTATTCTGTGTGTGATTTGACAAGTTAATAAAAAAAATAGTATATATGAGTTATTACAACAACTCATATATCTTTCGACTTGAAGCATGTTTCAATGTAGTAACTCATATATCTTTCGACTTGAAGCATGTTTCAATGTAGTAACTCATATATCTTTCGACTTGAAGCATGTTTCAAACATATCATTGAGTATATATTTCATTTAGACACAAATGATTACAACAACTCATCTATCTTTCGACTTGAATTATGTTTCAAACATATCATTGAGTATATTTCATTTAGAGACAAACTTTTTTTACTTGAATTACATTATTTTAATTTATTTCACCATATTAACTAGTTTTTAACATCGTATAAAATAAAAAATGTACTTTTATCATCTGTTGTTAACAATTCTCAGTTCGGAAAGACATAATTATGGCGATAAGTGTTACAAGTAGCACTGAAGTCTTGTTTGGTTGTTGGCTGATCAGTCAAAAAATAGTTGATTAACTCAAATCAGCTAGTTGACTTTATAAAAAAATTGTTTGGGTTGTTTGGTTATCAGCTGGTTGGGTTAGCTGATTCGACCCAACCAGCTGATTTTTGAGAAACTCTCCTCCACGAACATTTTAACAAATCAACTGATTTTTTTTATTTTAATGTCAATTTTGCCCTTCTAGTTTTCTCCTTCTTCCTTTCTTGGCTTTTTCATTGCATCTCTCTATTTGGATCTTAGATGTTTACGTTTTTTTTATCTTCTTCTCCCACAATAATTTTGTTTTTTTTATCTTCTTCTCCCACAATAATTTTGGATTTCATGTTGTCAATTATGAGCAAGGAATAATAAGCCCATTATTCAACTCTACTCTTTCTTTCTCCTTTTCTTTCAAGTTCATTCCTTTTTTTTTGAAATTCTGTGGCGATTATCTGTTTAAGCTTTTGAGTTTCTGTAGCGATTTTCTGGAAGAATATCTACATCTTTCTTTTGTAACAATTTCTCAGTTTATGTTCATTGTCTTAGGGCTGAAACTATTGCATTGATACTGATGATAGTCTTCGTGCAGATAGAAGCTAATAAGTTATCATGCTTTCCTTTTTAGTTCAAACTTCCTCGTTTACGTATCCTTGGATTTTGGCCATATGATGTCCACTTATTAGCACATAGTAAAATGGGTTGCTTTGTATTTCCAATGTTGTGAATGATGTTGCTTTGTGGAATCCGTCAACAAGAAAGCATCTTGTTCTGCCCTCTTTGCCTTTTGAACTTAAACGGTACTATGGGACTTGTAGAGTTTATGTTTATGGATTTGGTTATGATAGTATTCATGATGATCACAAGGTTGTGAGGATTGCTCAGTTTGTGGGAGCTGAACCTAAGGCTTTTGACTCTGAGGTCAAGGTTTATAGTCTGTAGTGAAAGCTTTCACTCGCACATCGCCAATATAGTGGCCTCCTTGAATTTAGCTACACTGGATTATTGTGAAGTGTTGGAACCAGAACCTGTGGGTACAAATTTGGACATAGACGTTGGCGTTTTAAGAGACTGCCTCTGTTTAATGGCAAATTTTCAAAGGGAGCGTACTGATGTCTGGGTGATGAACAGGTACGGTGTCAAG
>JAOTJB010000006.1:2755525-2768157 GCA_027123815.1 Erythroxylum minutifolium | reverse complement strand
ATACAAACAATTAAAGAATAATTTTTAATAGATTTTATATTTTACATTAATAAAAATTTATTATTTTATTATTAATTATATATAATTTATTATTAATAATATAGAAATATTATTATTAGGATAAGAAGAAATAATATAAAATATTATTAATTATATACAATTTTTGTAGATCATAATAAATGATTACAGGGAAAAGGGGGTTATGGTTAGAAGAAACAAATGATATTAAGAAACATTATTGAGGGTATATTAGGTAGTATGTACTTATTAGTTTACTTTCCATCCTAAACCTCTCGAATTAGAGGTTTCTTATTTTCAATATTTAGGATGAAATGGAACGTAATATGAAACTCTCGCTTCCATCTCATTCCGTTCTATTTTGTTACGAAACCCTCAACTAAACGATGGAAGTGTATTACATTCCATCCCGTTCTATAACTAACCCCTCAACCAAATAGGTCCTTAGTGAAAAACTTTCTAACTTTTCCGTCTCATCTCTCATCTCTAAACTTTTAGCTTTTCCTTATTCACTTTCAGATGAGGGTCTCGTGATCTCTTAGCCTTCATTGATCTCTCTCATGGAGCTCGATCTTCATCTCTTTCATTGGCAGGTTCCACGGTGGAGTATGGAGTAGTACAATGGCAGTGGATGGGGGCAGTGGTGCGGTGACATGGTGGCAGTAGGTGGCCAGCGATGGTGGAAGGAGGGAGAACACTGAAAATAGGTAAAGAGAAGAGAGAGATGGTGGAAGGAGGGAGAACATTGAAAATAGCTAAAGAGGAGAGAGAGAGACAAAAATGGTGTGGATTGTGGGTTGTTTTGTTTTTGTTTTTATCTTATTGCAATTTAATCCTAAAGATTTAGAAATTTATGGCTGGTATGTTAAATACAACACCAGCCTGTGCTGGATGAAAACTCTGATATTGGTTGGAATTGACGATCGATATCAAAATTAGACAATAAATTCATACTGTCATATCTCTTATATAAAGTGATATGTGTCCATAAATTGGCATGTCATTTGAAATTAATGACATAACATAACAAAAGGATTGATTTTGGACTTTTTACAAAATATAAGGGCTTCTCACAAGATTTTTAAAGCACATGGGGTTATTATAGAATTAATAAAATCATATGAGAGTTTGATGTACTTTATTATTAATAATAAAAATATATTCAAATAATTAATAAAAACAAATAAACCATATAACATAAACACCCCGTCTGATATTGTAAAATTAAGGCAAAGGTAAGAATGATCATTGGTCATATGTAACGTTTGCCACTATTTTTCAGTCGTGCATCGAAGAAAAGGTTTCTTAGCATGTCTCTAAGTAAATTTAACAGACAGCTGTCCATTAAACCAACGTCATCCTCATTTTTTTTTTGTCAAAGTTGAGGTCCATAAAAGGCGAGTGATTGCCAAACTTGCCCTCTTCAGTTTATCTCAATGAAAGTCTCCAATATTGGTTTATGTTTTGTAGCCATCGGTTGTTTATATAATTAAGACATAATTGGTTAAAGATATTCTTTATCTTAGGCCTGTTAAAGATCATATAATAAATATAATTGGTGAATGAAATTATAATGAGATATAGTTATAAGATTTATATTATATATATATATATATTACCTTTAAATTATTTCTTATTGTTCCTTTATTAAGATTAAACATTTACAAATTAAAAAGAGTAGCACGCATTGGCCTCGCTTGGTTGTTGGCTGGCCAGTCAAAAAATAGTTGATTGACTCAAATTAGTTAGTTAACCTTATACAAAAGCTGTTTTTAATTGTTTAGTTATCAGTTAGTTGGGTTGGTTAATTTAACCCAACTAACTGATTTTTTAGAGGCTCTCCTACACGAGCATTTTAACGAATCAGCTGATTTTTTTATTTTAATGTCAATTTTGTGCTTTTGGTTTTCTCTTTCTTGCTTTCTGGGCTCTTTTCTTTCATCCCTCTGTTTGGATCTTAGATGTTCACGCTTTTCTAGCTTCTTCTCCCACAACAATTTTGTATTTGCGTTGTCAATCATGAGCAACGAATAAGAAGCTCATTATTTAACCCTACTCTTTCTTTCTCCTTTTCTTCCAAGTTTATTTCTTATTTTTGTTGGGTGGTTGCTGTATCGATTATCTGTTTAAGCTTTTGGGTTTCTATAGCGATTTTTTTGGAGGAATATCAACATCTTTCTTTCATAACAATTTCTCAGTTTATGTTCATTGTCTTAGGGCTGAAACTATTACATTGATACTGATAGACTTCGTGCAGATATAAGCTAATAAGCTATCATGCTGCCTTTTTAATTCAAAATTCCTTGTTTATGTATCCTTGGATTTTGGCCATATGATGTCCACTTATTAGCACATAGTAAAATGGGTTGCTTTGTATTTCTAAAGTTGTGAATGATGTTGCTTTGTGGAATCCGTCAACAAGAAAGCATCTTGTTCTGCCCTCTTTGCCTTTTGAGCTTAAATGGTAATATGGGAATTGTACTTGTAGAGTTTATGTTTTTGGATTTGGTTATAATAGTATTCAAGATGATTACAAGGTTGTGGGGATCGCTCAGTTTGTGGGAGCTAAACCTAAGGCTTTTGACTCTAAGGTCAAGGTTTATAGTCTGAGACGGAAGTCTTGGAAGAGGATAAAAGATATGCCTTACTGTATTCTTTATCCTGGAATGAATGGGATTTTTGCTATGGAGCTTTGCATTGTGGTTAGTGAAAACTTTGACTTGAACATCACCAATATAGTGGTCTCCTTGAATTTAGCTACACTGGATTATTCTGAAGTGTTGCAACCAGAACCTGTGGGTACAAATTTTGACATAAACCTTGGCGTTTTAAGAGACTGCCTCTGTTTAATGGCAAATTTTCAAAGGGAGCGTACTAATGTCTGGGTGATGAACAGGTATGGTGTCAAGGAGCCATGGACTAAATTGTTCTCCGTTGCTCAACATGAAGTGGCTCGAATTCTTAGGTATCTCAAGCCTTTGCCTTATTCAAAGAGTGGAAATGAGGTTTTGGTGGTTCAAGATGATAGAGAACTTTTTTGGGATGACCTAAAACGTAAACAAGTAAAAAATGTTTTCATTTGTGGTGCTCCACGAATCTTTGAAGTGGACATTTTTGTTGAAAGTCTTGTTCCACCCCATGTTAGTTAGAAGGTCTGACGTGAACATGGATTATGAAACTGAGGAGCAGAAAAACAGGAAGAAGAGGTAACTCATTATACGGTGTGTGACTATATAGGTCAGCTTCCTGTTTATACATCTCAACTGATGTAACTAAATTTCATGTCCCTTTGGTGAGCAAGGGATGATTTCCTGTCAGAGGGTTTCAAGTTGATCTTATAAGAAGCATGAGAAGATTGAGAGGAACACATAGGTATTTACTTACCTGTGTTGTGATATTTAAGCGGACCTGAACCAGAGCATTGTGCTTTAGAAACTTGGGAGTTTATTAGGACTAGTCTGTTGCAGATAGCATCAAATTAAATTTGACCTTATATGTTCTTTCGCCTTTTATGACCAGCTCTATTTAATTTTGCTTCTTTGCTTTGTTTTGCAGGAAGAAAATTTGAAACAAGAGAAGAAGCAGGTTAATCATGGTTAAATAATTGATGAGAACTAGTTGAAATTGTTACTAACTCAGAATCTCTGCTGTTACATTAGTGAAGTAATAACCTCTTTCAGTTTTGTTTCAAATGTTCATATGGTTGGCACTAGATATTCAAGGCATTGTATGTTATGTGAAAAGTCTTTATGTAACTTCACAGGCTCTGAAACTCAATGGTTGTGCCACCTGCTGACCAACATTTTGCCTTTGGCACTAATGCTGGATTTGTTACCAATTTCTAGCCTAACTAGGAAATGTTCAAATTAACTTGCCTTTTAATTGCCTTGCTGGATAATATAGATGTTTCTCATCAATTTATGGATTCAACTTGTAGTATAATTAAATTGGAAATTAAAAATTTGAAAATAAAATAATTAAAAAAATAAAATCAAGTAACTTTTGAATTGATAAAAAATATAAATTGAAAATTTTCAAATTAAGTAATCATCCATCTAAATTAAAAAAATAAACCAAGCAAATGAGAATTTAATAAATAAAGATAAATTAATTTAAAAATAAAATGATGTTTTAGGATCATTTTTAACATAAAAATAAATAATGTGATTGGTTCAGATATTTTAATAAAAATTTTGTTAAATTCTAAAATTGTAATAAATAATTAATTTATTTATCAAAAATCTAAGATTAATATAAATTACAATATATACCGATAGTTATTTTGTATATATCCCAATAGTTATTTTGTATATATCCAATTAATCATAGGAGATATGTTATTCTTTAAAAAAGGAAGAAAATATCATGCACTTAAGTATGTATCTTAACAAAATATTATAGATGTATTAGATATTAAAATTCAGATTACACTACATTGAAAATAAATTGATTATATTTTTTAATTAATATAGTCGTAATTTCACAATTTTTATTATAATATTCATATCCTTATAATTTTTTTAAAGTCATGTTCTCATAAGTCATTTTACACATAAACAATTAATACTAAACAGCTAATTTTACCAAACATCTCTAACAAATAGCTAATACAATCTACTGATCAAATCAGCTGATAGAATCAGCTATCAGCTAACAGCTAAATGCAATCAGCTGATTGTCAAACAAAGCCTTAATCTTTTTTTCTTGTTTCACCAAGACCGAGTAAAGGTCAGATAAAGATTCCATACGGGAAAAGGTTCTCACGAAGGATTTGAAAAAGTGATACTACTATTAGGCACCCAATACAATTTAATTATTTGCTCCGGTTGGAAGATGGTCTTCGGAAACCAACTTTCCAATTTCCATGTGAGAAAGTACTAAAAATGGATGGACAGGTAAAATATATGGATAGTGAGACGTGAACCAACCTAGAATCCAGAGCTTGAGGAAAATTCACACATGGCAATACCCTTTTTCATGTCTTGAAGACAGCTACAAAGGGAGGGAGCTCAATTATGCATCCAACCAAATGAATATAGCCAAAGACTGAACCAGCAATCCTCACCAGGATTCCTATTAGTGGGTCATTCAAAGAGGTGCCATCAAGTAACGCTAGAACGTGGATAAGACCCAGAAAAAAGTTGCATAATTTTAGAGGAGAATGGCTTCAGCTTTCATGAGCATAAGGACAGATAGTAGGTTAGGGGTCCAGATACACGATTTCTGCTTGCACAGAGGCTCGTCGAAAGCGGAGCAGCTGTTTTACCATCCCCCATCCTCCATTAGTTGGGGCTGGCTTAATTGTCATTCTTTCAAGCATAGGAGAGTTTGAAAGGAGAAAGTTAATGAAGTCAAGTTCAGCTTTAACACCAGATATGCCGACTATTTTTATAAATTGCAATTGGCCAAACAGACAGTTCCATTTATCGTCTTCTGAAAACTTAGTCACTGTGACAGCAGAATTCTGTTCCTCAGGACGAGCCTAAAAAAAATAACAAGATGTCAGAAATTTACAATTAATCATGTGGTTCACAAAATCGATAATGACATAGGAAATTGAAAGAAAGCAAGAAAAAATAGAAGTTAAAGTATAAGAAATCACAAATCAAAATCTTCACACAAGGACATGAAATGGAGCTTAGTAGCTTACCAGCATCTCAAGTTCTTGTAAATTAGGGGCACTTCTTAGGAGGCATAACGCAGCTGAATTCTCCTCCAAATCATTAAAGTTAATGCGTATGGAAAGGTAATTTAGATCAATGCATGGTTTTGGCAGCTTGCTTGGTATGTTTCCCATAGCCAAGTACTGAAACAAACAACAGATTCAGTAGAAAGCATACATCTCTACTCTATAAACAAATGCCAAAAATTAGGAATTCAAATAGTTCATTAAATTGTTCTTAAAAGCACCAGAATGATGATTGAAGAAAGCTAAATAATCAGAAAGCGTGACAAGAGAATAAGTGTTAGAGAAACAGATAAATTTTGTTGCAGTCACAAAGACAATGAATGCATACAACCTATGAGTTAAACAACTTTTGGAGATCTGACAAATTATATGAAGGGACCATTACCTGTAAAAAGTAACTCTGAACCTCAAGTCGTCTGATGCGAGGCAGGTTGGCAAAGAAGCTTAGCAATTTACAATAACCTCCACTAGCCATTCTTGGGTCATTTTTGACATTCTCATACAAGCCAATAGAAACTAGGGTCAGCTGAAACGTATTCTCAAAACTAACATCATCAAAAACACCTCCAATGTCAAAGAACTGAAGATTTGGCGCATTTATATTCAGATGACTGAAACCATCAAAGTTCATCAATGTCAACCTCTCCAGCAGAGGGCAGCCAGAAATAAGATTTTCAAATGCATCTTGAGCCAAGGTAATGTGCTGAAGGTCGAGACTCTTCAAATTTCGGAAGCCTTTAAATGATGGTGGTGGTTTTAGCAAACAATTGAATAGCTCCAAATGAGTCAAATTCTCATAAGAGAATAAACATGAAGGCAGTTTGTAACGTTGTCCCTTCCATATTTCAAGTATGAACTCCTTGATCGGAATTCTTGACAAATGAAGAATCCATCTATCAATGTCAGGAACTCCGAGAAGGTCTCTATGAGAAAGTTTAAACTTGTAGATTGGGCCATGGTGAAGTAAGAGGATATGATCTACAACATTGACAAGCTTATTCTTGATAATACCTTGGTCTTGGGTAGATAATGTGAGACAGTTATTATCAAATACAAGATGTGGGATTTTGGCCCATCTGTACCTCCACTTCTTTGATATAATGCATGTTCTCACAGCGTCCCTAAGTGGCAACTGCAACAAGATTTGCTCTAAAATATGTCCAGGTAGGCTGCTGATCCTGTCAAGCTCCGTCTCAGTATCACATGGGAACTTGGGTGGATCTCTATGCATCTGATATATTCAAAGTTAAGGAAGTTAAAAGCATGAATAAATAATATGAACGAAAGCCAAGGACTTTCATGAATTCTTAAAAAGACATTGGCCATTTATGAATAATTACCAATATGCATCAACTAAAAAACAAAAGTTTTTTTTAAAATTTAAATCATAGTTTAAAATTGAAAATCCCAATATAGTATCTCAGAAGTAAATCATCTGTTTCCTTCACATCTTTTATCTGCAACATGAATCCAACAAGATGGCCAGAGGGAATCAAGAAAATATAAATTAATCACCATGAAACACTTTCAATGAGTTGGATGTGATGCAGAGACAGTAAACATAATTTTAGATACTCCCATGGAAAGATACATTTAATAAGTGTTATGCACGTAAAATTCAAGTGAAAAAGAAATTACAAATTCATGTAAAAAGAAGTAGAAGCAAACTCTTAATTTTGTAAATTACATGAAGGCGCAAATTTTCCAGAAACAAAGGTGGGGGATATCACGCAGAAGATTAATTCCATCAATTATAAACAGTAACTCTTAATATCAACATTACTCGTATACCCCTTTGAACTAGGCGTGGAATTCTCAACATGCAAATCCCTATATCAATTAGTTTAATTTGTTTAATCAAACTAGAAGCCAGAAAGCATGTGTAAGAATTTCAACCACAACAAGATTCAATGGCCCAGTAGTACAGACAGAAATGTGATTCAACCAATACAAAACACACGCAGCAAAGAACATATATAATTCTTGACAAACGAACTGCAACACCCAGACAGATTTTAAGAACGTATCAACTTCGAAACATGACTCAGACAATGCAACTATCGACTGTGCATTATTAAAGAAGACAGTGCAGAATCCACCAAAAACATCGGTAGCTGACCATGTTAGTCATATTCACCGCAAAAGCATCCGAAGCTGTCAAAACCTGCGAATTAAGACCGTACGACTGGGAAATGCACAAAATGCGATTCTACGTTTAACTAGCACGTCAAACAAAGAACAGAAGAGGATTGAGGAGGAGCCTAATTTTGTTCTTCTTATCTTTTACCTGGAAAGGAAGGTGTTGATGAATGGATGAGGTTTGGAATCGGGTCGGGTCTGCGAGTGTGAGTTAGAAAGAGAACACTGCGTTTGGATGTTGTGAAATCATAACCACCTCGGTTTCTTTCCCTCGTTTCCTTTCACCCAGATAAGATGCCTCACAAATTTAAGGGCAGGTTTGCAAAAGAAAAATTGAATTAGGGACCTTCTATGAATTTATTGAAAATTGAAACCCCTAAACATAAAAATGATCTTATTTTTAATCAATACCATAATTCCATTGCCGGGATTTGAACCCGGGTCGCCTGGGTGAAAGCCAGGTATCCTAACCGGACTAGACGACAATGGATTTACGCTCCTGAGTTTCCTTTATTTGTTTAAACGAATCTTTTTTGTCTTGGAAAGCCACGACAAAAAGTCGGATACGCTTATGACTCTTTCTGCAGTCGATTACCCCATTTCTTCAGTCTTCCACCAAAACTATTGATGGTGGCGGTGGACACTTTACCATTATGTGCGTAGTAAGTAACTTCAATAAAAAGTGATACAACGAAACTTAATACAAATTTCGCAAACAAGTTTAAAAGTAATTAGCTTTATCCTTAATTAATAGAAAATTTATTTTCGATCAATAAAAAGTGATGAAAACCGAATTACATATTATATAAAACTAATTAACACCAATCGAATAAACATTTATCGTTAAAAAATTTAATAATATTAATAGATTTGGTTGTTATAATTGTCGTATTATTGAAAATTGGCAACTTTTCAACTTAAAACATTTTGTCGACGCCGAGAGAAAAATGGTTATGAACAGTCACTATGATCAGTAACTAAATTCAGTCAGTGTCGTATATGACTGCATGTTTGTTTGGTAATGTGTCTAAGATTCAAATTTTCAATTACTTGAAGGACCAAACTAGTTCATCATTTCATCAAGGTTTGCCTACAATGTTCCCTAACAATACTAAATTTTTCAAAAGTATGATAGATTAACCTTTTGAGAATTTTTTTAATTTAGTAATTGTGTTTTAAAAATTTTTAATTAAGTGGTCAACTTTTTTTAATTTTAACAACTTAGATTAAAACGTTTTTTTATTCGCATTTTGTTGATTTGATTAACGAATTTTGTTTTATCTATGACATATAGATGTTCACGTAAAAAATTAATTGTCGACTAATCATTTACGGAAACTAAAATACTGAAAATAACTTACATGTTGAACTAAAATTTTAAAAATTTGAACATTGAAATCAAAATTTTCAAAAAAAAATTAGTGATTTAAAATATGTTATTTTATGTCTAAAATAATAATGAAATTCTCTACATATCAAAAACGAATTTTTACAATCAAACCGTATATATAAATAAAAGTCAAACTATTAATCTATTATTACATTCATAAAAAAATTTGTATTGACAATAAAAATAATAAATTAATTTAATTTCAACCCTCAATTAATTAAATCAAATTAAAATAAATTAAAATTAAAATTAAAATTAGAATTCTAATATTTATTTTTACCTTAATTTAATTCAACTCGAAAGTAATCAAATTTAATTGAGTATTTGGAATTGAGTTTAAATTTTTTTATGACTACTTGTTCGTTCCAATCTATTACCAATTTTAATTATTATTATATTTTCTCCTTGAAAAATTTATCCCTTTTTTAATTAAATTAACTTATTTTATAAATTAACCAATTGTTATAAATTAAAATAAGCTTATTATTTTATTTAAATGATAAATTTTTTAAATTTTAATCATCATTATTATTAAAAATTGATCTGCTTATTAATTAAATTAACTTATTTTATAAATTACTAACCAATTTTTATAAATTAAAATAAACCTATTATTTTTGTTTAAATGATGATTTTTTTTAAATTTTAAATATTTTATGATTTAATTTCTTATCTAATTTTTGAAAGGTATAGAATATTACTTTTGCTCGTATGGAATGGTACCTGGAATCGTTGACATGGGAAAGGTTATCCACCAAGAATGGCAAGTTTCCAGTCACGAAAAGTCCAAACTTGATTTTTCTGATGCTTTGATGCATGCACCCTTCTCAGTTACACTTTCTTAAGCGAGGTGAAGTGTTATATTTACTTGCAAGTATTGTCAATGTTGCCTAACCTAACTCGTTGAGAAATATGTCTGATGGATATATAAGAGAGACAAGAGAGGTCACCGAAGATTGCAGACGTTTGACTTTTCATTCCTATTCTCACCGCCAAAAGGACCGCAGCTTCCGTGCTTAGACAACATCTCATTAAGAAGGTCCAAGTCAAAATGAACTATTGCTATCTCTCTTTCTCTATCACACCAATTCTTCATTATCAATATCTTGTGCTCTCTAGCAGGTTCCAGGCCCAGCGTTTCATGTCTAATCGAATCTCGAAACAAGAAAATGGGAAACTGTCAGAATGTTCGAGCTATTAAAGGGTATACGAACTGCAATTTCTTTTGCTTTTCTACTGTTTCATGATGTCAGAAGATACAAATGGGGATAAATAATGCTTCTTGTTTTCTGCTCAGAGGATCCAACTTGATGATGAAACAAATGGAATCCCTGAATGAACGACATGAAGGAATAAAGAGTATGAGTGTCGGAAATCTCTGTGACTTGTCGGGAAATTCGAAGCTTTGCATCTGTGTGGTGACATGGAACATGAATGGACAGGTGAAACCATACATCTCTTGTTTGATAGCTGCCACACCTTAAGCCCTTTGAGAACATCTTAATGTTGTGTGAGTTTCTCATATCTGCGGTGTCCTTTCAGGTGTCTTACCAGGACTTGGTGGAACTATTTGGGAGAAGCAGAAACTTTGATCTACTTGTTGTGGGTTTGCAAGAGGTACCTCGAAGGAACATGGCTAGATTACTACAGGCAGCTGTCGTAGATACCCACACGTAAGACCAAACTAACTGTCCTTCCTTATCTGTTAATTTCTTAAACTTCCAACCTTTTTTTCCATAGAAATATTAAAGTTTTGTTTCTTTTTAGTTGTCAAGAAAATAAAATTTCAGAAATTTCATATATTAATTGGAATTTATATGACACTTTTAAAAATGCTATCTCCAGTTATATTTTAACCAACAAAACTAAAGTTTATAATAACATCATATACATAATCATAATCTAAAAATCTATATTTAACCCAAAATATAAAAATTTTAAAAGTTAATTCTCATGAATGTGATTTTGGTTTAATTCTCATGAATGTGATTTTGGAATCTTATTGCGGAGGCATTTTATAGATAAAGAGACATAATCATATTTAATATTTCGAGGTGTCCATTGCAAAAATACAAGGAAAATGATAATTTATATATAGTTTTTACATATTTTATACGTTCAGATGCAGGCTTCTCGGGAAGGCTTTAATGCAATCTCTTCAGCTCTACGTATTTGGGCCACAGAATTCAGGCGTATTCATTAGAGGTAAGAGAGTCTTCTCAACCTTCTTCGATACTGGATTTGGAGTCCCAAAGTTAATATTTCTGAACTGGTTTCTTGTAGAATTAACAGTTGATAAGCATTCCTTTGGTGGCTTCGGTGGACTGATTAGGAGGAACAAAGGAGCTGCAGCAATTCGTATA
Organism: Erythroxylum minutifolium; assembly: GCA_027123815.1. Lineage (NCBI taxonomy): Eukaryota > Viridiplantae > Streptophyta > Magnoliopsida > Malpighiales > Erythroxylaceae > Erythroxylum > Erythroxylum minutifolium. Next base: position 2,756,558 of record JAOTJB010000006.1, on the reverse strand, counting down.
AACTACAAGGGAATTATAATGGTCTTCATTTCTTGCCACCTTTCTGGTAATTTGTTAATTAATTCTTCTTCTTTTTGTTTGCTTTGGTTTTCACATTATATGTACTTCTTATATCTTATTCTTGACTTGTGTTTTGTGAGAGGTCAGCTCATGCTCACAACGTAGAAGAGAGAAACTGGCAGTGCCAACACATCACACATAACCTGTTCTCCAAGAACCTGAACCCTTACGCTCTACCAGCACATATCACAGTCTGGTTAGGCGATCTTAACTTCAGGATTCAGGGGATCGATACATACCCTGCCAGAAATTTGATAGACAAAGACCTTCACCGAGTGAGTTGGTTTTAGTAGCTCATCGCCTTTGTATCCATTGAGTTTCTTTAGACTTAATTCACTACACCTATTCTTTTCACGGTTAGAAGATATCCTTAACTCCAAACATTTGTACTAGGTTTGACTTTTGAGTTTTGACTTCACAGTTGCTCACCAGCAAAGATCAGCTATTACAAGAAGCTGCAAGAGGGAGGATTTTCAGCGGATTCTGCGAAGCGACACTGACATTTAAACCAACGTATAAGTACAATGTTGGAAGCAGCAATTATGACACAAGCTACAAGGTATCAGCTTCTGAGTTCTGAGTATCTTTTATCATTCAGGAAACAATAAAGCAAAGGACGATAAATAGCTGCATAATGTAATATTAAATTTTAAAAAATTATTATTTTTTAGTTATAATAAATCTTTCTAAATTTAAATTTGATAAAATTTTAATTAACTTAAATTTAATATATTAAATTTAAGAAATTATCTTGCTCTTTCTACATTTGCTCTTTCTACATCAACCTTGTTATAAGCGCTGCATGGTTTTCGCAAACATGCATGATCATGAGAGACCTATGACCTGACATATGATTTTGCTGCAACCTTGGACCTTAACAGGTGCGAGTTCCATCGTGGACCGATAGGATCTTGTTCAGGATCGAGGACAGCGACAAGATTAGTGCTACTGTACATTCTTACAAATCAGTCGA
>JAOTJB010000006.1:2737043-2749942 GCA_027123815.1 Erythroxylum minutifolium | reverse complement strand
TCAATACATTCTTACTACTTTAATTTAACTAACCATTATAATAAAATCCTACTAACACTGTAATAAATAATTAAATTCTAAAAATTATTCTATCATGACCTCATAATTTATTTAAATCATGCTTAACTAAACGAAAAATTTCAAAGTATGTATCATTTATAATTCTAGTATGGTAAAACACTGATGTTTGTGGTATATAGAAGGGAGTATATTATGTGATAAATATACAACCATCATAACGCACAAATTTGTGTTTTATCATATTTAGATAATTATGATATTTTGAGGATGAGTTTTGGTGCTTAATTGCAAATGCATCATACTTATGTATTAGTTTCATCCAATTTTAGGCCAAGTGGGAGAAAGTTGGAAGTTGCCATAAAACAACTTTCTAAAGTGGCCTAAAAATTAGGGATTGAGGCTTATAACTTTCCATCCAAATACAACTATTCAAATTTGATATTATTACGAAAAATTATTAATATAAAAAATTCTCATCCGTTAATTAATTATACATTAATACTTGATGGACGTATCAGATTAAAAGAAAGGACATATAAAATTGGTCCTCTCTGTGCCCTAATTTACACGGTTAAGAAAAACTTACACATCCATCATAAAAGAACGTGTAAACTAAAGAAATGGAGAAAGGGAGAGAAATCAATTTTTCTACGCAGAGAAGGTATCCATTATCAAGATCAAACATCACATCTTCATTAAATCTAGGTGTGTCAAAATTATTAGTTTCAAGATCTTTTATAATGTAGAGAAATTCAATTTCTCCTTACACAGCTCCAGAGCAATCCCTAGAGGAAAGGAAGTTGCAGATACCAATCATCAAGAAGAATATGTTAATTAGATTTGTAATATGCACGTTCATAGATGGAACAAGAACACTGTAATACAATCATATGGAATAGTCTGAATTCGTTTCCTCTATGTATGGGCACCATAGTGAGACTGTATCACTACTGACACTAACCCCAGATTCTGATTTCCTTAAATCTACCTGAATTTTCAACAGACTTGAAACTACTTCCTCCATACCTGGCCTTCTTGCAGGTTCTTGTCTCAGACAGGCCACGCTTACTTTGGCTAATCTCAAAGCAAATTCTGTCTCAGGACTTCCTTTGAGCTTAGGATCAATAAACGAATACAACCCAGCTTCTGGATTCTCTTTTTCCATAATTGAAACTATTGTTTTTGAAAGTAGTACTTCTCTTCCCCCTTGCATGAAAACAGCATCTCTTCCTGTGATGAGTTCTAACAGAACAACTCCAAAAGCATAGACATCGATCGTGGGAGTCACTTGTCCTGCCTCTATATATTCAGGTGCCATGTAACCTCTAGTTCCTGCAACATGTTTGGTCTCGTTCGTTGTTGCTGCTCTTGCAAGACTGAAGTTCGCAATCTTTGCCCTTAGATTGCTGTTGAGCAGAATGTTGCTGCACTTGATGTCCTTATGAACGTAGGCAGGTTCGGCGAAGCTGTGGAGGTAATGCAATCCATTAGCAACATCTATAGCAATCTGAATCCTCCTATGCCAAGTTTCGTTTTCTTCACATCTTTTGGTAGAAGAAAGCCACTCTCTCAAAGATCCGTTTTTCATATACTCAAACACGAGATAGTAACAGCCGCCATATTCGCAAAGACCGTGGAGTTTAATCAAATTGAAGTGGTTGATTCTCTTCAAAATCTTCACTTGCTTCGACACATCTTTGCTTATTCTCTTAACAGCGAAAATCTCTCCACCAAACTCTCCGGAATACACAGAACCCTTAATCGTACGCTCCGGACTGAAGTTATCAGTAGCTTTTTTCACTTGCTCAATTTCGAAAACTTTCAATCCTTTCTCGAAACTCGCAATTTCAACACGAATATCTTCCAGGGAGAACCATTTTCTGCGTGGACCGCTAGCTCGAGAGTCGTCTTTTCTCCTTTTACGACGTACAAGGACGACGGCTAGACTGATACTCACCACGAGGAAACAACAACTTGAGGCCAGTGCAACGATTTCAATCAATTTTCTCTTTGATTTATGTGCTTCAGAACCAACAATTACCGGAGGAGAAATCTGCGGCGGACTTCCATGAATTGAAGTGTTTGAACTCATTGGTGAATTAGGCAGAGGAACCAGAATAGTCGTGTTAGGATGAAGATCTGGGTTTTCTCCCAAGCCATTTGCTTCAAGTATACTCTCTTTGGTTGTTTTGAACCTTTGAGCAATATCAGCAATTTCGTCGTCAGAACTGAGTGGCAAAGTCAGCAGATACTTCGTACCGTCGAAAACTTGATTCTTCGTAGGACAAGCACAACGAAGAGGGACCCGCAGTTCCATACCAGGATACAAATTGTATTCCCCGTAAGGATTTTCACGCAAAAGCGAAGCGCATGTGGTAAGTCCTTCATAAGCCTCAGTCGCTATCTGATAATAGGTCCCTTCTGTGACAGATACAGGAAATGTGGTGCTGGCCTGATAATACTTGCCTGAACAAGTACAAGTTACAGGAATTATAACCTCTTGGTTGACAGGAAAAACTGACACAGTTTTAACATCGTTGATTCTGGCCAATTCCCTATAATTCGCAGATGTCAGGGCTGAGATATCACGCACCGACTTGCAGGAAGCTTGAGATTTGAATATGAGAAAGGCTTTACAGGATTGTTCTGCATTGCAGGTGTAAAGAAATGCAGAGGACGGCCCTGTTTCATCATTTGCTTTGCAATCTAGAGCTGAAAGTCCAGAGTAGTTTTGCTGGCCCTTACTTGAAAAAATGAGGAAGCTTAATACCAGCAAACCGAGGAACAACTCGATCATACTGGAGAAACGAGTACTAGGGAACTTCAGAGAGTTAAGGATCTTAATTAGGACGGTTTAGTGCTTTGGTTAAGCTAAATAAGCTACACAAAGCCTACCTGATATCAGTAACTTTCTGGGTTGTCTTGTTTCATTCAATCCTGATACCCTTTTATTTCAGCTGACAAGCAGCAATGTTTTAAGAACTAGAATACAAGTGTTCTTCGTCAGCATAGACTTGACTTGGTTTTAAAATGTTCAACAGATTGTTACTGTTACAGACCAGAAATTCTCTTCAAGTCCCACACAAATAATAATCTAAACCTATGTTGCTGATTTCCTGATGCTACTGCTAATATTTTATTCCTGTTGAACTGGCCTACTTACAATTATCTCAATCGCTCGCAACCGTAGAATAATTTATAGTATGTAATAATAATTTTTGATCAGTTTCATTTCTAGAAAACTGACCTGGAGAGTTAGCTACATAGACCGCAAGCAACTCCTAAGAAATAGAATAAAAAACAGGAAGAATTCCTAAACAAATACGTATTTGGATGGCTTCTTTCATTTGTTTATTGTGTCTACTGGTTTCCTGTAAAGGAGATATAGAAATAATATAGAATGGTCTTGTATTGTCTTGATGCATTTGGAAGGCAGAAAAACCAAGACACCATGGTCCGAACTTCTGAAACATGCTTTGCTGGTTGGACGCGATAAGTGCTAGACCAAGTCCTGTGATGCTTAGTTTTTTATTGCTCTTGATCGTGAACTCAATTTTGCAGAGGTCAACCTTGATGTGAATGATTTGGGCTTTGCTAAGCTGGTACAAGGAAATTAATACAATGGTTAAAAACCTAAAAATTTTCCGGTTTGTTAATTGTCAATTTTAGAAATTAATAAGTTTTTATAAACTAAATAAATCAATTAATTTTTATTTAATAATTTTTTAAATTAAACTTTAAAATTTTCAATAAATAAAGACAGCCTCTTTTAATCAGATTTCAAATTCTTTAATTTTATTAAATCTTAAGTCGATTTTAAGGCAACCTAATATCGATTAACCTTTTAAATCTTAAATGTCTTGTTTTATTAGATTAACTCCGAGTTTAGTTTTTAAAATATCGACAAATATTAACTTCACAACAACAGTAACAAATACAATAACAATTCAGTTAGGTCTTCCTAGTTGTTGCAATTTATGATACTTTTGTTAACTCTGTTAACTAGATTGACTCCTATGCATGCAAAGGCATAAGATGCCATGCTTAGAAAAGGTAAACTTTTTTTAAAAAATATTTATTTAGCTAATACATTAAAAAAAAGAATTTTGTATAAAATACGTCTTTTGTTTAAAATCTTGTAATATTAAATTATGGATCTTCTCTTCTATATAAATTATTTATATTATGTATCTATTTTATTATGGGAATGATTCTTCTATTCTTGTGGCATAATCAAAGTTAGTTAACTAAGTTTGTTCCAAGATTTTATAAAATTAAAATAATTTATTTTAATATGAATTAAAGTAGTCAATAATCTTTTTGGTTTATAAGATGAGGCTAAATTGAGCTCATATTCTTATATTTTTTCAATATAATTGAAGAATCTGAACAAATGATAGGAAAAGATTGCCCTTACTTATAAAAATGTTAAAGTTTAATTGAAAAATAAGCCTGTTAAATAAAATTAATGGATTTATGTTAATTTATCAAAACTAATTAGTTTATAAAAATTGAATGATTAATTAATAAAGTGATCATTTTTTAACAATAACAAGTATTAAACTAAATCAAACTGAAAAAATAAAAATTGAGTCAAAAAGTTAACTAATTTAAAATCTTTATTATTAAATTTTATTGCTTGTTTGTTAACATATTCTTTGAAATTCTTATTGAAAATTTACGCGATATAGGCTTGGTTTGAGGAGTGGTAGCAGTTGTTGAAATCAACCTGTTGAAATGAATAAATACTTATATGTTTGGAATTGCTGTTTTGGTAACTACTGAAATGTGAAAGTAGGTGTTTGGCAAGTGTAGTTGCGGTTGCTGAAAAGAGATAAAATAATTAAAAAGCCAATTTATTTAATAACTATTAATTATTGTTTAAATAATTTAAAAATATATTATTAGTCATATAAATTTAAAATTATAAATAATAAAATATTAAATAAAAATAAAATAAATTTAGTAAATAAAATATTTCATAAAAATATATATCATTAATCATATTAATTAAGAGTATAATAAAAAATAATACTTGTAGTAAAAGTTATTAATGAAAAGTAAAATTTCTATCGCAGAAACAGTCTTTTACCATAACTTTCTTTCTACTTATTGATTTCTGTGATAGCACCACACTTTTTTCCAATCTTCGGTTATTTATTGTAGATCTAAACATATGACTGTATTTAAAAATTGCGATAAATAAATACTTATTCTTACCGTACCACTTATCTAAACTTAGCCGTAAATGATCAAATATACTAAAAGAAAAGAACAATGAAATAGGAAACGGAGCCGTAGACACACGCGTACACGAAGATTTCTCTCGTGCTCTTAAGTCGAAAAATTGTAAGCACCAAAGAACAAGAGCGAGACTACCAAATTCCAGACATCATTTGGTGAAATTCATCGAAATCTAGTGCCTCATTTCCATCAAGATCAAAAGCTCGAATCATGGTTTCACACTCTTCCATGGACTTCAAGTCTCCTAAACGATTAAGCACCTTCTGCAACCCTCTAGGAGTGATACACCCATCAGTGTCCTGCGCTTCAAAAATCTCGAAAGCTCTTCTAAGATCATCTTCATCAAGTTCCTTGTCCCCTTCCACCAACTTGAAAAACTCGCTGAACTCTAACAAATTGTCCCCGTCTATAGCAAAGACGTTAATAGTGTTCTGAACTCTGTCACCTGGCATGCACTGCCGTATAGAAGCAAAATAACCACCAACCTCCTCACTCGAAATCCACCCATCACCGTCGATGTCCAACTGTTGGAAGACCTCAAGGAGCTCCTCTTCTTTTGCTACTTTTGGGTGTTATGTTGGCTGTGGATGCTGAAGATGGAGCAGAGAACCCAGATTTCAGGTAAATACGAGAAAGGCTTGGCTTCAATCTTCTGTTGGTGAACCATTTAAAGGGCCTGCAGGAAAGCTTCAGACTAGAGGTGGCCATGGTATTTTTCTGCCAGCAATGTGCATATACATGTACAAGTTTTATATAACAGTTAGCTTAGTAAAAGCTGCCATTGGGAATCACCTCACTGACAGGGAACTACAGTAGGTTTCTAGTAAGACATTAAACTGGCTTCCCAAGAGTTAATAAGAGCCTTCTCAGGTTGGGGATCAAACTACTGGGAGAGGTTTCTTAGGATCTTGAAGTTGTTGGCTCAATTCATGTTATTAAAATTTCAATTCTAATTTTATTTATAAATTATTACACTCAAACACATAAATAATAATAATTTATTGATAAAAATAAGGCTTAATTATAATAAAAACCCTAAACTTTACTCAATTTTATAATTATAGCGCGATCTTTAAAAAGTAATAATAAAATGCTCAAACTTTCAATTTTTTTCAATTTTAATCAAAACTTCAAAAAGTGGCAATAAAATGCTCAAATACTCATTTTTTTTCAATTCTAACCCAATTTGCTGACGTAGACACTAACATTGGGTTAGAATTTAAACTAAAAACCCTAATCATGAATACACATCAACTAAAACTAACACAACAAATGAAGATTAATGGAATGATGTCATTTAATCACATAATTAGAACGACATCGTTATTTAAAAATGACTTAAATTAGATTACGCAATTGACAACCTCACACCTCTATTTCAATTTTTCCCTTCGTTTTCAGTTTTTTTTTCTTGACACACTCACCCACCCTTCAATTTTCAAATAACGCAACCTTGATGCCCTCATGCTGAGGGCATCGAGAGAATGAACTGAAAACAAAGAGCTTGCTGGTATAGTACGCTATGATGTGAATAATTTATGGCGTCAGAAGAACAAACAGAAATTGGGAGCGTTGGGAGAACAAGCAAATAACAAAGGGCTAAAGCTACGTAAATTAATTTAGGGATTCTATTTTTAACAATAATGTCGTTTTATTAATTTTTATTTGTTGTGTTAATTTTGGCTGATTTGTATTAATAGTAAGGATTTCTGAAACACGTGGCAAGTTATATCAACAAATTTAATGTAGGCACTAACGTCGAGCTAGAATTGGAAAAAATTGAAAGCTTGAACATTTTATTAAGTTTTTTAAATTCAGGCTAGAATTAAAAAAATAAAAGTTTGATTATTTTATCGTCACTTTTTGAAATTCGGACTATAATTATAAAATTGAACAAAGTTTGAGATTTTAATTAATCCTAAAAATAAAAATCAGAACAAAATTTGATTTCCAATTAAATTTAACTATTTTATATCCAATATTATTTCCCATAAATTAAGTATTAATTTAATTAACAATATATTAACATGATTAAAAATTAATTTAATAAATATTTATGTTTAAGCTGTGAAAGTAAATTCATCAATAAAATTTTAAAAATATAAAAATGTAACTTTAATAACATCGTAATATCTAATTGATGAAAGTTTATTTTTCGTTAAATTCTTTTATTTATTAAAATTTTATTTTAATTGTTTTAAAATATTAAAATTGAACCTAAATATTTTTTAAAAGTTTAAAATTTATTATAATAAAAGATTTAAATTGTAAATTTGGCCTATAAATAATTAGATATAAGAATTTACACTCCGTTTCTCACCATGGTCGTCGAGTTTCAAAAGCTCTTCTCAACATGCGACTGCTAATGTAATGACAAATAATAAGAGCATTGCGTTTCCTACACTAACATGTTCTGTTCCCAAATCTCTTCCTTATATGCTCCGCTTATCTCCGGTACCGTCCTCCTCATGCCTCCTCCGCGGCAAATCCCTCCACTGGAAGCCCCGCCATGAAACCAAGCTGCCCCGATCCGAACTTCTCCACCGCATCTCCCGACTCCTCGTACTAGGTCGTTACGATGCTCTCAACAACCTCAAATTCGACTTCTCCGATGATCTTCTCGATTCGGTTCTCTGTAAACACAAGCTCAATCCCACAGCCTGCTTGACTTTCTTCAAATTGGCTTCCAAACAATCGAAATTTCGACCCAACTTCAAGTCCTATTGTAAGCTCGTTCATGCACTGTCTCGAGCTCGAATGTATGATGAGACTAGATCGTACTTGACCGAGGTGGTTGTTCTTTGTAAGAATAATAATAATGTGAATTCTTCCATTCATGTATGGGAGGAACTGATTAGGGTTTATAAGGAGTACAAGTTCTCTTCTGTTGTTTTTGATATGATATTGAAGATTTATGCGGAGAATCGGATGCTAGAGAGTGCACTCCATGTGTTTGATAATATGGGTAAATGTGCTGGTCGTCTGCCGAGCTTGCGATCTTGTAATTGTTTGTTGAGTAATTTGGTGAAAAGCGGTCAAAGCTACACTGCATTGCTTGTTTATGACCAAATGAAGAGGTTAGACATTGTGCCTGATGTGTTTACTTGCTCGATTATGGTTAACGCCTATTGTAAGGAGGGAATGGTCAACAGAGCTGTGGAATTTGTTAAGGAAATGGAGAATTTTGGTTTTGAGTTGAATGTTGTGGCTTACAATAGCTTGATCGATGGGCATATTAGTGTGGCTGATATGGAAGGAGCCAAAGGGGTGTTGAGGTCTATGAATGACAGGGGCATTTTGAGAAATGAGGTTACGTTCACGTTGTTGATCAAGGGTTATTGCAAAGTGAGCAAGTTGGAGGAAGCAGAGATAGTTTTCCAAGAAATGAAGAACGAGGAAGGGATTATTGTGGATGAATATGCTTACGGTGTGTTAATAGATGGATACTGCCGAGTAGGTAAAATGGAGGAGGCTATTACGGTTCGGGATGAGATGTTAAACGTAGGGTTGAAGATGAATATATTTATTTGCAACTCTTTGATTAATGGGTATTGCAAAAAGGGTCAAGTTTTTGAGGCAGAAGGGTTACTAGTGCATATGGTGGCATGGAATGTGAAGCCAGATTCTTATAGTTATAGCACCCTTGTGGATGGTTACTGCAGGGAAGGTCTCACTGCTAGAGCTTTCAGTGTTTGCGATGCAATGATCCGTAATGGAATTGATATAAGTGTAGTAACTTATAATACTCTTCTCAAGGGGTTTTGTCGAATTGGTGCCTTTGTGGATGCTTTACGTCTTTGGCATTTGATGCTGAAGAGAGGTGTGGCTCCTAATGAGGTTTCCTATTGTACTTTACTTGATGGGCTTTTTAAGATGGGAGATTTTTCTGGGGCTTCAACCCTTTGGAAAGAAATTTTAGCTAGGGGTTTTACCAAAAGTATCTATGCATTTAATACTATGATTAATGGACTGTGTAAGATGGGGAAAATGACAGAAGCAGAGGAGACCTTTAATAGGATGAAGGATTTAGGTTGTGAACCAGATGAAATAACATATAGAACCCTTTGTGATGGGTATTGCAGGGTTGGTAATCTTGAAGAAGCTTTCAAAGTAAAAGAGGAAATGGAAAATGTTGCTATTCTTCCTTCAATTGAACTGTATAATTCTCTTCTTGTTGGACTATTCAAGTGTAGGAAAATAAATGGAGTAAAGGATCTTCTTGATGCAATGTATGCCAGGGGATTAGGCCCAAATATAGTTACATATGGAGCCATTATTTCTGGCTGGTGCAACGAAGGGAGGCTGGATAAAGCTTTTAGTGCATATTTTGAGATGATTGAAAGAGGGTTTGCTCCCAATGTAATTATATGCAGTAAAATTGTGAGTAGCCTTTATCGACTCGGTAAGATAGATGAAGCAAATATGCTACTGCAGAAAATTGCGAGTTTGGATCCTGTCTTAGATCATGGATTGTTTGACAGATGTCACAAAGATGACACTAGATGTCCAGATGTTCTGAAAATTGCAGATACCCTTGATAAAAGTGCTGAAAGTCTTGCTCTCCCCAATAAATTTGTGTACAATATAGCCATAAATGGGCTTTGCAAGTCTGGGAAGGTTGATGAGGCAAGAAAGCTATTCTCAAGGTTGATGCTTAGAGGATTTGTTCCAGATATGTTCTCATATTGTACCCTGATACATGGCTATTCAGCTGCTGGCAATGTGAATGAAGCTTTCAATGTACGGGATGAGATGATTAAAAGAGGTGTCGAGCCAAATATAACTACGTACAATGCGCTTATCAACGGCCTATGTAAATCAGGCAATCTGGATCGAGCAGAGAGGCTTTTCAATAAGCTTCGCTTGAAGGGATTAACCCCCAATGTTGTGACTTATAATATTTTGGTTGATGGATATTGTAAAAGTGGTAAAGTTGGAGAGGCGTTGGAGTTGAGAGACAAAATGCTAAAAGAAGGAATTCCCCCTTCCTTTGTTACGTTCTCTGCCTTGATTTATGGTTTTCACAAGCATGGAGACATGGAAAAAACTGCGGAACTTTTGGCTGAGATGAGAAAGTTTTGTGCAGACAATAATCTCGAAAAGTTCTCCAAGTTGATTGAGGGTAATATCAAATGTGGGGACATTAACAATCTCTCAAGGTTTCACGGTGGGCTACATAGTGCTTTTCCCTCTACTGATGCTAACACTCATCAAGAAAGGGAGTTACCAGAGCTTTCAATTACTGAGGAAATGATAGATGCATATATGATGTCTGAGGCTTTATGTTGATGCATCCTTGTGAGCAAAAGCTTGTTGACAAGATTGTAGCATTTGACGGAGTATTTCCTTTAGGCCATGTCCTAGAGGAACACAGGTAATGCGCCTTGCAAATGAAAATAGTTTTTCTTCTCATTTGATTAACCTTGGTTTGTAACGATGGGGTTGCTTGCAGGAAGTGGACTTGCAATCTCTTCTTGCTTTTTCAGTGAAAAGAGGCCAACTATTTGGTAATCTCTGAAAGCAAGAATAAAGAAGTTCATACTTCATAAATAGTGGGTATCAAATTCTGAGGTTGAGGGCTGTTCTTATCTCTCACAAAGCAACTTAGGGATACTACTTAGCCTTCAAATGCTTGTTAAGATCTGAGGAAACCCACTGTTTTTGTGGAGTCCTCCTAGAAAACTGGATTATATTGTCTCAGGAACTCATATGTCGCCGGTTTTAAGCTCCTTCCTGTGTTTAGCGTGCAACGAGAGAACTCTCTCCTCATTTGCATCTCCTTGAAATGAAAGGTAAAGGGACTTGAAAAACTTATTTTGCCTTTGAATTTTCCAAAGATTTATTTTCAACTTATGATTGATGGGTTGCAGGATTTCTGAGGATGTCATTGATGATTGATCCTTAATCAAAGAAACAGAATGGACTCTCTACGCGGATGTAATCAAAAGTGCCAAAGAAAGAACTAGGTTCTTTTTATTCTCTTGGGATCAATGAGAAAAACTCTTGAGTTAAACATTATGCATTTTAGCATCTATTGACCGGAGATATGTGACAAGTAATTGCTTTGGTAATGCTCCTGATTCGTTCTTTCGTTGTTTGAATCTTATCTTCATATTCTTCCATGCGTGACAGGGAACCCCAAATCAATTCACACTTTCATTCCACAGCTTTCTGAGATTGGGAAGACCCATATGGAGATGCTAGGTGTTCAAAACCATATTAGCTGGTGCCTTGTCACCCGAAGAGCAGTTAGTTCTTCACTGGTACCAAAAGACCACGGTCGATGGGGTATGAATACTGACTGGCTAGTTCTTCCAATAACTCGGAATTATTTTAGATAAGAAAAAGTAAGAGCAGTTTTATTCGAAGCTGACATGTCTCAACTTAATGATTCTGTCGGTGCATGATGAATTTGAACGCACGAAGACTCAGTATCAGTGAGCATTCAATGCAAGAGATTGTGAATTTGAAAACAGGGCCTAGCAAAGATGACCCCTTGTAATTGAGCACTGTGGTTGATGTTTTCTGCCATTTAGAAGGTCTTAAATACTCCATCAGCCCTGTTATGAAGTTGCTTTCTTCATTTTGGGCATCATGGCATACTGTGTTTCGATGGATAGCTCCAATTTTTCTGGACTGACTATTTGGCAGGATCTACGATTGATGGGACTTTTGTCACAATTACACAGTTATATGATACGATCAGTGCATAATGTCGGCGTGCTTGTTGCGTAGCCTCGGTGAAATGGACCAAAGAGGGACAATCATGATTGGTTGTTGGGACACCCCTGTTAGATATTTCATCAACTCCTGTAGTCGGGTCCTCGTTCATTTTTCAATATTACTTGAGTAATTCTGTAAACAAAGAGCTTCATAGACAAAAAAGACACATCGTTGTTTTATTTGTAGTATAGTTCTCGTTTAAAACAGTGTGGGTTAAAAGCAACAATATCTGAACAATACGTTAGACTGGAGATTTCAAAAGAAATAATCTCTCTTTGGAGGGATGAGAATCAAACTCATCTCTATGTCAAAGCTATTCGACTTATTCTCCATGAAAGAAAAGAAATTGCTTGACCGCTGGTTGTAGTTATGGGTTATTAGGATAATTGCATGCCTTATTTGTATAATTGCATATATTATGAACATAATGAGAAATAATTCAAGTACAATTATTTGTAATAATTGAAGTACAATTACAGTAGCCTGATATGTACTCCAACTAGGTTGTGACTCACCCTTAGTTGTAATTATGAACTATTACAATAATTACGTGTTATATATGTATAATCACATATGCTATGATCATAATTACAAATAATTCAAATATAATTACAATAACTAACAGGAATCATAATTATAATAAGGACCACATTTTAAAACTATATTGATACAAAATTTTGATTAAATTTTATTTTTCCGTTACCTTGTTGATCTACTAAATAATATGTGATTTCGTAGAGCGTTTGTCAGTAGAGCTTTTTTAATAAAAGCTTTTCTAAGAAGCTAGTAGATTGTTTGACTGTTATTTAAAATAGATATTTTCTAAAAGGGCTTCATACAATAGTCTATTTGACAGCATAAAAATAAAAAGTACTTTTAATTTTAACTATATTTTATTTTATAATAAAATT
>JAOTJB010000006.1:2670233-2693132 GCA_027123815.1 Erythroxylum minutifolium | reverse complement strand
CCAAGAAATTTCGAGCTCTATCATGCATTCACTCTGCTGTGGATGACATTATTTTTACAAGGATTATGGATTATGATTCTGCCAAAGATGCTTGGGAAAGATTGAAGCATGAGTTTCAAGGCAGTGAAAAAACAAGAAAAATGCAGATGTTGAATTTGAGGAAAGAATTTGAAATGCACCGCATGAAGGAGACTGATAAGATTAAAGATTATGTTAATAGAATCATGAAGACTATCAATGAGATAAGACTATTGGGGGAGCAACTTAAAGAGAGAAGAATTGTGGAGAAAGTTATGGTGACTCTTTTAGAGAGGTTTGAATCCAAAATCTCCTCTCTGTAAGACACATGGGACATGGATACAATATCAGTTACTGAACTTGCAAATGCTTTGTAAGCAGTGGAGCAAAGAAAAGCTTTTCGAGAGGAGGAGAGCTCTAGTGAAGCAGCATTTGCTGCTGCTCAAAAGTTCAAGCAAAGTGGATCCAAGAAGAGTTTCCATGGAATGAAAGGTAAGGAGAAAGCTGATCAGTACATCAAAGGGAAGTTCAGAAAATACAACTTCCCTCTATGCCCTCACTGCAAAAAGACAACTCATACACCAGATTTTTGCTGGTTCAGGCCAAATGCACAATGCAAGGTCTGTAAATTGTTTGGTCATGTTGAAAAGGTTTGTAAGTCAAATCTGAAAAATCAAACAAAAGCTCAGCCTGTACAGGTCACTGAAAATCTTGAAGAACAAAAGGAGGAGTTACTTGCAACTGTTGAAGAAATACATGCAGCAACTCAATTTTTTGAAGTTTGGCTTATAGACAGTGGTTGTACAAACCACATGACAGCTGATCCAACTATTTTCACCAACATGGATTGAAATTTTGCATGTAAAGTGAAGATGGGAGATGGCAAATTGGTGCAAGCTGAAGGGAAAGGTACCATTTCTGTTCAAACTCCTTCTGGAATGAGAAATATAGCTGATATCTTGTATGTACCCAAAATTGACAAGAATTTGCTGAGTGTTGGTCAATTGCGTGAGAAGGATTATAAGCCAATCTTTGAAAATAAAATCTACTCCATCCGAGACTCAAATGGTGTTGAGGTTTTATTAGTTGAGATGAAAAGAAGAAATTTTCCTGTCAAGTGGTCAAATGCTACTGCCATTGCTCATGTTTCTGTCAAAGATAACACTTGTCTATGGCACAAACATTTTGGACACACCACCTTTACTTCATTAAAGTAGCTACAAGACTTAAAGCTTGTAAATGATCTGAACTCAATCAATGAATTCACTGGTGTGTGTGGAATCTATCAGTTGGAAAAGTTGAGCAAAACATCCTTTCCTATGAATCAAGCAACAAGAGCAACAGAGAAGCTTCAGCTAGTGCATTATGATGTTTGTGGACCAATAAGCATTGCCACATTCAACTCCATCAGGT
Source organism: Erythroxylum minutifolium (assembly GCA_027123815.1). NCBI lineage: Eukaryota > Viridiplantae > Streptophyta > Magnoliopsida > Malpighiales > Erythroxylaceae > Erythroxylum > Erythroxylum minutifolium. Next base: position 2,691,701 of record JAOTJB010000006.1, on the reverse strand, counting down.
ATTTTCTATTGTTTATAGATGATTATTCAAGATTTTTCTGGGTTTATTTTCTAAAACAGAAAAGCGAGATGCTTGAAATTTTCATTAAGTTCAAAGCAGAAGTAGAAAACCAGTGTGCGTTATCCATCAAGGCTTTCAGGTCTGATAATGGCACTGAATATAGCTCACATGCCTTCAAGAGTTATCTTCAAACAGCAGGAATACTTAATTAGCTCACTGTCATCTACTCACCACAGCAGAATGGAGTGTGTGAAAGGAAAAATCGAACCATTATGAACATGGCCAAATGCTTGTTGCTGGAGAAGAAGCTACCAAAAATTCTATAGGCCGAAGCAGTCAACACTTTTGTCTACTTGCAAAATAGGCTTCCAACAAAATCTGTTAAAGGTAAAACTCCATTTGAAGCTTGGTATGGAGTTAAACATCTATTGATTACCTCAGAGTCTTTGGCAGTGTGTGTTACTGCCATGTACCTGACATTAAAAGAGACAAATTAGATCAACACGCTGAGCTTGGAATTTTTGTGGGCTACAGCAATCTTTCAAAGGGATATAGAATTTTAAATCCCAATACTAATCGAGTTTATGTGAGTAGGAGTGTTAAATTCGATGAATCAGGTGTATGGGATTGGAACACTAAATCTGCTGCATCTTTTCCTCAATCAGAAAATGCTAAAGCTGAGGAGGAACCACAGAACATTTTAAATGATGAGTCTGATGAAGAAGATGTTGTGAGAGGTACTAGAACTATAGATGACATCTATTCAAGATGTCATGTTGCTGTGCATCAACCTGTAGATGTAAAAGAAGTTTTGAGTTGCAAAAATTGGAGAGCTGCAATGGAGGAGGAGCTTAGAATGATAAACAAAAATGATACTTGGATGCTAGTACCAAAACCAACTGAAAAAGAGGTGATAGGTCTGAAATGGATCTTCAAATTAAAACTCAATCCTGATGAGACAATTACAAGTTGAAAGCAAGATTTGTTGTGAAAGGTTATGCACAGAAATTTGGTGTTGAATTCAGTGAGACCTTTAACCTTGTGGTAAGGTTTGATACAATTCGGATGCTTCTCTCCATTGCTGCACATCTTCAGTGGCAAGTGTTTCAACTAGATGTCAAATATGCTTTCCTTAATGGCTTGCTTGAAGAAGAAATTTTTGTTGAGCAACCAGAATGTTTTGAAAGAGAGGCTGACAAGGTGTATTTATTGAAGAAAGCATTGTATGGACTCAAGCAAGCTCTAAGGGCTTGGTATGCAAGAATTGATGAGTATTTGCTTAAGTCTGGTTTTAAAAAAGTTACAATAAAGCTACTCTTTATGTTAAAGCTTCAGAAATTGAAATTCTGGTGGTTTCTGTATACGTGGATGACCTGTTGATCACTGGAAACAATTCAGAAGCTATTCAGAAAGTAAGGCAGAAATGGAGCAAGTTTTTGAGATGAATGACCTGGGATTGATGTCTTATTTTCTAAGAATGCAAATCAGGCAATATGCTCAGGGGATTTTTATTTCACAGGACAAGTATGCTCATGGATTGATGAAGAGATTCAGTCTTGGAAAGGTTAAATATGTCAGCACTCCTGGAGTTCAAGGTGTAAAGTTAACAAGCATTGATGGTTCAGGTCCAACCGATGATGCATTATTCAGAAGTGCAGTAGGTTCTTTGTTATATCTATCAATCACTAGACCAGATATTATGTTTACCACTAGTTTGCTGTCTAGGTTTATGAATTCTCCTACTAAGCTCCACTTTAAGGCAGTAAAAAAGGTTCTAAGGATGCGCATGGAACTCTTGATTATGGACTGCATTATAACGCCACTGGTTTTGTAAATTTGATTGGCTTTACTGATAGTGATTAGGCTGGTTCATTGGAAGACATGAAAAGCACATCTGGTTATGTTTTCTCTCTTAGTTCTGCTGTGATATGTTGGAGCACAAAGAAGCAAGGATCAGTTGCACAATCCATAGCCAAAGTAGAATATGTTGCTGCTTCTTCTGCTGTAAATCAATGTTTATGGTTAAGGAAAGTTTTATATGATCTGAAGCTTAATCCACATAAAGCAACAGAGATTTTTTGTGACAACAAATCAGCTGTGGCTATGGTGAAGAATCCAATGTTTCATAGGAAAACCAAGCATATCAAAATCAAATATCATGCAATTCGAGAAGCAGAGAAGGAGAAGTAAGTCATTGTACTGCATTGTTCTTCTGAAGATCAATTGGCTTATGTCTTTACCCAGTCATTACAGAAAAGTCATTTTGAATATCTTAGGAAAAAGCTTGGAGTTTTCAACAGCACTTGCATCAAGGAGGAGTGTTGGAATGCAACCTGATTTGGTGCTGCTGCAACGATCAAGCTCAAGTACAATGAAGTATTTATTTTTTTCATGTATTAGGTGAACCTTACTTGTATTAGTCGAGAATGACAAAACATGTTCTCATCTGTCATTTTTCTAGAATCACTGTAGTTTTTGAATTTTGAATGTTGTATGTTGTAATCTGAATGTTATATAATGACTGAAATGAAAGAAGCAAGATAGCTTCATGTTCTGCAACTTCTCATTCCATTCTTGCTGGTTTAGTACATTTTTATTTTCTATTACATTTCTCTACAGTAACCAAAGAGGGCAGGAAGCTGGTTAAAGACAAAAAAGCTCTTGCCAGCGAGCAGAGAAAAGAAGCAAGTGTGGTGAATTCTAAGAGAATGTCGAGATGAACGATGAAAGGAGAAGCTAGAACAGTTGGATCCAGGTGAATAATGAAGAAAAGAGGGAGGTTTAAGATGAAGAAGAGTCAAGGAAATCGACGAGGAACCAAGAGGGAGCGGAGGGGTGAGAACAACATTTCTCGGCCGAAGAGAGTTTTTGCAGGAGCATAGGTAAAGTAAATTGCATCATGCTCGATGTATGATACCATCTCTTATGAATGCTACACTATTCTTAATACTATATGGAGTGAAGGATTAAATAATGATCCTGAAAACAACAATCGTCCTTGTTGCCATTAAAATATTGCAGGACAATGATCATGTTGCTCCTACACTGCTCTTTTACGTAAGGTAATCATTTTTCATGATATATTTAGCACTTACTGTTTTTTATTCTTTGTAGTTTCTGGAGCTTTAGTAATATTATCATTTAGATCAGGCTTTTAACAAAATTCAACCCAAAGTCATCAGCCATTAAAGATTAACTGTTGTAGAATGTATCAATCACATATCAAATTTTAACTACAATGAGACAGAAATTTAGGCAAAGCCCATGTAAGTAATATCGCTAGCTTGTTTGTCTGCAAAATCACTTGAAGAACTTCAGATAGTCCCTTTGAAAGTTTGTGTTAGCATTATTATATCTTTATGTGAGTACCCTCGTTATCCACAGAAATGATGCAACAATTTTGCTAATTAAAATATTCAAAGATTTAATTACATTCTTCGTTTGGTTTTATTAGCTAAAGAGTCCTTGAAAATATTAAGAACAAATGCTCTCAAATCCCATGTACTCCTTCCTCTCAATCTTCTTGATCATGTGTGCTACACCAACACCACCTATTGGGAAACCAACAAATCCTCCAATAATGAGAATCAACACTTGAAATTCTTGTGAATAATACAATACTTGGAAAAAAATTTGTGTGATTCCACATACCTAATGATAATATACTCACAAAGATTGTCAAGACAAGAGCAAAGATGATTACAGATGATCTTCCCAATACACTGATCAGCTTTCTTACCACATGTTGCCCCACTAGAGCAGATATAGCAGCTACGACGAAGAAGTAAAGAGCTGCACTAGGTTGAAAATAACTTATCCGTATGGAAAGAAAATGGTTGTCTTTTTACTCATTCCATGTTTGTTTATCTAAAAGACTTACTGTACGGAATTGGGAAACGTTTCAGAAGGTAATATTCTATTGCTGACATTGAAGCAGAAAATATCATGGCAAAGGTCGCTGTGGCACTTGACACCTACAGGAGAGATTCATTCACGAAATTGAACTATGTTCAAGCATATATACAAAATAGGAAACCTTGCCTGTGGTGGGATGCCCATCTCTAAAAAGAGAGGGCCCAAAATGAAGCCTCCACCAAGACCAAGCATGCCACCAATTATGCCAGCTAACAGAGCAAGTGCAGAGTAAAGAACAAGTTGGTCTCCTCGCCAATAGGTGTTTTCTTCTCCTCTGGAGGCTATCTTTCTCCGCCCATTGTTCAAACAAACCGCCTCATACAACGTCACCCCAATAGTTGCTGGGATCTGATCCAAGAGATCATAACATAATAACATGTTCTAGCAAATTTGATGGTAGAATAAGAATGTATGATAGTCTCTTATTGTGCTAATGAAGGTACCTGCAATATGTTTAACACCCAATATGCAACCGAACATGTTTTTGAGTAATTCTGAGCCAAAGTCATAGGTTCCCCATTACCCTTGATTGGAATATAAAAGGCCAAAAGAGAGATGTCTAGGAATTGAGAAACTAAGGGGAGGATCAAACCTTCCCAATCTGCAATACAAGAATAATCAACCAGACAGCAACTAGAAGTCCAAGTTCTTTCCAGAACACATTCTCAATGATAGAGACCTGAGACAATATTAGAACTAAAATTCTAAGAGATCAGAGATCAATGAAATGAAGACTAGTTAACTGCTTACCTCTTCCCTTTTTGATGCCCTATCTTCTGGTTGAGCTTTAGTAGTGGGATCTTCAGGAGGAGGCTTGGCCTCCAGTTCGATAGTGTTATCATCTGATTACAGAGAAATTCTGTTTGGACTAATGGTATAACAAGAAGTAACAACTTATATGCACTTGATTTAAAGGGAAAAAATAACACTAACATTTAGCTTCCCTCTGTTTAATGGCCTCCTGAAAATTCATAGTAAGAAGTGAAGCAGCAAACAGGAGAAATTTAAGTTTAAATCATAATACCATCAAACTGTGCTTAAGGAATGGAAAGACTAACATACAACCTTCTTGGATTTGGTTTCTTTTTTCCAGGTTTCAACACCTTTTATCAATGATTTGGTTGAAGTGGCTGCAAGAAGCAGATAAAGATAAAGAAAGTTGTTCAAGAAAATGCAAGAAAAGTCATCATCTCTTTATTCAAACACAATACCTAAGAATATAATTATTATCAAAATAGTGATCATCCAGTCAGGAAAAACCACATTTAGAGCAACTCCAATACTTATTCCCAACAGCAACATTGGCTGACATAGAAGTGCAAGGTCATAGTCGATGATTGGTAATTCAAGTGTGGGATGCCTTAACTTCAAATTGTAGTAAACCGTTGAACCTGCTGCTCCTGTGACCATGCCTGGAAACGTAGCCTACATCAGCTTTAGGAATGGATACATAAAAACACGCATGTTGTGATAGGAAAGATGATGCTAGAGAGTATTAATCCTCTTAGATCCATTAAGAGGATAGTTATTATGAAACATGATAGTAAGATTGAATCAATCAAAATTGTAATATGATAATGATTGCATTACAGTCCTTACATTTTGATATCGCTGTGGATGATTTGGCATCAAACCCTATAATTAATGTAAGCATGGGAACAAAAATGCCGCCCCCACCAACACCTCCTACACTCCCACATGCTGCTCCGAAGAATCCAATTATGGTGCACACCACAATTTTCCACCCAAATTCCATGCCCTGCAAAGCACAATCTTAGAATTTAGAGTCCTTTCTGTTAACATCAAGATAGTTCCCAGGAGGAAGAAGTCAGGGTAGAAAAAGATTATTCATGGTCCTAGTTGATTGGAGGTCTAAAATCTATTAGGTTCCAAACCCAAGAAGTAAACACTCGCAACATTAATGAAACAATAAAAGTATATGATAGGACTTTATGAAGAGCCATAAAGTTCCACTTCACTGCATCCAAAACCAAGGAAAAATGGGACATGATTTACCGGCCAAACATGTTTATAACTTGATCGACCTTTCTCGTAAAAGAAACTTAGCACTCTCCTTGCTTGATGAGACTCAATCTCTTTGGTACCATTATGGATAGAGCTTTCAGGTCTTAAATTTGAGTCCGCCAGGACACCTAACGAAATCCCAATGAGGGAACCACTAATAACTGCTGTTAACAGTCTCAAGCACAACCGTTTCACTTCAGCCCGAGTCATTGTTTTCCCCAATCCAAATGTTGTTCTTTGAACATAAAATCCTGAAGGCGTACAAAGTTTTTATTCCAAGTACAAGAACAGCAAAAATATCCCTCCTAAACCAACTCTATCGCTGAAACAACCCCGCTAGAACACCCTCTTTTTGTTATAGCATCAGAGTCCACGTTCAAGAATTGTCATTTGAGCTCTGTGCGTGTGCATTGTATAAGAACACCCTCTTCTAGTTACAGCATCAGAGTCCACATTTAAGAATTGACATTTGTGATCTATGCGTGTACGTACGTTGTCTATGAATACCCTCTTCTACTTATAGCTATGAACACCCTTTCTTGGTCATAGCACGAGACCACATTCAAGAAGTGTCATTTGTACTCAGCGCGTGTGTAGTGGTACTATATCTCCTGAAAGCGGTCTGTCGTTTTTGATTGCGTGAAGCAGTTATATAGACGAAAGCTGACAGTCATGATAAAAGAATTCTCTTGAAGCTATTTAAAACCACGTCTACGAGACATCAGTACTGTTCTTTTATCCAGGTGAAAGTTACTATATTGTAGGAGAAGGATTTCACTTATTTTGGAATGTACTTAGTTTGTCTTTATGAATGGTGACGGAAGATTTTTATAGACAAAAATAAAATGTCAAGTCCTCGTCATTCCATTTCAAGCATAGTTTCCTCCACCACTCTGTCGGGCCGGAGTGTGGGGGTGCTTTTGTAAGTGCAAGCATAGTTGCGGATGCTGGAAAAAAGCTGAAGACTTCACACACGATTTCAGACACATACAGACTCTTCAAATAAGAAGGAACCCTGCAGCCGAAAAGTTCACACAGGAATTCTGACACATGGAGACCCTTCGAAACAAGAAGGAACCGTAAAGCTGAAGACTTCATATGCATTGTGAAAACGAGACCTGATATGCCACACAGGAATTCTTTTAACAACTTGCAACTTGCTTTTCAATGCAAACATAAATTAATTATGTAAAATAAGAAAAATAATTACATTTGAATTAGAAATATTCAAAATAACATTAAGGTAAACTAACAAACTTTTATTCTAACTTGATTACTAAACTACGATCTTGCATAATTCTATAAGTTATGCAACCCGTTCAGACTTACAACTTCATAAAACTTGTATTTCATTCACCAACTTTGAATTTATTTTGCTTGGAGACACTTTAATTAATTTACCTTAACTTAATTAACTATTGATTGCTTTGAATTTACATCTTGAAAATCAAAAACATAAACTAACAGATGTTACAACATTCTTTCCTTACTTGGCTTCACTTGATTCTGATTTGTAAGAGTGTATAGTTTGTGTATTTTGAGAAGAACATTAAAATTCAACACTCGTCCTTAATATGTTAGAAATATTTGTGTACTAATATAATCCCAACGTTAATTCCATATGTCAATTTTCCACAATCGAATTGCCTAATGTATATTTAATTACCATAATGGGATGGTTAATTTGCTAATTGCATTTGAGGCATATGGTAGTACCCTAATGACTATGTGTTGGCCCATTAAACTATAGTTCACATCATACATATAATATCATACAATTAATCTATTCTACCCCTTAGGGTAGAACATGTCATAAAACCCCTTAGAATAGAATATGACATAAGGTGAGATTGTGATGTATATATTGTATGTGGGTGTCTAAATTTGACAAGGGTCTTCTACCATAACTCCCTCTTGTAAAAGAGTTTGTGTGTTGTTGTTTTTGGTCTTTGATAGGTGATGGAGAGTTAAACAATGGAGAGGGACATGCCAAATATTGGAGGTATGATTCTATCAACTTATTATACTTTAAATAAAATGAAGAGGATCTTGGTTGGTGAATGTGGTAATGACTGCATTTATGATAACAGACCATACCATACCATACCATCCCAACCACCAAAATCTCCCTTCGGCCTTCCCTTGTCTTTTTTTCCCCTATCATTTATTATTCCCTTGTTTAAGTATACGTAATTCAATTATATAAATGATACATACAAGCATTATTACAAATTTCATCAATCATCTCAATTTAATAATTTTAAAATTATTTCACATAGTCAACATGGCATGTTCTCAATCATTGTGACAAACACGAAATTTGCCTTTAAGTCAATCAATATCATTCAACTTAATCGAATCGATATCATTTTTACTGGCATCAGATCCTCTATATTCAACAATTTGTTTCAACCTTGTTATATGCAAAAAATAACGTCATTTTGGATGTAAATAGACATAAAACAGCGTCATTTTTAGCACAGTACAGAGTTAGAATAAGTTATTTAATGCAAAAGATTTGAACCCATTTTTAAAATAACTTTTTAACCTCTCATGCTTATTAAAGGCTTGGTTTGAGAGATTGATAGCGGTTGATAACCTGCTGAAATCAACTTACTGAAATAATAAATACTTATTTTTAATACGTATTTATGTATTTGAGATTACTGTTTTAGTAACTGCTGAAACGTGAAAATAGATGTTTAGCAAGTGTAATTACGGTTACTGAAAAGAGATAAAATAACTAAAAAGCCCATTAATTCAATAAACTACTAATTGTTATATAAATAATTAAAAATATATTATTAGTCATATATAAATTTAAAATTATAAATAATAAAATATTAAATTAAAATAAGAAACTATAAATAAAATAAATTTAGTAAATACAATATTTCACAAAAATATATTATTAATCATATTAATTAAGTTTATAATGAAAAATAATACTTGTAGTGAAAGTTATTAATGGAAAGTAAAATTTTTACCTCTAAAATAGTTTTCTACCGCAACCTTCTTTCTGCTTTTTGATTTCTGCGGTGACACTGCACTTTTCTCCAATATCCAATTGTTTACCGTAAATTTAAACATATAATTGCGTTTGAAAATTGCAGTGAATAAGTACTTATCTCCACCACACCGTAGATTCAAAGACAGCCTTAATCACCACTGGATGACTCTCTCATTTTTCTTCTTCGAGATTCAGCTGAACATGGACTTTAATTCTTCTTTTCGATGTAATTCATGTCATGGAATGGATAATGGATTCAGTGCATTTTGCTTTTATTACATTGACATTGCCTGTTCTTGCAAGAAATTTCTAAAGCGTACGTTTTACGAGATTCGACTTTGTGGTTGCAATTCCATGTGAATGGAACTTATTGCTACCGTACCGATTAAACTCTGACCTTTTCCCAATCTAATTGCTTTTTTAGATTATAATTTTAAAAATGACCGGTTTATTTAAAATGATATTATTTTTTTTCTTCTTTGCTTTTAGATTTAGAATCTATCGGGCTGGGAAACGAGCTGACGGTAGCCTGATACTTAAAAATTCAAAAAAAGCCTTAACTCCGGCCCAAAGTCATATCAAACTGGGTTAGGTAAGATCAAATCGGGCCTGAGCTTAATTGTTAAGCCTAATTCACAATCTGATGGGTTGGGCCCTTAAGCTTAGGACTGTTTTGTATGTCCATTATCAAAATCGTGGGCCAGGGGACACACCCACTAAACGGACTGCACGAAAAAGCTCGTTCTTGGTATCATTCCATACGAACCAAACCTGAAGTTTTATATATTTCCTTGACAAGTTAAGAAGGAAATGACATAGAAAGGATTGTTAGCAATGCATAAGTAGACTGCTTTAGTTGTTAGGCCAACACTGAAATTGAATTGTTAAGACTATCAATGTCGATGATAAGAAATAGAGGTCGAGAAAAGGTTTAAGAATCGTATCAATGTCGTTGATACGATTGCCGACGGCCTCATTGCATGCGTTCGTCGTCTTGATCTCTATTCTCAAACCTTTTCTTGAATACAATATTGAGCCAATTACGTTAGTGATTTTTCATTCAATTTTAACTCTTATATTTAAAAAATAACATTAATTTTATTTGATATTATTTAGTTATCAAAAATAATATTTTATTAATTTTTAGCTTATTCATAATTTCAAAATATTTTATAATTAGAATTTAAAATTATTACATTAAAAGAATTTTTTTGAATAAATATGTATGATATTAATAAGATGTGACAAAGAACTTTATTTTTGCAGTAGGTAATCGAATTCATGCGATCGATCTCTCCATTTTGTTAATGAAACATCATTAAGAGTAAACCATGGATATGGAGTAGGTTTATAGATATAAGTTATTTATATTCTGACTGGTACATTTATTAATGTTAAAATTTTTAAGAAGGGTAAAGTGTAGAGTCCATTAACAAGAATTACGTTTAAGTCAATCATTGTCAAAATTATTAAAACTAGTCATTTGAATAATTAACCCTTACCATTTATAAACTCTTTAATATTTTATGTTTAATCAATATGAGATTCTCTAACAATTAACTCAGCGTCATCAAACTCATGGTCGACTTCTGTATGTGATTGAGAAAAGTGTGGAACACCCAACATTATTTGAGATGTCTAAGTGAGATCATAAGAGTAAATAATATTTTTTAAGAAAAGAGAATTAAAATAAATAATGAAACCATTGGATGAAGAAGTAGAAACTAAGAAGAAAGGAAGTAATTAGTCGTCATTGAACTCACCTTAAAGATAAGATGGATGGTTCAATTGTCGTCATCCAGTTTGGTTGGAACCATATCGACGACAACATTTACCTGATGTCTTTGCGTGTGTTAGGTTTTCTTTGCAAATTCAAACGTACAAGTGTTAGGTATGGAAAATTTTATCTTTATCTAATAAAATTTTACATTTTTCATGAAAGTAAACCTAAATTTTACTATTCACAGTCTTAAGTTTTTCTTTTTAATCATGTTTGAATTACATATCTTAGCAAGAATACTTAAACATAATAAATCAAAACTTTATACAATAAGTTATAAAAACAAAGATTAATTATGATAAAGCAAAGATAAAACCAATGTTCTAAAAATAAGAACGAAAGTTAAATTGGTAAGATAAGATGTTTGAGGTTTGAAAGGTTCAATCGGTATCAAACCATTATAAAAAGAATATCAATATAAGTGAAAACAATTGTCCTTATAATGTTAAATGAAATTAATTGATTTATTTTAGTTTATAAGAATTTATTATTTTATAAAAATTGTCCGATTAAGTAATAGATTGATAAGTTTTTAGCAACAAAAGTTATTAAAGTATTGAATTATAATGTTGAAGATCGACATGAAAAATTAAACAGTTCAAAATTTTTACAAGTGAACCGATTGAACTGATGAATTTAATCATGTATAAAATTATACTCAATTTTAAATATGAGATGGGAACTAGATTCTCTATGCCCATAATCTTGTGTTAACCTTATTTCAGGCGATCTCATCTACATAAATATGTGAGATTCAAAAAAATGTACGGATAAGATGGCATGTAACAAAGTTGGCAAAGGATCATTCGCAAAGAAGACTTAATCCTTATGAGATGGACGTGGTTTGATGACGACGCTTACATAATTTTATGTCTTTTGCTGGAATCAAACGAAGGCTACTTGGGGTTGGTTGAACCGAAAGTTGAAACCCCATCTGATTCACCGACCGACAACACCTCTTTAATTCAAGGAACCAAGCAACTTGCAATCTCCTCTCTCTCTCTCTCTCTCTCTCTCTTTTCCCTAACGTTTTGTTAACATCATAAAAAACCCAAATAAAGACAAAAAAAAGCATTCTCGGTTCTTGTTTTGCGACAATAGTGACAGTTGATCAGACGTCAATCTCTTGCTTGAGACCTTAGTAATCCAAATCCCTTTACTACTACATTAAGGACCTACAAGAAAAAAGAGAGAGTTATACCAAATTATGGTAATGATGGGCATTATGGTAAAACAAAGACGAGGAGCTAACAAAATCTTGTTCAATCATTTTTGGTATTCCTCTCCAATCCAATAGGATTGACTAGCAAATTGAGTTGAAGAAGAGGAGAAACCAAATTTAGTTATGGAAGTACATGAACTTAAGGAGTGAATCTAGTGTGACATTGGGGAGTAGTGGAAGCACGTGCAAGTTTAACCACCATAGGAAGTGCGAAAGTGGGAAGTTGTGAGGTGATGTTTGCCATGTGAGGACTCACCATTTCTTAATTTGTTTCGATCAATATTCATAAAGCCATTCCTTTCTTCATTAATTCGTACCCTGGAGTGGCATGTGAGTTGATACCATTTTCTGCAATGATCGAGCAACCCTTCTGCTAAATTCCTGTGTTTCATCCAATTTCTTAACCCTCCTCAAGACCCGTTAACCTTGGCAGAGGAATCTTTTCCTTAGTTTGTCTTCCATTTCCCATGTTAGTACACAAGGTTTCAAACACAAACTCTTGAAATTACATGTCTTAAGAGTACATTGGGACCTTCATATAGAGTGAAACTAACACAAAGGGAAAATGCATGGGAGATTGTAATATCAACTTTCATTTTGTAATATAACCACGCAAAGGTTGCTCCAAACTTGCATGTTTGTTCTAAATTTATCTATTATTAGTCATGAAAAGGAAGGGCCACTTAATAATTGGCTTAAACATGATGAAATACTCATATCTAGTAAGATAATTACTGTCAGATGCTTACAAAGAGAGCTCTGAATCTTGTAACGATCATGAAAAGATAGGACATTTAGTACATATATATGTAGATCCAAAGTTCAAAACCTTTCTATAAGTTACTTCAGAGTCCTAACAACAACTACCAACCTAACCATCCTATTATCTTCTTTATTCTCAGTTCCGAAGTTCCACTCTCTTCCTTTCATCTCCTTCCTGATCCAAGAACCAAAAGACCAATAATGGCAGTTAGCTCCTGGTGTTATCTTCTTATGCTTCTATTCTCCATAGGTAGGTACCAATATTCATGCACAACTGCATGCAGTTTCGGTCTCCAGAGTTCTAGGATTAAACACGCAATTCCTGAAGTATAATGTTGGAGTTTCAGTTGTTCTTATCGTTCCATAAGTATCTGATACTTCCATTTCGCAGATTGTTATTTATATTATTCGAATATGGAAATTTTAGTGGCATTAACTTCTTCATTTGTTCTCCGAAATTTGATATTTTTCAACTCAAAACACTTGCAGGAAACATAGTTAACGCAACAGTCTTCACTCTCCAAAACCTCTGCACCTACACAATATGGCCTGGAACCCTCTCCGGCAACAACGCCGCCACTCTCGGCGACGGCGGTTTTGCATTGCCACCGCAGTCTTCCGTCCAATTCCAAGCACCACCAGGTTGGTCCGGCAGGTTCTGGGCACGAACCGGTTGCACATTCGACGACTCCGGCGCCGGCAAATGCATCACAGGAGATTGTGGCGGCACCCTAAAGTGCATAGGCGGCGGCACTCCTCCGGTGACCTTAGCAGAATTCACTATCGCCACAAACCCTAACGACAAAGACTTTTACGACGTGAGTCTCGTAGACGGTTACAACGTTGGCTTAGGTGTGAAGGCAGTAGGTGGCAACGGTAACTGTCAATACGCTGGTTGTGTCGCGGATCTCAACGGTAACTGTCCCGAAGAGTTACGGGTCACGGATTTGGGTTCGGTTGTTGCTTGTAAGAGCGCTTGTGCGGCGTTTAATTCTCCGGAGTTTTGTTGTACCGGAGACCATGCGACTCCGGATACTTGTTCGCCGTCGCAGTACTCGGTGATGTTCAAGAATGCGTGCCCGACGGCGTATAGTTATGCTTACGATGATGCGTCCAGTACTTGTACTTGTTCCGGGCCGGATTATTCGATAACGTTTTGTCCTACCGGGTCCGGATGACTAGCTAATGTCAACGTTCTCCTTTTTTGATTGCTGACTTATTCCATCGAAGTGAATGATATTTTCAATTCAAAAGGTTCGTATTTTCTCGTAATCATGCATTTTCCGTCTCACCAAACAAAAATCCAAAGAAGGGCAGACTTCAGTTTTCCCAGAATTTACACTTTTTATGAAATGCTAACATTCATATCAACAGCAAATATCATATTGATCCTGCAATTTATGTAACTACGTTCATATCAACTGGAATTGTCATTCTGACTTACATAACAGTGTAAAGTTAGCAGAATTAAGAGAAAAGCTTTATATAAAAGAACAAGAAAAACTTGAAGATTCTGATACTTTCAAGGCCTTCGGCCAAATGTTTGATCACTTCATTAGTCAACAAGCTTTCTTCCTTTTTTTTTCTACACTCCACTGTTCTTTTCAACTTCCTTTTAAAGCATACACTTCCAAATTTTCTCTACAAGTGGCTTTCATCTTTTAAAGCCAAATCTCACCCCAATTCTCTTAAATGGACATTTCGGATGAGCACCAGGAAGACCTACACCTAAGAGCACAAATACAACTACCCACCATTTTTTCCTAAAAAAGGGCCCTAGCAAGATTACAAGCAAAAAACAATTATGCAGATAAGAAAGATTAAAACATAAAAAGGGTAAAGATAACTACAGTTGCCTATATTTTACAGACGTTCCCGTGTTCGAAGTGTTACTTGAAAATAAGCTACTCCGCAACCGATTGAACCATGATGCTTTCATATCACCGGAGCCTGTGCATTGGCCGTCACCTTCTTCCTCACTGCTGAAGAGGGTTTGGTCTGAGCAGTCAAGCGATGCTCCACAGGCTAAATTATAAGACTGACATGCAGAATGGCATACTCGAAGCCTGTTATCGCCATCTTTGTCACACTTCTGGATTGAGATCTGGTATGTAGTAACAATAATTGTCAAGGCGTGTTAAAGATATGATCATCATGCATCAGGAAAACGTCAGAAGGATGTGAGGCCAAAGCCAGGGAACAGAATTTACCCAGCAGGCCAGTCGCTTGGCTGCCGTATCACAGTAACTGCTGCCGAATATATTAAATAATTTCCGGGCACCACTTGGGAACAAGCGATGGTAGTTAGGCATGACTACAACTTCCTCCAGCTGCTGAAGTATGCTCGGTTCACTAGGTGCACAGTGTTGACCAGACATGTCACTCTCCAACACATTTTTGCAAACTGAGAGACTTGAGAAAAGCATGGAGCTGTTCTGGCAAGTGTAACCAGCATAATCTGAGCAACGGAATTCACAAACTCCATTGTCACAGACTCCACCATGGAGGCTGCACTGTTCATCACAAACAGCTGTATATAGTACCACAAGAGCAATGTCAGAAAGAGAACAACTTTTTTTACGAGAAGGTAAATTAAAAGGTAACGTGCATGTCTAGAAGCATTATCTGCTTGAACTATCATAAAGAGTAAAGTTTGGAAGACAAGCCACAACAATCGTCAATATCAATAATAGATAGCTGCAGAAGATTTAAGAGACACACATATAACCTGCATAAACATTCTATATTCAATAGTAAATTACAAGACTTCCCGTATGTTACTGAAATGCTAATATTCCCAGTACCTACTCAAACCATTTCTAATAGTGTTTCGGCCCTTTTTAGAATTAAAAAAAATACTAATACGAACCCGACCATAACTCTCCGTCACAAACATAATTGGGTCCAATGAAGTGAAGTATCAGTTAAAAATATCATAAAAAGAACTTATGATTAAGGAGAAAAATATTCCTTCTAACCGTACATTAGAGAAAATAAACATTTTTAATTACCTGTTGAGCAGTCAATACCAGTATAGCCATTATCACATTTACAGACACCATTTGAAAGACACTTGCCATGCCCATTGCAGTTGGCAGGGCAGGAACCTGTTAAGGGGATTTAAATAAACTATATCTTCAGCCAATTAAAAAGAAAAGAAGTATGTTTCGTAAGAAATAAGCTTTAACTTTTAACTAAAAAGTGATTTGTTAAACATACCAATAATCAGTAAGTTGAAAATCAAAGATATGGGTGCAATAGCTTACGTTTACTACAATCACGACCATGAAATCCAAGGAAACATTTACACCGTCCATCTACACAATCTCCATTATAATTACATGAACTGGGGCATTGTCCTGATACAGAAAGTGAGCCTATGCTGCAGAGCTCATGGTAAGCAGGGCAAATCAGCTCACCTACATTTGGAAAAAGAAAACAAGAACATAAACATGAATGATTTTGTAAAGCAACACAGCTTAATAGATTAAAACCCATACTTACCATTAAAGCCAGGGAACTGAACAGGTCCACCAGCTTCAGGACACGCTTTCCAAATACCATCCACAGCAACCTAAAGGAACAAGACCCAAATCAAAAGGATCATTGCATGGATAGTTTCACTTAATTTCTTCATAAAAGCAAGAGTCCTTCAAGAAACTCTACTTATGCATTTTATAGATTACACTATCGCACCCAAGTTGCAATAAAATGAACAAAAACTTCAAAGCATACCTCAAGAGAGTTGTTTACACATCTGTGCTGATAACAACCATTTCCTTGGGTCATGGAACCTCGTACAAACCCAGTTCGTACAAGTGATGAGGCCATACATCTGTACATGTTCAAGGAAAAACTAATTATCGGTAAATTTTACTCCAACAGTCTTGAGAAAGCTGTAAAAAGTCTCACCTGGAGCTACTTCCTCGTACTTCACCCAGCATTCTGTCAGGTGCCCGGGCACTGTTGGTGTCTGTACATGATCCATCAGAATACGCCACAAAGTAAGTACAATAATCAGCCAATGAGGACTGCCCACCTGCAACAAAAAAATAAGAAACATGAATACACTAGTACTCTTGTTGACCCTTTTTATCACAACATAATAAAGAAATGGCAATCGCAAAAAGTAAAAAAGCAGCGCAAAGATCCTAAAAGGAAAAACCAAAAGTCAAAGCACATAATTCATTTAATTCCGAAAGACAAATCAAAGTCTACTAGCAGTCTAAATCATCATCAAATGAGGATCTCGTGAAAACATAGTGATAAGGGTTTGCAACAATCAACCAAACCAGAACCATAGTTAAGGGCAATTAAGTTATTCAGTGGGAAGAATATAAAGAAAAACTGAAACCATCATGTAGAGGTGATCCAAATCACAACATATAATGAGTCTTACTCATAATAACAAACAATGAAAAGTTTCTAAACTCCAGAAGCAAGAATTGATAGACTTGCACAGTCGCATAACTCAATTACAGTAAACAAAAGAAGTTTCATTTTAAATAGAAAACCTTTATTTGCTTGTGGAAAGTAGCGGGCCCACTGAGGGAGATCTCCACTATAACTGATAATTGGACAGTAACCTTCTGCCTCCCTATTGTAAGTACAGCCAGACAACTGAGTTGTATTGCAACGATACGCCCCCTTCCAGAAATTGCAAGGAGAAGTAACGAATTCAGTTCCCTGATTGCGACCCCATTCAAGACGATCAGCCATGCTATAATTAGCCTGGTACCATCCACTATCTTCCAGTAATGCCAAGGTCATTTTTGAAACAACAGATCTTGTATCCACGGATCCAGTCATGATCTCATTCATCAGTAGCCTTTTCTCCCAATGTGACCCTGCAGGCAAATCAAGAATAAGCCACAACGTAGACACTTATAATAAGTTAGCACAACTTTTTAGAATTAGCATAATTTGCACTTTACATAGGATGTAACTACTATTCCTTAATGATAAAGGTCACCATTACGATCAGTTATACACTTCATTTGTGAGTAGGTTTACATAAAGCAACTTATGTGAAAGAACCACCTCAGAATCAGAAAATGAGCACAAGAAACAGAAAGTTATAGGAAAGAAAAGCAAAACCTGATGTGCCACGACCTCCTCCATCTTCAAGCTCCAAACCAGTAAAATTCTCTGAGAAAGCCTGCCAATAGAAGACTCATAAAAAATTTTGTTGAATTTGAAGGATTGTAGGGGAAAAAATTGACCGTGCTACTCCAAACAAATTGTCGACAGATTAAATATGCTGTCAGACAATTACCCCATAATGATGCCGCGAATGCATGAGAACACGTGGAAGGACCACGCGTGTTACCATCCGCCCAAGTTTTTCATCCATGACCTGTTCAGTAACCTGAATATTGAATATCAGATGCAACTATTAGCTGCAGATTAATTTGAGGGATCTTCACCAAAATGGATAAGAAATATAAAGTAATGTCAACCTTAAAATTCCCAGTATGTTAACTTTAAAAGAATGTTGAATGCCAAAAAACTAGATCTCAAAATAAAAGATTGCAAGATTTGCAATTAAAATAACCAAAGCCAATGAAAGTACTTTTACTATCCATTAAGTCACTTTTTGAGAATCCATTACAACGTGACATGGTTTTTACCCGACTACGTCTTCTTTTCCTGTCATCCCTAAAATGCGCAAAGGCATGTGGATCAAAGCCAAGAACGTGCATAACCTGGAAAGTTAAAGCATATGCTAATCATTACATGTAAAAAAGAACCCCACAAGTTCCCAATCCCATTAACTGACAACCAAAATGACCTCATGAATGAGGGTTGCCGAAAGTAGACTCTCTGCTTCAGCTGTTAAATGTCGTGGAGCAACATTCACATGTCCTACAAAATGAAAACAAGTGACATTTCAAATATGCAAATACATGGCGCACACTTGTACAAAATGTGTTCAATAAGAAAACTACCAGCAATTGCCCGACCCCATTGATCACGTTCACAGGCCACTGCCCAAGCAAGAGTGTTTCCAGTGGTAGGTCTTGTAGTGACCAAAAGAACCAAGTCTGCATCTGTCACACCCTCTGGAAAAAATGACAAGATATTCAATGATTAGCACAAAAGATGTCAAGAAAAAAGTGCTATGTCGGACCAGAGCAGCTCCAAAAGATTCACCAGAACAAAACAATCACAACAGTAATACCTTCCACATATTCCCGGGGAAGCTGGACACCTCCATCTTGTCCACAAGCAGAATATCCACTTAACCGCAAATTACCCTTCACAGGCTCAACAGCCAATGCTCTCCTAAACCAATCAGCTGTTTGTCCTAGAGCCTGTACAGAAGCATTTCAAGTAAACAGATCCAGTATGTGTGAACCTTCTTTCCTCATGTTTTGTCATTTTGGTTCAACAGTACAACATATGGAAATATCGTCACAGGTTTATCAAGGAAAATAACAACTTGGACAGTTCTAACCTTACGAAGGCGATGCCGTTTGTCCTCCCCAGTTATATCATCCAAGGTGCAGTTATACCAACAGTCACCATAAATTGGGGGATTCTCATGAGGATTGCAAGAAGGGTTTCCAGGAACAGAAGTTACAGGAGGCTCCCCAAGCTAGTTAAAGAAAGGAAACAAACCTAGAATCAATCGTATAGCTCAGATTAACAAATGCACAACAATGATGAAATTACTTGTTACACATACCTTCACAACATCACCAACTTTACGACAATCCCTATCAGGTGAGTGACCGACAGCATCATAGTTGAGAAAAATCCTAATTGGTTGCTTTGCATCAATTTGCTGGACTGACAAAGTTGATAGAGCAAGCAATGCCCTCCCTTTTCCATGAAGGGGTTTAAAAATTTCAGGCTGATCATAAACCTGAGGGGTAACAGAAAATACTACATGACCAGGTCGCCGCCTTTGTTCAATTATCTGGTCATGAATACATGAATGAGACGCAACACTTCCAGTTTCCTTTTGTGCACCTTGCCATTGCAATTGTTGCTCTTGGGTTTTCGCATAAGAATCTTCAACAGATAGGAATATCAGTGCAATCTGTTAAAATAAGAACATGTTAATAGGAAAGAGAAAAAAAACATGTAACTGCAGAAAACAAAAAAAAATAAAACATAAAACTTTTCAAAACCTCATATTCAGGGCAAAGACAAAATATGCTATCAAAAACTTGAAGAAAAGCAACAAATCTATACATACCGAACACATATTAACTAGCACCAGAACAAAGGTAAAATCTCAAACTCGGTAAAGCTGAATTGAGTCGTCAAATAAAAACCAAAGCAAAGAGATAAAATCCAGCCAACTTAAATCAGGCAGCCCCAAATTTGACAAAAAGAACTCCTTTCCTCAATAATTATACTACCGTCAACAGTTGAAGAGAAGTAATCTTTGAAATAAAAGGGAAATTTTAGGGAAAGGAAGGAAGGAAAAAGTGGCTCGCAAAAGGGGATCTTTAAACCCAAATCTCCCAACAAACAGAAAAAGAAATTACCAAATTAAATAAGCAACAGTGGTTACGTTACACATATAACTTTCATAACTTCATTGCCGCAAACGAACCCTAATCCCATATCTACCTATAAGACTTACAAATCTCTTGACCATACACTTGAGCAAATAAATCCCAAATTTCCTTCCATTTGACTCAGATTGTCCACAACCAAACGAAGGCGGACATTCCTTCATTCATAACTCAACTTAAACCCTAAATCTCACATTTTTAAGAACGCAAAAAAAAAACAGTAAATCAAACCCAATAAAAGGGAAGGAGGGAAAGATAAAGAACTTACCTGGAAGAAAACGACTGCAAATCTGAGCTTAGCATCTAATTTATGCACAGTACATGTGCTACACCGAGTTAACCCCTCCATGAAATCCCAGCAACCCCGAACTAAACAACTTCGATTCCATCAAACCGCCAGCGATTTCCCGATCGGCTTCAACAACAAGAAAAATCGCTGGCTCTTCCGCATTTCAAATGCTATAATCCAAAAAAAGAAAACTGGAAACCCCTTTAATTTACAGTACCACAAATTGGGTTTTCTCTCTAAAGCTTCTTTGCTTTTCTGAAGAAGACCCAAATGG
This sequence comes from Erythroxylum minutifolium, assembly GCA_027123815.1. Classification (NCBI taxonomy): domain Eukaryota; kingdom Viridiplantae; phylum Streptophyta; class Magnoliopsida; order Malpighiales; family Erythroxylaceae; genus Erythroxylum; species Erythroxylum minutifolium. The sequence goes on along the minus strand of JAOTJB010000006.1, from coordinate 2,670,895 downwards.
GGACAGAGAACAAGTAAAACTTAGCAACAGTCTCCCGTCTCGCAGAATTGATTAATGGGTTAGTACAACAAACTTCGCTCGAAAACGAGGTGGTCTTTAATGTAACATCGAACATGTACTCACTTCGAATCCAAGGATTACGTTGGGTTTGTATTTGTAATGAAGAGAAACAACAAACAAGTGACAGACAGTGAGCACAACACAAACCCAACCTTCAAATTTGTAGAGAGAGAGATAAAGAAAGAAAGATTGGTGGGGGTGCGTGGAGACCTGATGATATAATTGTCTTTTATTATTTTAAATCACAACGTTTTGATACAATAAATTTTGAAATCTTTTTAATTCAGCTACAGAATTCGCCTCTGTCTTCTTATGAAATTACGAAATGGCCATCGCTTTTAGTTTGATACCGGTTGATAAATATGCTAAGACCGCGTCATCTTTAGGTTTTCTATTGATTTCAAAACCCAACCGAAAATTAAATTAGTAAGATAAATAAAGTAAGGTGTAGATAATTTAATCAGTATTATAATATTATAAAATTAAATAAAATTTAAGAATTTAAAAAATGATTAAATAATTGTCTTTACTTATAAAAAATTTTAAAGTTTAATTAAAAATATTATTAAATAAAAATTAATTAGTTTAATTTGATTTTAAAA
>JAOTJB010000006.1:2588029-2605285 GCA_027123815.1 Erythroxylum minutifolium | reverse complement strand
TTTCTTAATGTTTTATTATTATTATTATTATTATTATTATTATTATTATTATTATTATTATTATTATTATTATTATTATTACTGTTGTTGTTGTTGTTGTTGTTATTATTGTGTTAAATTCTCTATTAGTTAAGAATAAGGTTGTCTACTGTTGAACCTTCCCAAATTTATGATAGCGAGACTTATACTGGGTAGTGTTGTTGGTGTTTGTTTATGACAAAGTATATATACCTTGATTCAATTAAGAGGTTTTTTTTAATTTATTAAAATTTCTCTTAACTATGGCAAAGCAGTCGTCATCATCAATATGCAGTTGAAGTCCTGCTGAAGTACAGTGTCTGAAGAAATCTTATAATACGCAACTTATAGAGAGACTATTTTTGATAGACTCACATGTAATGTATTACGAAGATATTATAAAATTAAAAATAGATATGCATACATATGTCAAACAAAAATAATAAAATAAAATAACTAAATAATAAGTCAATTAAACATAAAAAAGTAATAAAATAACTAAATGCATAAATACAAATAATTAATAAGTAGAAACAATAGTGACGATAATAATAAAAATAGGTAAGACAATACAAAAATAACTTATATATAAAACATTTCAAAGGTTAACAATAAATAAGAAATTAAGAATAGGAGCATATCAAAATTTAAGTAAATCATTATACTTTCTCTTATAAATTTATTGTGATTTATCTTGAATAATGATTATTAAGTATATTAAATACTCAACAATAATTAATAATAAATTCAAAATTTGAGTCTAATTAGTATTTATAGGTTCATTTTAATCTCAACACTTGGATCACTAAATCACAATAATTCTATGTGATGGATCAAAGCTTAATCAAATCCACATCCTAAACGTACAAGTAAGCATATAAGACGCAAACTTGATTTGGAAGCCTAAGGAATATTACTTGCAATACACAGACACGTCATGCCACTATCTGAGTGTGACAGAAACAGATAATTATACGAATAATACAGTTCAATCAAGCAGTCACCAGTCAGCTTCATCTTCACCTTCAGTGAACTTAATTACATTCACGGATTTTACGAAACTGTTGTTGTTTGTTGGCTTCTGTTCTATCTGTCATATATCTAATCCACTGCCGCGTGTTCAGATCAATCTTACGGCGGAGAAGTGGCGAATCTATAATATCCCCGCCCATACGGTGGTGCGAATATTAGGAAACTTGCACTCCCAGAGACGGTGATTCAACCACGCCAACCACCCTGCACTTTCACTTCCCTCTCTCACATCCTCTGTTCTTTCTTTCTCGTTTTCTCGCTTAATTATTAAGTAATCAAAGATGCCTATATATCTAAATTCAATCCTCTCCTATTCGTAATTAAGCTTCGACAAATTTGGATTATTAAGCATAATTAATAATGGAGACGGAGATGGACATTGAACCCGAGCCACCGAAGCCACGCGCCGACGAGACTGCTCGTGACGACGGCTCCAGCAAGGACGACCGACCGCTCCTCAAGTCGGACTCCAGCCGCAGCTCCCCTGTCAACATCGAGGAGCTTGAGAAGAAGTACGCGGCGTTTGTCCGCAGAGACGTGTACGGTCCCATGGGACGCGGCGAGCTCCCGCTGCCGGAGAAGGTTCTGTTGGCCATCGCGTTGGTGACGTTCGTGCCTATACGAGTAGTTCTCGCGATGTTCTTGCTGGTTTTGTACTACGTGATCTGTCGCGTTTGTACGCTGTTCTCGGCGCCGAATCGCGACGAGGAGGAGGGCCAAGAGGACTTCGCGCACATGGGAGGGTGGCGGAGGGCGGTTATTGTGACGTGCGGGAAGGTTCTCTCGAGGTTCATGCTTTTCTTGTTAGGGTTTTATTGGATTAGCGAGAGCTATAGAGATCTAGAACTGCCTCAAAACAACAATTCTACTCAGGTATTCGTTTCTAATCTCTGTCCCATGCGCTTATGGTTGTGAAATTAGATAATTCTGAGGCTATGTAGGGTTTTTCCATTTCTGGCTTGTTCCGATTTGATCTGCATTCTTCTAAATTTTAATGTTCGGTCTGACTTGAATTGGAGTTTTTGCTTCGTTTGACTTTATCTTAAGTTTAGACTTCAAATGCACTAAAGCATATAACACTGCTTTGTGCATGAGTTCAAACGTCGATTTCCCTCAAAATCGTCCAAGTCTTGGTCTTCAAGGATGGATTTATCTAACACTTGTTTTCCTTTTCCCTTCTTTCTATGTTATTCGGCTTGACATTTGATCAGGGGAAAGGTCAATCTGAAGAACCTGAGAGACCTGGGGCAATAGTATCAAACCATGTTTCATACTTGGACATTTTGTATCATATGTCTTCTTCTTTCCCAAGCTTTGTCGCCAAGGTTTGTACCCCTTCAGAGTGGCTTGTTACTTTCTTGTAAGTTTCTTGGAATTTTTATACCTTTTGGTTGTGAAACTGACGCTTGTATGTGTTATTGATTCTGAATTTCTTGGCTGAAGAGATCAGTGGCTAAACTTCCTCTAGTTGGTCTCATCAGGTCAGTTACTTCACACCAATGTCCCTGTACTGTTTTCTATTTCTTACGTAGAAAATTATCTGTTATCTGCATTTTAAGCCCGTGATTCTTTTATTGAAATTCAGGCCTTTGAGCTGGTTTCTTTTTCGTATTCAAGTTCTTCTACTCTTAGAACTGCTGTTTACTTTTTCTGCTGTGTCGGCTTTGTGATAGATAATGTGACGATGCATATCATGACAATGCTTTGTTAGATGGTCTTACATTCTTTAGATAGTAGGTTTCGATCTTGCATTATCATCTGTTGACTGTTGTTGATTGACGTAAACAATACTGTGCAATATTGATTAGTTAATAATGGTCCATATTCATTGGTAATATTAAGTCTTGAGGTCTGAATTACAGCAAGTGCTTGGGTTGTGTATTTGTTCAGCGGGAATCAAAGTCATCTGACTTCAAGGGTGTTTCAGGTAATATAAGCAGTTGGCATTTGGATTTCCTTCACCATCATTGGATGCATCAAGGTGTTGCCTTCTTTTTCAGACATATACATCTTACTGCTTAATTTAGTATTGATATAGATATCGTGTAATCTATCTTGCAATGGAGTCAGTCATTGCAGGAAAGAAAAACTCATGTGCTCCTAAAGCTCAACATTGACAGAAAAATAGAAGACCAATAACAAGAGAGGGAAGCAAACAACAGGATAGAGATTTTGTAATCTGTGGTGAACGTGTGTGGCATTGTAACGTAAATAAGCACGTGAAAACTGTACAACCTCACTTGAAAACTCAACTGACTTAACTTATTAGGTTTATGATAAGAATACTTACTTGTGGTCAATTCTTTATTGGTGCTATCTCATGACAGTTAAACGTTTGTTGTTTGAAATTTCAACACCCTCCTATGATAGGAATACTATTTGCAGGTATTGTGACTGCAAGAGTTAAGGAAGCTCATGAATGTAGATCTTCTCCTATGATGATGCTTTTTCCTGGTTGGTAACTTGACCACATAAATGCATTGCCTTTTTACTTCTTGTTGCATGCTGGTATCCTTATTTTTCTTAAAAATGCTTCAGCACTTCTTCTTTTGATTCTGCCTGTTACTCAATGTTGGCAATTTCACTTTCACATGCTGTACCTGTGTCAAGATGCACTGTTGTGGGGTTAGTTAAGGTCTTATGACCGGATGTCTTTTTGCTACGACTGTTTCGCTATGACTGTTTTGTATTTGAAGCTAGTGGAGCTTTTACTTTGCTTATAAATTACCAATATACTTAATATGTTGGTCTCTAATTTTGCTACAGAGGGCACAACTACAAATGGGGATTACATCCTTCCATTCAAGACTGGTGCATTCTTGGCAGGGGTCCCTGTGCTTCCAGTTATTCTAAGATATCCTTACCAGAGACTCAGTCTTGCTTGGGATTCCATATCTGGGGTTGGTGTACTTGTGCAATTTTGATTTTAATAAAAGTTTCAGATACAACTAAATTGTTTTATTAATTTCGATATTGGTAATGATGTTCCTACGTTCTTGTGATAAATAATATACCCAACAATGAAAACACTGCATTTGATCTAGTAAATGACTATATGTGAGAAAAAAAAGACTTGGAAGATCACCTGATTCTTATCATAATATGTTACAAGTCAAACGGTCCTTACTGGACATCAGGTTTTTCAATTTGTATGTGAATTCTTGTTTGTCAATAATCTTGAATGGCACATTAACTACCGTTTTCTTTTTTGGTGATAAAGGCTAGTTGAATTCAACATTGGTTTATTACCTGATTCTATTGTACGTAAACTTCTCTATTTGCAGGTGCGTCATGTAATTTTTCTTCTATGTCAATTCACAAATCACATGGAAGTGATTCGGCTGCCTGTTTACTACCCATCACAGGAAGAGAAGGATGACCCAAAGCTGTATGCTAATAATGTCAGACAGTTGATGGCTCGAGAGGTGTGCATTTCCTTAAAGTTGGAACATTGATGAATTTAGAAATCAGTTTGTGATAGTTTCCTTTTGAGTTTTTATAGTACTACAATATGATCTGAAACTATTTTCTTAGTTGCATTGATGGAAAAGCACTTGGCACGAATGATATACCAGTTTTACAATTCTTTAAGCTTTAGATTTTAGATGACCACTGACAAAAATAATGCATCTGTCCTTATAAATTATAGAATCTTGGAAGGATACGACTTAACATCGATATTCTTGGACAGGTGGTTTAGGTTGTTAATGCCGATTCTAAGTTCAATCGTTGTGACAAATTCACAAATTGGTGTTACAGCAAGTAGCAATTGGATTTTTATTTCTGTTTTATTTTTGTTGCAGGGTAATTTATTCACATCTGATATTGGACTGGCCGAGAAGCGAATATATCTTGCTGCTCTCAATGGTAATAATAGCCTGCCTACTGTTTTGCACCAGAAAGACGATTGATAGTATCATGGCCACAGCTCCCAAATGATATTTAGTTCTTTGGAACTCCTTAGTTTGTGATGTTATTTACTCGTAAATGACAGCCAAAACACATGGGTGTGCTTTAGGTAGTTTTTGCTGAAAAAGGACAGAGAAAAGAAAATCCAGTGTGCTAGTACTGTCATGTAAAATCTTCTTTTGGGAACTTTGGCCATTGAATACAGTTTGCGAAGCATGCAAGATCTGTCTGTTTTTTTTTTTTCTCTTTCAATTCATCCACAAAATGAGTTTTAGTAGATCCCCCCCAAAATCCTAATGAGTTGGAACGTCCCTTATGAAAAACTGAAGCATCTTTTCATGTTCCTGCAGGTTTATTTTGACAATGCTTATTGGGATACGCCGTCTATCTGTATATTTCTTGTATGATTTCTGTTCTAACCCCAATAAAGCCAAAAAAAAAAGACGAAAATCCAAAGAAATCATGTGCAGAATCAGGATTACACCTCTCGTCTACTGAAAATTGTATTTACTTGGATCATGTAATAACTACACTGTTACTCTAGGCGGCATTTTCAAAGTGAGCCATTCTCTTTTATTTCTACTGGAAACTGATTGTAAGTTGAGATTACAAATTTACGCGCAGCCAAATCAAGGGTTTACCGATTTGCATCTCAAGAGTTTTCCTTCTGTTTGCAACATGTTGAAAAAAGGTAAAACATGAGATTTGGTTATGAATTGACCCATTTTGAATGGTTTCCTTTGTTGATCATATTCCACACAAAAGCAGTTTGTTCCTTTGGCTGATAATCAGAAAAGAGTGCAGGATGCAGGAGTTTCAATTGTAAATGCTTACGTTCTCAAGGATATATATATATATTGAAGATGCCTAAAACTCAGAATCATATTGCAGCCGTATATACATACAGAATCCACAAACAAACAGGAGCAACATGACCACTTATATCTTGTCTTGGTTAGGCTACAAGGAATCGAAGTGGCACCACAATCGTTTTTCAATAACACAGACTAGTTTTACAATCATGACATACAAAAAACCAGTCATTTTTCACAAACTTCTCCCCCATTAAGTGACTGAGGGAGTATTGACTTAGCAGAGGATGTCCGTAAACTCTAACGAACCATTCCAATCAGGTTTTTCTCATCTTTCCTTCAAGGAACCATTGATGGACCTTCGCAATTCCCATGGCAGGCAGCCTTTCAAAGGTGACTGAAGAAACATTGAAGAAGTTGATAGCTGCTTTTGTCGCATTGAGATCGATGACAGGTAACTAAATGCACTTCTAAGCCTTGTCCTCTCACTGTCAAAAGGCTGGCTGCCGGGTTCATGCCGCACAGCAGATATCTTGAGGGATTTAGGAAGCATGCAGTTGCAGATTGAACCTGTTATAATATAACAATTTCAATTCCTTATCCAATACGTAATAAATTTTTTTTAAAGAATTTCTCTTCGAGCCTATCAAAACGAAGCTAGTTATTTTAGTTCTATCGATGAAGTTGGCAAAATGAAGTATTCTTGCAAAATGTCCATCATCATAACATGAAAAATAGCAAATCCTAATTGCAAGTTTTGTATTATAAAAATCTCATAGGCAGGAAAATTTTCAGATATTTATCCGAAGAAGCTTGCAAGCTGGTTCATGAGGGAAGTACCTATTCTGGCCAGCCGATTCACCCATTTCGGAATTGTTTTCCCAGTCAGTTTGTAACAAATGTCCTTGCAGAAATGGTTGCAGTTCTTCACTATCAAGTGATATGTATCCCCATGGTAGTTTGCAGCATGCTGCTCCATGAACTCTCTCACCTGATTAGGATCCAAGCGAGTGGTTCCAATGAATATGGACTTCCTGAACTTGAAGCCCGGACACTGGCGAGGTTCCACCTCAAAAACACCGCTTGTTGGGTAGTCATGAGCTCCAAATGCATACTCCACACCATGAACTGCAGGATGGCAACCAAATCAGCACTCAGTTAAATATGGGACCCAAATGATGAAGAAAAACAAATGGCCAAAACTTTAACAGCTTAGGACAACTTATGCACTTTAACTTCTCCTACAGGATGGTGTAGCATGATGAATTCACAGGTGCAATGGACACAATGTGTTCAAGATATACAAATATAACCCACACAGGAAGGACACATTTTTAGGCCTCACCTTCAACGCCAGAGTGAAAGATACCAACGCCTGCCCAATAAAAGTAGCCATTCATGGGTGTCAAGTCATAAACGTTCAAATAAACCGGTGCACTGCCAGAACCATAGCTACCAGACCTTGGTTTGGGGAACAAGCAAAAGCGAGTCACTGATTTCTCTTTCAAACGAAGAGGCATAATAGATCTCCATCCTTTCTTTGATCTAACTTTCATGTTCCCTTTAATGTGTAAGAAGCAATCCGATCAATGGCTCTCCCCACCCTGAAAATACACCATTGAAGGAGACCTTCAATGACAATGGAAGCAGAGAACCATAACTAAGCACAAAGTACAACTACTAGCTGAAACTTTTCAAATTTCATAGGACAAATAGAAGAAGTATTAACTAGTAGCTAAAACTCACAAAATTAAGAAATATGACTGATATTAAACTGCTCGAATATCAAGTTTCAGGTCTGTATTTTAGCTGAAAATGCTGAAATTTCAGAATTGATAAGAGTTGGATTTTTAAGGTGCTGGAATTTGGTAAGGAAGAAAATAGGAATTACTCCTAAAAAATTAAGATTTATTATAATTGAAAAGCTGAGTAAACATATTTAGAGAGAAGTTCTTAAAACCCTTATTCTAGTAGGAAAAAGTTCCTAACAGATTTAAATCTTATCCTAATAAAAGTTCTATAAGTTTAAGTCATAAACAAATAGGATAACATATCTAAAACTAGAATAACATGGTTATCTTACTAGTACTCCCTATATAATAAGGAAACTCAACATAATCTAAATTTCAACCCTTGTCTTTGCTATCAACCAAATTCCCATCCTTCATCCTACCAAATCATTATAACTCCTAAGTTTGTATCATATTCCGAGTTACTGACTGCCAACAGTTCAGAGATCCTTTCTCCTCCACCTATAGAAAAAAATCAACATGTCACCCCACTAGCCCCAAAAAATAATGAGTGAAAAAATTGGAAACAAGGGGTGTCTGATGCAAGAGAAGTTGCAGAGTACGTAGAACAAAGACAGTCCTATTGTACAAATCAATGTCTACTCGTATTTTCAGAATTTCAAATTTTCTCTATCAAGCCATATGAGCGTTTAGCGGACAACTTACAACAACCGAAAACTCTAAAGATCGCAAAGCATCAAGCTCCTAAGTGATTTCCCTTTTAGTCTGACCATCATTACTTGGAACTTTATTTAGATAAATTGGGACATTCCTTATAGCTTGATGAGTAGTCGATATAACTTGAAAAAGAAGGATCTTTGCAGATAAGCCAAAAGAAACATCTTACATGCAGAAGCTTCAGCATTGCATTGAGGAAAAGGTGCAACAGATACTAACCCTAATAGTTTAAAAGTATAGTTTAGTACCGAAAATAGCATAGAGAAAGTGTAAGTTCCTACACGAGACCAGCTAGGAATGGTAACAGAAAAGTTCTGCTCAAATGTATAAAACTTTACTAAACTAAAAACCAAGAAGGAAACACCGCAATGCATAATTGACTTGGATCTACAATTCAGCAGACCCTATAAAGATTCCGAGTTGTTCAGTAACTCCTCAACTAAACCTTCCACATCCAACATTAGAAAGCAGCGTTGTCTCAAATGCCCAGAGCCAAATGCGCGTAGAATTCTCGGAGGAAACAGGAGTAAGCTTGAAAAGTTCTAAGTTCCACTCAGTAGTGTGAAGGAGGTCTCAGATCTAGTCAAAGTTATAACTTTAACCCCATTTTTCGACCATTAAAGCCTAACAATGTAGCAGTAAACAGAGAAAACCATTAATCCGGGTACCTATCTAAAGACTGCAATTACATATATGCAGATGACAGAATCACTAGCACCGCAAAGAAGAAGAAATTGAAAAGGACAGGACTTGGGATCCTGCAAAATGAACTTTCAAGCCAGCTAGTTATAAAATTTCAAGCTTTTGACCTTCAAGTTTCTTCCCCTAAAATATTTCGCGGGATCCAAGCAGACCCATGAAGATACAAGTACTAACATATATTGGAGATGAATTCAAAAGCAAGCAGAAACTAGAGGAACACAAATAATGCAAGATCAGAGCACATAAGAACTCACGGATTTCCTATGAGCGCTATAGAGTACAGTAGCCACTAAAGCCAAATAAACCACCTTCACTACAGAACATCTTTGACTAGCTAACCAGAGGCCAAGATTACGCAAACCCCATGAACAGAAACAGCCTTAGCTGCTTCTCACACACACGTCACACACTCCACTCTCCTCTAAGCAGTAAGTAGATAAACCACTAAAAGTTGAGATCTGTGTGGGAGAAAATAAGCCAAAGAAGCCAAAGATGGCAACTTTAAAGACAACACACAAAATTCTCTCTCCCCATTGCTAGCATTTGGCTCTGATTTCTATTATTGCTTTTTGATTTGCTTTCTGACTGCTTTAGTGCTAAATCACTGGCATATCTCTCCTGCCTTAAATTTGTTTTTACCTGTTACTTTACTAATTTAGTTATTATTCCGAGATATTGTATGAATATTTAAGGATAATTATTATTTTTATTAATATTTTCAAAATAGAAAGTTAAATCAAAAAAATACGAGGTTTAAAGTTTTAAAAATTTAATTGATGTTAAACTGTCATAAAAATTAATTAAAGATTAAAAAATTAAAGAATTTGAAAATGATAGAAGAAAAATATCACTATTCATTGAAAAAATAATCTGTTTATTTTAATTTAGAAAATTTGATTAATATATAAAAATCGGCTGATTAATTAACAAATTAATCAATTTTTTAATAACAAAAATTATTAAACTAGAAAAAGTTCAAAATGAAAAAAATAACTCAAAATTTTTACTATTAAACTGATCAATTTGATTTCAAACATTGATTTTTTATTTTTGGTTGAGAGATATAAAAATATAATATATATATATATATATATATGTATATATAGAGTATAAATTATTTAACAAATTCAAATAATATATTAAATTCAAATACTATTTTTAGATTCAGTATATCTTCACTTTTCACTCTTAACATATTATAATATATTTCATATAAATTATTTAATAAATCAGTTAAAAATAAAATTTTATATCATTTAAACTCATAATATTTAAACTAATTAACAAATAAAGTTTCTGAATAAATATTAATCATTCTTATCCTAACCCTATTCAATGTGTCCTTATCAAATTCTCTGTTCCACTTACTTTGTTCGAACTCCTGTTTTATTAAATCTCAGCCATATATTTATATAGAATTTGCGTAAATGTGTGGATAAGATTTAATAGAACATGATATAAATATCATAACCGGTACAAAAGATTTGATCTCTAATATGACTTATTTCCTAGTCACACGCCATTTATTAACTTAAAAGTCTTGAAGTTGGTATTAAATAATAATTAATCTTTAGTCATTAAGTTAATTAATGCAATAAGATAAAACAAAATGCTAACTGTGAACAAATAAATAAAGAATAACACTTTCATGTCAATTTTATTAAATAAATGTTTGTTATTTAGAAGCATATAGTCAAAGTATATCTTGTCTTTATCTATTTTTAAATCATCATAAAAAAACAAATGAGAAACGGTGGTAACAGCACTTTTTTGTTTCTATTACAAATATAATATTAGTAGCGGTAAAAAATTCAACTGTTTTGATCAATTTAACTATAAAAATATTAAATCATTTAACTTTTTGGTTTGATTAATTCTTATTATTAAAAATTGATCAATTTATTAAATAATCAGTCAATTTTTATAAATTAATAAATTCTTATAAATTAAATTAAATTAATATTTTTATTTTTACTTAACATTTTTTCAATGAAATTTTAATTTTTCGATAGATAACAACAATTTTTTAATCATATTTAAAATTTTTTAATTTTGTTTAATTTAATCAATTTTACGAAAGTATATACTAAAAAAGGATCTTTTGTTAAATTTTTTAAATATAAGTTTATTACATAATTACTATTATATATTTATTGTTTATATAAAATAATTAATTATACAATTGAAAACAACCTCTTTATTTAATAAAAATAAGACTGAGTACTATTAAGACCTCTCTCGATCTCACATTTCGGTGGAACTTTCTCTTATGTTGTTGTTGTAATAATTAAGTATATGTAATTTTTTACATTGATTAAAAATAATATAGATAATCTTTAAAATAAATGAAATTATAAAAAAGGTCTAAAATAAATAGAAAACAGCTTTTACGTGATCTTATTTAATGCACTTTGCAATTTAGAATGAGTGGACAGCCTGCACCAACCAAGAATCAATTAAAAAATAAAATAAAAGTACAAAATTTACAACTCAGTTATTCACGGAGACATTAAATTAAGGGGCACAGCGGACAAGCCCTCAAATCTTTTGTCTCTCTTCTTTTATCGTTATTCTGTCTCATTAAATCTCAGTCATCTATTTATGTGAAATCACGTCTTCTATTCTTGAGTTGCTGTGCTCCGTTGTGCCCTATGCATCCTCGCCATTTAACATAATAAGTTGCATGGTTAGGATGTATGGGGCACAAAGGAACACAACAAATTAGAAATAGTAGATTTGCTCTGTAAATTAAGAGGATAACATCTTTTAATAAATTTGGTTGACAAATTCTTACTTTAATTTATTAAATCTCATCCACACATCTACATAAAATTTACACAAATATGTAAATTAGATTAAGTAATATAAGATTAGAACATTCTTAGTTGCAAGGCATTACTTTCTACTCTTTCTGTAATCTCTTTAGTTTTTGTTAAATGGTCTGCTAATAAAACTGCTCATTATCTTATTAGAACAACCTCATTTCTCACCGATGGTAGTATCTAAGAGTGGGTAAAAAATCTGAAAAAACCAAACCAACTTGCAAACTTGAAAAATCGAGCCAAACCAAACCATATGGAGAGTGATGGATGGTCAGTTCGGTTTTAGATATTGAAAACTCGACTATATCGATTCGAGTGCGGTGTAGGTAAAATTTTTTACCAAACTAACTCGAACCAAACTGATCAAGTAAAAACAAAAAAAGTTTATATTTTTTTATGCCTCTAACTTTAGGTATATAAGGTAAGTTTGTAACTTTGCAAATATGACAATCACTAATAGGTCCTAAAATGAAATAAAAATGTTAGACATGTACTAAAATTAACCTAAAATTTAAGGCCCAAGATTAGGGCGTAAATTGATTGAAATAACCGAACCGAATTGTAAGGCAAACCAAAAATTTAGTTTCATTGAACATTCGGTTCAGTTCGATTTTCTTATATCATAAAATTGATTATTCAATTTGGTTTGATTCAACGGTTAAAAATCGACCAAATTGAACCGTACTCACCCCTAATAGTATTAGCGCCGACGACGCTCCTTCTAATTTTTTAATTATCATGTTGTACCTAATGAAAATAAGATGTTGCAGTCCCCGGCTCAGGTCGTCGTCTTATTATTGTTATTATTATTACTTTTTTTCTGTTGGAGTCGCTTTCATCCTCAAAAGTCAATTTAAGTTTGAGTGTGTGTATATCTATATATATATTATTCGATATATTATATAAATAAGAATGCCATATCACTTCATGTATCAACTGCTTTAAAGAGTCTTCACGAAGATCTCGTGTCGAAGCTGTCGGCTGAATTATTGAGGATTGCGTTCTCTATTCAAGACTAACTGGATATACGCCCCTTGGACATGGTTAAAGATAAATTGATGATATAAAAAATTTAAGATTTAGTTTGTATTAAATTATCATTAAATTGATTAAAGAATAAATAAAATATTTAATTAGAATTTTAAAAAAGATAATTCTTATTTATTAAAAAATTTAGAATTTAATTATAAAAAAAATTATCAAATAAAAATTAATCGGTTTATTTGATTTATAAAAATTGATTAGTTTACAAAAATGATCGAAATATAAATTAATAAACATATTAGTTTTTAACAACGAAAATTATTAAACTAAATCAAATACAAAAGTTAAAAATCAAATAAAAAAATTAACAGATTTAAAGTTTTTTAAATTGATTGGACCGAATCGGTTCAGTTTTAAAACTTTGGTTATAGTTATAAAAGAGTACAGTTACACTAATTATAAACTTTGGTTATAGTTATAAAAGAGTACAGTTACACTAATTATTAGCAATGCCCCGACCATTTTTTAGTCACTCGAGTTGAATTATTTAAAATTTAGAATTTAATTTTCTCAATAGTAATTAAATTTTAATTATAATATTATAATCATAATTACAATATAAAAGTTTTCATAATTGCATTTATAAATTTGTCACTACATGAGTTTGGTGAAACTGGAAAGTAACAGAGACTAATGCCTTTTTATCTCTTACAATATGTGTTCCACAGTTGCATTGGTCTTAAAATGATTGTGTCCGGATAACAATCGATTCAAAGAAACCTTTTTTGACCATCCTCAATCTACATCTAACACCCGAATCCAATGATATCAAAATTAAAATGAAAATTCCAAAGGATCGACTGCTAAAGCTTTGAGGGTGGGTTATTATTTAATATTAACTTGAAGAATAATAATTATAAAATTTATGATTATAAAAATAATAATCAATTATTATTATTATTAATTTATTAGTAAATTATTAAATTTGTTAATGACAAATGCTCTTATTGTCATTCTAAGGCTCCAAGCCTGGAACCAAATCTTCTGTGTCCTTTCTCCAATTCCAACCCTATGCCCAATAATCTCGTCCACAAGTTTTGTAATAAATAAATGAGTTGTGTGGATGAGAATAGTCGGCACTGAGTTGGAATTGGGAAAAGGGTGCAGAGAATTTGGCTACTCCAAACTTAGGGACCAAATCATCTATTTCTGTTAATCAGTTACAATCATGTGCCAATTAATCCTATCCACAGATTCTCTAGGACTCACATAAATATGGGGACAAAGTTAACTGACACATGATTGGAGCACTGTTTTGACTTTTGAGAACTGAGGATTTCGTGTGCTTGTCCTGCAGCCTATAACTGAAGTTCACATTTCTATGCTTTTTAGATGATGATTCTAATACTAAAGTCCCCAAAATAACTCTCTTTTTATGTTTTCTAATTTAAGACGCCAAGATTTATTATTTCATATTCTAAAAAGATAATTAGTGAATTGTTATATTTATATTTACAAAGTGTTGAAATGAGGTTTTATTCATTTTCTAAAATAAAATATTAGTGAATTATTATATTTATATTTACAAAGTGTTGAAATGAGGTTTTATTCAATTAAGGTATGAGTAATATTTCACTCTTAACCATAAACTCATCTGTTGATTCTTTAACATCAGTCCGACTTTTACTTAGGCTATGATTGGTCGAAGGTTTATTAATAGAATGGAATAAAATGTAATATTATGATACCGCAGTGGAGGAGCCTCAGTCAACTATTAGACGGAGCAACAGAGTTCGTCGAGTACCTCAACATTTGGAGGAGTTTATTCGTGATACTTAGAGAAAGGGAATCTTTTATTTTAATTTGTTGATTATTTAACGCCGTTTATTTTTTTACTTGTCTTTGCATTAAGTCAGCAAACTATATATAAAGTGGGTTTATCGTTTTCGTAGTTTACGAGAAGATCAATAAAGAATTATCTCCTTTATCGTCTATAACTCTCTAAACCTAATTCTCCCTCTGTCGGCACTCTCTTTACTGGCATTCTTTTCTCCTGCTAGAGTGCGCAACAACTCGAATAGTTGCTAGGAAACCACTTCGGTATCATATTATTCCATCGTTTAAGAAGAGAGTTTATAATAAAATGAGATGAAAGAGGAGGATTTTATATTACTTCTCATTTCATCCTAAACAGTAAAAATAAAAACCTTCAATTTAGAAGATTTGGGATAGAATGTAAAATGGTAAACAACTTTACACTATATTACATTATAAATCTTTCATCTAAATAACATTTCGCTATATTATATTACGAACACTGCCATCCCTCAAAACATCAATTTTCTAATATTACATTCATTTATATTTCATTCCATTATAAATTATTTCATTCAATTAAAAACTTTACGTTCAACTAAACGTAACCTTAGTTTCACATTATGGTTATAGATAGAATACTTAAGTTCAGGTCCTATTTGTGAAAAAAGACAAAGAACAAAGTGGTTAATTTTTTGAGATTTTTTAATTCAGTTTCTAAGTTTTTAAAATTTTCAATTAAGTGATTAATCTTTTAAAACTTTAACAATCTCATTTAAAATGTTATTTTTTGTTTATTTGACTAATAGATGGACATTCTCGTGATATTTAGTAGGCATATCACATTTTAAAAAATAACGTTTTAAACTAAATTTTTAAAGTTTTAAAAGAATGGTCACTCAATTGAAAATTTTAAAAATTTAGATATTGAATTAAAAAAACTTAAAAGATCATAAACTTTTGAATATGTTATATATATTTTTTAAATTCCATATTTTTGAATCAGGTTAATAAAATTTTCAATAAAAAATATTAAATTTAATATTAAAACAATTTATTAATCAAAATTTGATGTTTCACTAATTGAAAGTATAATTTTGAACCGTCAAGATTAAAATTTTATATAATATCTTTGATCAATAATTTACATAAGACCAAATGCATTGAAGATAAGTATTCTAGCATTACAAAGGTTTAAAGGAAGAGTGCAAGTGACATTTCACTTATCATTCAACTCATAATATACCTGCAGTGAAGCTGAGGAATCCTCGAGGTTAGAAGAAGATACCAGAGATTATACACTTGTTGGTCTTGATCTAAAGGTTCTGTTCATCTGGTCTAGATATCAGATTCTGAGAATGGAAATCTGAGTTCAGGTTTGTTTCAAGAGACCACCTACGACGAAACGGAGCTGTTTCATCCTCTTTTATTAAGTGACTTGAGCCAGTTGCTTCACTTGAACTATTTCTCGTATCATGTATTGAAGTTCTCCTTGGTGGCCCTCCAAACACATCGCTGAAATCAACATCCGAGTCTTCACTTGGGCTCTTTAGAGAGCAATTTCCATTTTCACCAGTTCTAAGTATCCCACAAACCAGAAGAGTTCAACTGGGAAAAAGATGGCGGTAGATTCTCTGAGCAGCCATGCCCTCTTGTTGTATTGTACCTCCTTGTGAAGCAAAATCCTCACTTATGTTTTGATACAAGAAAAGCTTATTGGAGATGCAAAAAGAGAGAGAACGAGAGAGAGAGAGAGAGAGAGAGAGAGAGAGAGAGCGGTGTTTGTATTCCAAAAGGGAAGATTTTGAAGGAAAAAACACAGGTGGTGGAAGGTTTTAAGTCGCGGATTACGGATCATATTGCGGATGTGATTTTAATCAACTCTCCTTTCGTTCTGTCAGACTTCGTTTTTAGCTTATAAAAGGTAAGGAGATTTAGCAAATCCTCAGTTCAAAAGAAGAAAGGAGCACAAGGATCCATAGTTCAACAGAGAATTTACACATGCATCAATTTCATCACCTTCTATTCATGGTCATCTCCAACTAAGAATGCCTTTGAAATAAGAACTTGTGGTTCTCGATAGTAATCACTATTGTCAAACAAGTGTAACAACAAAGTTTCGTCAAGTGCAATGCAACAACATCGTTGCTGCCCGGTCCTGGACTGAGTATCAGAAAGTATACAAGTTGATCCATGTAGTTACCTCTATAAAGGGCAGTATATAATGAAACTTGAGCAACCTATAGAACTAGCATAAAGTCATTTTTTTCACAGAAGGTAGGAAAAGAAGCTAAGGGTGTGAGGATTTGTCTCAGTGTAGATCTTAAAAATTGATAAAAAGAAGAAACCCTGCCTACATCTTTATCTCTTCGAGTGATACGATGAGAACTTAGCTGCAGGCCAAATGAACTTCTGTTTGTGATCCTTTGCACTTGCCATTTCCTTACCAACTAGAACCATCAGGAAAAGGCTCCAATGCGTCTTGCTTACCGTTAACATAGAATTCAATAACTGCTCTCATTCTAGGAAGCTTATCTGGGTGGTAATTTATATGAACAATTACAGGCTTTATTTTCTTCAGTGCAGCATCTTTCCTCACTGTCTTGAAAAGTACCTTACTGTTCATGAACATTAAGAAATCCATAGTCCTCCTTGCTGCATGAAGCCCGTCATACCCAGGATGTGAAGGAAAAA
>JAOTJB010000006.1:2568160-2579799 GCA_027123815.1 Erythroxylum minutifolium | reverse complement strand
GGAAGATCTTAAAACTTATGAGGAAGCATTGAGATCTATGGATGCTACATTATGGAAGGAAGCCATAGATAATGAGTTAGAGTCAACCATGTCTAATAAAACTTAGGTTTTAGTTGATCTACCTCAAGAGTGTAAGCCTTTGGAGTGTAAGTAAATTTTCAAGAAGAAATTGAGACTTGAAGGAACCATTGAGAGGTTCAAGGCAAGACTTGTGATTAAAGGCTTTAAACAAAAAGAAATATTAGACTTGTTTGACACTTACTTTCCTATTACTAAAATTGTATATATAAGCATGTTGTTTGCTATTGCCTCAGTATTTAAACTTCATGTGCACCAAATGGATGTGAAAACAAATTTCTTGAATGGTGATCTAGATGAAGAAATTTATATGGTTCAACCGGAGGGATTTAGAATGCCTGGTCAAGAACAAAAGGTGTGTAAGTTGGTTAAGTATTTGTATGGACTTAAACAAGCTCCCAAACAGTGGCATGTGAAACTTGAAAGTGAGATTTTCAAACATAGTTTCACCTCTTGTGATGTTGATTCTTTCATTTACGTGAAATCTGATATCAATGACTGTGTAATCATAACTCTTTATATGGATGATATGCTTATTTTTGGTACTAGTTTATATGTCATTGATACTACCAAGAGTTTGCTAAAGTCTTCTTTCAATATGAAAGATCTTGAATCTATGGACTTATTTTGGGAATCAAAGTTGATAGGACTGACTCTAGTTTTAGGTTGAATCACACTCATTATGTTGAGAAAATTTTGAAGAAGTTTGATTACTATGATGTTGATCCAGTCAAGACTCCCTATAAAGCTAGTATTGCTTTAAAGAAAAATCTTGGTGATAGTGTAAACCAAGCTGAGTATGCTAAAATTCTTGATAGTGTGATGTTCTTGATGAACTATTCTCGTCCTGATATTGCATATTGTGTAAGTAGACTTAGTACGTATACTCATAATCCTAGTTAAGAGCATTAGAATGCATTGATTGGTTTGTTGAGATATTTGAAAGGTACTATGCATTATGAATTATCTTTTGGTAGTCATCCTCCTGTATTGGAGGGGTATTCTGATGTTAACTGGATTACAGAGAGTGATGATATATATACTCTACCAGTGGTTATATTTTTACCTTGGCAGGAGCTGCAGTGTCTTGGAAATCATCCAAGCAAACATATATTGCGAGATCAACAATGGAGGCTGAGTTTATGACTTTGGAGTTAGTAGGATAGGAAGCTGACTGGCTAAGGAATCTCTTAGCAGATATCTCGCTTTGGGAAAAAAACAATTCCTTCTGTGTTCTTTCATTGTGATTCGTAGGTTGCCATTTATGTTGCCAAGAACAAGGCATATAATGGCAAAAGTAGACTTATCAGAATGAGACATAAAATTATTTGTACTTTAATTAAACATGGTGTAATCTCTCTGGATTATGTCAAGTTAGAGAGAAACTTAGCGAATTCGTTTATGAAAGTTTTGAGTAGGAAACTAGTTTCAAGGAATACTAAAGGGATGGTGTTGAGCCCAATTATGTAGTAACCTCATGGTAGACACCCGACTTGGAAAACTAAGTTCAATGAGTCAAACAAAGTTATGTGGTGACTACTTGCTTGTACTTTGATTGTGGAATAATACTGAGATATATTCAGTTGTTGAATTGAGTCCCTAGCATGACTTTACTGCGTTTGATGAGGTAGGATTGTTTAATCCTTAATGAGTTCCATAGCACAAGTTTGGGTGATGTCAGCAGTACACATTTAATGGACTCACCTATGTGATTGTGGGGGGCTAGCCACCCTCATATGAGAGTATTTGGCCTATCTCTCTAGAGCGATCATGAGACCAAGGCATCTTGAGGTTGTTAATTCTCTAGCAAGTTCTGTCTCCGATTTTCTTGGAAACTAGGTTCAGGACTTAGTTCACCTGGTTGTTCACTTATCTTTCTCTTAAATTGTTACAGTTTGTTCATCAAATTTTGGACCAAGTAAGGGATTGCTAATATCGTTGTTTCAAAATTTTCAGTTACTAATAACATTATTATTAGCCCAATAACTCTAATAACGTTATTATATTATTATGCTTTAACGTTCCATTTTGTTTTAATAGCTTTTAATTCCTATTACCAACGTATGTATTATTTCTACTATATATAGGAGTCACTCATCGGCTTAATGGCATAGCTACCATCGGAAAAACAACTATTCTTTTTCTCTGTTTCTTTATATCTCTTGTATCTTTATTTGCTCCATCAAACTCAAGCATTTTCCTCTACATACAAACACCATACACATGTATTTTATCTTACACACAAATTTTGCATTTATCTGTCTTCCTTTAATTTCGGAAATAGTTTCTACTCTATCCTTTGGAGTGCTCCGAAGTTGCTGGAGAAGGCGTTAACTCTGGAGTCGGATCCCGTTGTCCTGCTGCACCGTAAAGGGGAAGTTTTTAAATTAAGGCAATGATTTTCACAACGCCTTGCATTCAGATAAGTTGTTCCAATTTAATTATTATTATTATTTTTGCTAATAGGTTATAATGTATGCAGTCTTCTTTTTGTATTTTTACAAAAAGACTATTTTCGTGCTTGAACCTATAATTTTATGTTAACAAAAAAGCAACTTTATCAGTTTCAGAACTGAGACGAGCATAGCAAAAAATGTCACAATCAAGCCTGATCAGCTAATTTTGCTACAAAACATGACTCTTTAATATTGTTGAGGTAAAGAGAAAACATTCTGTTTGTTATCATTGCAGCTTGAGCGATTAATCCCAATTTGCCATATTGAATTCGACATAGTCTATGTTTAATGAAAATCTCGTAACCCTTCTTTTGCGGCTGACTAATAATTAATAGATTAGTTTTTAACCTTAGTACAAAGGGAGATTGGTATTGATTTGGGCAATTTACTCGGAACTGTCCTTTAAGAGAGTGGTCACCACAAATGAATGGTGTATAGCTTGGAATAGATATTTCTTTGTCTTAAGATCCTTGAACTTCATACCTTCAATTTCTGCTTTCTGTACATCAGACATTGCTTGCCATCTGCTAGTTGTAGAATTCCATTCAAAATGACTTGGTATAACTCTTTTGATTTCAAGAAATTCTCCATTAATATGCTCGAATGATCATAATAACCATCAAAGTGAAGAATCAAAGATTATACAACTAAAAAAACAAATTGACTAAATATTACACATTATTAATTTACTTAATTTTAGAAGAAAATGAAAGCTAATGAGATGTTGATAGTTAACTGCCAAAGATTACATTAATAATTAGGTTGAACATAAAAAAAGGAAGAAAATAGCAAATACATAAAAGTATAAACTGACTCTAAAATCTTAGTAAGCAAAACAAATTGTACCAATATTAACTAATTCCTGCAGACTAGGACACATGAAACAACTAATTTTTATCTGACATCTTTAACGTTACATTCAAACTAATTCTATTTCAAGCTCTTTTGAGAATTAGCTGCGCTCCATACTGAGGCTGAACAGTCAGGATCATTATAGGTGCATGTACATATGTTGGTGATAATGTAAATGAGTATCGACGAATGATCATTGAGAGAGCAATTTTAATCTCAACCATGGCTAAATTCTGTCCCACGCAGATTCTAGGTCCCAAACCCCATGGAAAGAAAGCAGACAAGTGTTTTCTAGGCTCACTAAATCTCTCTGGATTGAATTCATCTACGTCTTCTCCCCATATCTGAACATCGTGGTTGATAGCCATTATTGGAAGGGCAAGTTGTGTGTCAGAAGGAATATTGAGGCCTCCAAGCTGAACATCCTTGCAGGTTTTCCTCACCAAAAAAGTGACAGGAGCATAGAGTCGAAGTGTTTCGTTTAAGATCATCTGTATCTGTCGATCATAAACCACAGCAAACCATTAATGAGTGATTTAGTAAAAAGTTGCAGAAAGTTAGAAAATGGTCTCACAAGCTTCAGTTCACTTAGTGTATCTGCAGTGGGACTCTCTTTGTCACCAAGAACTCGAGTCACTTCTTCACGAGCCTTGACTTGCCAATCTTGATGGATTGATAGGAGTACAATTGCCCATGTCAAGACATTGGCACTTGTTTCCTTTCCTGCAAAGTAAAACGTCTTGCATTCATCGACTATTCCTTCAATTTCCAATTCTTCTGCTTCACCATTGTGATTCTTGTAGGAAGACATTAGCAAGCTTAACAAGTTTCTTGCGTTCTCTTCTCTCCTGTTGTTACTGTCGATCACCTTTCGGATTGATCGATCAATATCTTTGTCTAGTCTCCACCTCTCTCTATTTGTTGCAGTTGGCAAAAACCTGTCATGACAGAAGGAAGAGGCAAGGTTATAAAATCAAGCCACTTATTCCATGGAGAATCAAGAAGAAACCAATTAGCAATTTGTATATGTTCAGACCTGAAGATAGGAATTTGAAGAAACTTGGAGGCAATGGAGACATGGTGAGCAAGCTTTTCTTGTAGCTCAAAAATACGTTTCCCTTCTTTAAAACTGCTTCCGAACATTGTTGCAGAGATAATATCAGCGGAGAGTTGATGGAATTGCTTGTGTACATCAATCTCCACTTCATCTCTGCCAGTGCTGCCTTTTTTTTCCTCCCATTTCCCAAGCATCTCTGACGTAATCTCTACCATTTTTGGCACCCAACCCTGCGTAGAATAGAACTAGATGCATTAACCTTTATAAAACACAAGCCTGTATTCACTACGTATTTCCAGGGACAGCAGAGGTCCGAAACCGGTTCGACTTCGTCTACTCTGAAATTAATAAAGTAAATTCAAAAAATTATATAAAAAATTGAATTGATCTAATAATTTATATAATTTTTTATTCGATTTTCAGTTTTTTAATTCTATTTATTTTAATACTTTGTTCGCTGGGAGCACGTATCGTACTAGTCGGAAAATGGTACGAAATAAAAGTACTTATGTACCGGATGTAAATATTGGTCGATACCTGCTTGTTTCGTTTGGTACTAGCCAGTACCCGCCGGTATTTATAATATCGATCATATAACGTTCAGTACCAGAAAATTTGAAAAATATAGGGACTAAGTTGAAAATTTTTTAATTTTTTAAAGTTTCATTTTTATGTAATTATTATTTATTATATAATGAAAATTAAAATTATAACATTTTAAATACTTTATATTATCCATAATTTTATATTTGTATAATAATGATCGTCTTTTTTATATAAACAGTGGTTATTATTTATATGTGAAAATTTTGAAAATTATTGTTATTTCATATTAATTGTAATTATTATTTATTATTTTGATTTTTGGAGTTATGGTTAAAAATATATAGTACAATTGTTAATATAATAATGAAATATTTTGCAAAATTTTTAAAAAATTCAGGGACTATTTTATAAATTTAAAAAATTACCTAAAATAGCACCCAATATTAATCGATACCAATATAATACTATACCAAAATTTAATTCGGTACTAAATTTGATACGGTTGGTCGGGTTTGTGTTTTAAGTTGTCAAATGAATTGCTCAAAATTATGTCAGCTCATTTGGATGTTAAGTTCCAGAAATAAAAATTGAGTTTTAAGAATTAATTCCTGAATTGTATTTGAATTTTAAAATTAAATTAAAAATAAAGCCGATTTTTCTATTAATAATTTTGATAAATACTTACAATTATTTGAATTTATACCTATTATAGAATATTAATTTTAGATTAATTAATATTTATACATTATTGTATTTTTAATTCTTATCAAAACTATAAATATTGTACAAGATTGTCTTATTTTATTAAAATTTAATCTTATTTTAACAAATAACTTATAGTTTGTATAATCAATAAAAAATAAAAATACGACTTATGAACTATAAATTTAAAACTTTATATTTATTGAGTGTGAATTTGAAAATAAAGTTTATTTTATAAATTAAATCGAATATGAATTTATTTTTTAATTTTAAATTAACTTTTAATTAAACTTCAAACTTTCTAGTTTATTTTTTATTTTCTTTTTTAATTTTAAAAACTTTCAAATATCCTCTTATACTTAACTTAATTATTAATTAAACTAGTCTATTTAGTTCCTAACTTGATTTGGTCCCATATACTGTTGCGAGATGATTAATTGTCAATTTCAATTGAAGTTCAAGGCCATGAAGAAAGAAACTAATTAAGAAAGTTACGCAAACCTTAACGTGGTCCATGTTCAAGGCCAGACTACAAATCCTTCTGTGAAGACCCCATTCCTCGCCCGTCAGTTCAAAGAGTCCTTTCTTTCCAAGGAGCTGCCTCAACAATGGATCGGAGCGCCCCTTTTCGAATGACCCACCCGTATTCATAAGAACCTCCTTGATCATGGTCGGGTCGGCTATAACCAATACGGGCTTGGTTCCTAGCCAGTACAAGAAAGTTGTACCATGCAGAGCAGACCATAGGTGATACCTAGCAAATGTACGGGGAAGGATTTTGTGATCCAGGGTCATCGGTTTAGACACGGCCTCCGCCGCCAAACGGCGGATCTCCGCCGTGTTGCCGAACACGGGGCGGTAACCAGGTCCGCCAACGCCTTGTTTAAGAAAGTGAGACTGGATTTTGTAAGGAAGCCATAAGACACGGTACACAAAGTTTATCGTAGACACAACTCCGATAGTTGTCAACAACATGACAAGAAATGTAAGAAACATGATTATAGTGATTAAGGAAGTGAAGAGATGGGGGGTGATGAACTCGGTGCTGTGTATCAGTTTCTTTAATAGGGGATTTTGAGAATAATATATTCCATTATATTTAATTGGCTTTGTCGATGTGACTTCAACCCATCCGAGATTCAGCTTCAACGTCACAAGAGCAAATTACTAATGTCAACGCATTAGGTGTGATTTCTAAAATATAAAAAACCTGAAGGAGACATATTTATAGATTAAAGGATGTTATGTCCAATAACATTCAGACACTTTCTTTTTTCTTTTGCTTATATATAAAGACAAAGAGCATTTCTTTTGATTTGGTGAAAACCAACTTGCGATTTTTTTGAACTTTACATATCAATAAACATACATAAATCACTGTAGGCCCGTATGTCATGGATGAGACAATAAAAGGTAGGCCTGATAATATTTCGTCCGAACGAATAATTCAATCTTGTCTAATCCAGAAAAAATCAGATACGGGTTAAATTTTTTTGATTGAATTTAAACCAGATTGACCAATTTTTTCGAATTAAAATCAAATCTAGATCCAGGTTAACTTAGTCGGACAAAATGTTCGAATTTTTAAAATTGATCAGCACTGAACATTTAAAACCGATTAAAATTGTCCGATTCGAATTTAAAAAAGAAAAAAATCATAACTTTATTCTAATTTATTGTATTAAGTTTTGATTGTTATTATATACATGTTAGCTAACTTGTGTCATCTTTTGTTTTTTTTTCTCGTATTATGGAGTCTTTAGGACATGAGGAGTGGGATATGATGAGTTTGATGAAGAAGAATTTGTTATTTCTTGCATGTTTTATTTGGTTTGAATTTGTAGTATTAACAATGTGGTTTACTAGTTTTAGATTTGATGTACTGTTTGTGTCTTTGTAGTTTCTTTCTATAATTTTATTGAAAACTTTGAATTTGGTGGTTGTATTTTTGTTTTTTTTAATTTGGTTGTAGGCTTACCATTTGTTTGGTTTGAAATTCAACTAGACAATCATAATTTAGCTTTTTTTACTATTATTTTTTGATTGATTTTACAGAGAAAAAGAGATGGGAAAAAAATGGTGCAATTTAATGGTCTTTTGTTATTAGTTAAAATCGGACAAATCGGTTTCGAACCAGGTTGGGGTTTTCCAATCTAGTTTAGTTCCAGGTCAGCTTGGTAAAAAAAAAATTAATTTCAAACCAGTATAGGGTCATGAAATTTTAACCTTTGTCTGAATTATCCGGAATTGGTTTGATTTGAAACCAATTTTTTGCTAGCCCTAATAAAAGGGTTGACTCAAAATAATTATGGAATTATCTTCAATATAATTACTAATATTTTAAAAATTAGATCATAAATTAAATTAATAAAATTTAAATTTAAATATTTATCAATATTAGATCGTTATTGAATTGATGTATAATAAAAATTAAACAAATTTTGAAATAGAACCATTAAAAAAGAGATTATTAAATTTCAACTATAGTAATAAAAAAAGACATCCAGACCTTGTAATTATTTCTAAAAAGAGAGTGAAAAGTGTACTGAAAGACCTAATGAAATAATTCTTAACTAGGGAGCAATCCTGGTGAACAGAATCTGAGCACCGTACTGAGGCTGTAGCGTGATGACCATGAATGGGGCATGGACGTACGTAGGAGACAAAGCGAAGGAGTAACGCCTGATGACCATGGCTAGGACAAGTTTTGCCTCAAAAAGGGCCAAGTTTTGGCCAACACAAATCCTGGGGCCTAATCCAAATGGCAAATATGAAGCTAAGTGCTTTCTAGGCTCGTTGAACCTCAAAGGATTGAATTCATTTGCATCATCTCCCCACATCTCTTGATCACGATGTGTTGCTATTGTGGGAATAATGATCTGTGTCCCGGCAGGAATTTCCAACGTCCCCAGTTTAACATTCTTTGTTGCTTTTCTCCCTAAACCGACAGATGGAGAGTATAATCGAAGTGTTTCGTGGATTATCAAGCTCACCTGCAATTTATCAGTAACCATAAGCAAAAGTTTGTTCTGTGACTTACAATTGAAAGTTATGAATATTTTGACATACAAGTTTAAGATTATGTAAATCCTCTGCAACTGGAACCTCTTTTGTTCCAAGAACTCGTAACACTTCTTCTCGTGCTTTGTCTTGCCATTCATGATGTGATGCCAAAAGGATGAGTGCCCAAGTTAAGAGATTCGCAGTGGTTTCTTTTCCTGCAAAGTAAAAGGTCTTGGATTCATCTACAATCTCCTCTACTCCCAAAGTTTCTTCCTCACCATTTCGATTTTTATGTGAAGACATCAGCAGACTAAGTAGATTGCTTGAGTTTTGTTGAGTTGCTTTAGAACCGTTGTCTTTGATCAACATTCTGACAGAGTCACGAATTTCCTTCTCTAGTCTCCAACCTTCCCTGTTCTTCTTGGTAGGTATAAACCTGTAAATGGATACATAAGAATGACTACCATTGAAACAAAAAATTACTATGTTTATGTATTCATATTACCTGAGGCCTGGAATGTTTAAACTTCTCAGAGACTCGGCGGCGAGGTGCATTTGCTGTTCTTGTAATGCGAATACGCGCTTCCCTTCTTCGTAACTGCTTCCAAAAGCTGTTCTTGATATAATGTCTGCTGAGAGATCTTGGAGCTCCTTATTCACTTCTATCTCCATCTCCTCTCTTTCTCCTCTTATTGCTTCCCATTTCTCAAGCATCCTCATTGTGCATGTCGCGATTTCTGGCACCCAACTCTATTACAAAGATTTGCTATCAGTTCTCCACACAACAACTCTGCTCCAAGGACTTGGGAAGATGCAAGGAATCTGATGAACCCTTTCCTTATATCTCGGAACACAAAACGGATAATATAAGAAATATAAGAGGTAAGAGTAGAGAACACCTTAACTCGCTCCAAGTTGAAAGCTTGGTTTGAAATTCTCCTGTGAACAGCCCATTTCTCTCCTTCTAGACCAAGAAGCCCCTGTGAAAAGAGCATCTGAACCTGAGGAGGGAGATCACTCTTCTTAAACGACACATTCGTGTTGATCAGAATTTCCTTTATCACCTCCACGTCGTGAATCATCAACATCGGCCTCCACGTGATCCAACAAAGGAAAGTCCTCCCGTACACTCCAGACCACTCGTGATAATAAGGCAAAACCCTGCGAGTCACGTCGTGGTTGAAACTCATAGCTTTTGCATTAGCTCTAACGTAAAACCGACGCATCTCCAGGACGTTTCCGATGATCGGAAGGTAACCAGGCCCATCAACGCCTTGTCGTTTGAAGTGGTCTTGAATTCTGAAGGGTACCCATATAGTTACGTATATGAGTTTCAAGATGCAGAAATTAAGTAAAAGGGCTGCAGTAACTTGGAGAAGAACAAGAACGTCCATGCTTCAACACCTGTCTCTTAGAGAAAGAGAGAAAGTCAGGGTTCAGCTCAGGAGAGTAGTTTAAAGCCGTGAAGAAAGTGGCTTGTTGGTTTCTATATTGAATATCAAAGTTGACAAAATTATGCAGTACGTCACCCTTCTTCTTCAAAGTATTCCATTCTTTGTCACCATAGATTAATTTATATGCTATTTCTGGTTTCTGATGTTACTTGCTAACCGATAGCTCATTAAATATACATAATAAATTAGAAATTATATATTTTAAAAACATTATTTAATTAGGGATGATAAAAATGGCCCAGTTCAGTTCGGTCTGAGGCCTGCCTACTTTTTTCAGAACAACCTACTTTTTTCAAAACAACTTCGTTTTGAAATTTTTTTATTAAGAGTAATATACGAAAACTGCCCCTAAAAAACTTCCACAAGCGTGGAAAATCTGAGTATGGCCCCTAACAAACGTCCAGATTCACGGAAAATATGAATATTGCCCCTAACAAACTTCCACAAGTTCAGCACACAATTCCAGTTGTTTTCAAGATTATGATAAGAAATGTAAGAAACATGGTCAAAGACTGTGACAGGCATAGTAGGATGTTGGGTCTTAATGTTTCATTTATCTGTGTGATTTAAGTTAAACAAGATGGAATACATACAGTCCTCTGCAACTGGAAGCACGAAACACTTCTTCTCGTGCTTTGTCTTGCCATTGTTGATGTGATGCCAAGAGGAGTAGTGCCCAAGTTAAGGGATTTGCAGTAGTTTCCTTTCCTGCAAAGTAAAAGGACTTGCTTTCATCTATAATCTCCTCCACTCCTGAAGTTTCTTCCTCACTCGCTATAGAATTATATTTTGAATTTGATGACAGATTATAGCTTTAATTTATAGGATCTAAACTCTAGTTGTTTGAAATAGAATTGAAGGTGAATTGCTTGAAGAATAAGTGTATAAAAGCTAATAAAGTTGAAATTAGTGGTAGCAAATTGCGCAACACTTGAGATTTCAAGATTTTAATATAAAGGATTAAGGGATATGAATCTGCTTATCTTCACTTAGCTATGCAATTATTTCCAAAATAATCAATTATATCCAAAAGATCCGAGTAATATTCTTTAAGAATTTAATATATGGTAGAGGGATTATTTTTGTCAATGATGTGAAGATGCTCCGCAATTCAAAGAATTAAAGAAAAAAGTCTTTAGTACATATATACAGTAGATCAAATATGTGTTCAGTTGTTAGTAGAGGAATGAACAGGGAAACAGATACTGAAAAAAGGAGCCAGTCATAATGCAAATTGGTATTTCAAAACAATCTTAATTAAGCAAGTATAATGTCACAAAGTTGTAACATGATATATAAAAAGAAAATTCTATTCAAATACGTTATCACATAATCTCAACTACATAGAGAAACCCTGGTGAACACAATCTGGGCACCGTGCTGCGGTTGTAAGGTGACGACCATGGTAGGTGCGTGAACATATGTAGGAGACAAAACGAAATAGTAATGTCTGATGATCATGGCCAGCACAATTTTTGCCTCGAAAAGGGC
>JAOTJB010000006.1:2536170-2550378 GCA_027123815.1 Erythroxylum minutifolium | reverse complement strand
ACAGTTACCAAAACAACAATTCCAAACACATAAGTACTTATTGAGAATAAGTACTTATCATTTCAGCCATTTTATTTCAGCAGATCATCAATCGCTCACCCAAACCAAGCCTTAATATTTTTTATTTTTTTATCTTTTGATTGAGAGCATAAGATTATGTCCTTGAGATAATGAAAAGAATTGATCTATCTAGTATGATTGATCAAATATGAAAATTAAAGAACTTAAGTTTTAAAAATAAATAAGTTAAGTTTAAATTTAAATTTAAATTTAAAAATTAAGTAGAAAATTAAAATTTAAAAATAAATAAGTCAAGTTTAAATTTAAAAGTTAAGTAAAATAATTTAAGTTGGACCGATAAAAATCATTAAGGGATGGTTCCCTAATGATTCGAAGCAATTTTGAAAGAATTAGAGAAGGAACTAGAACACTGCCCTGTGCACAAAACTATGTTAAGGATTGTGTCCAAAGGTGGTCACTTTTGTTCCTCCTTCGCACCTTATACACTCTCGTATTGCCCCCTGGATGAAGAAAATGTTATCTTACATAGTACTCGTGTAAGTCCCATGTTTAACTTTATATGTTTTAGAAGAATTGCCAAAAAAAACATGGCTAGCTACACAAACCTGTATTTAGGCCATGTAACTTATTAAAAAGTTAGGATTTATGGATTAAAGAAGAAAAAAGGTAGGAAAAAAAAGTCTTTTAACCAAAAAACATCAAGAAGTCAATTTTGGAGAATGTCAATTTTGATCATGATTACATCATTATTTGAAGATACAACATGATTTTAACAAGAATTCTTTAAAGATTCAAGTTTCAAGAATAACGATTTCTTGATATGTTTTCTTAATGATGTTTGGGTTGATATTCTTTGTTTGATTATGAACTCAATAGGTTATATATTTTAATGTAGGAAGAACCTAAGATGTAATATAATTTGATTCATTTTTTGATTTAATGAATTTCTAGTTTTTTTTGTGATTTATCTATATTTTTATATTGATTGAATCGAAGAGAAAAAGTGAAATTTCAATAATTGATTCATGCATCAAAATTTGAGAGATGAGATGTGTGGTTAGATCATTACATAGGTGAAACGGGTTAAGTGTGATCTATTTGAGAGAAAGTCACAAGATTTTCCTATGTTAAGATAAAACCCAGCAAAAGTGTTCATGGAACAAATTAAAGTTTCTTAGGTTGTCTATATTCAAAATGTATTTGATTTATTAACCTATGAATAAAGATCTTATCTCTTGTGAGAGAATAAAAGAAGCTCTTATTGGTCCAAAAAACTAAAGTTATTCATCAAATCAAGGTGAAATAAAATATGGTAAAGTTCTAAGGAAACTGGCTTGAACCTAGTTGTTTCATTGATTGATTTATAACTTTGCTCTAGTATTTCATTTTAATAGTTGTTTTATTTTCCTATAAAATTGTTGGTCTAACTTGTTAAGTTTGTGAATAGTGGGATCGACCCGTAATTACGGGATCGATCTGTAATCACTCCAATCTTGCGGTTAAAACACATACAGTATTGTAGCCTCTTACCAAACCCAACATAACTATGATACTAGCAAGTTATAGAATCCTCCTAGAGTTTGAATTTTACCAAAAATGATTTTTCATGTAAGTCTAACATGGCTTAAGACATGTTTGTGGCTCAAATTGTAGATCTCACAATCTAATTCTAAAATGTTACATGATCAGCTAAACCATATCCATGTCCCCAAACCGTGGATCCTACTACTTCTCCATATACTTTGACATGACATGGTCTGTATTATTGTTATGTCCCATACTATGTCTTCTATGGAAACATCCTCACCATACTAACACACCCATGTCTTCACCTATAATTTCTAAAATTGATTACACCTTGGGTCATGCTTATGTCCTAAACCGAGTTCACCTAAAGTCTTTTAAAAGAACACATATGTTCTATCCAAAACACCATAAGATTGCACCCATGCATATGAGCCATACACAATAATCTCTTTATAACCTAGGTTGTAACCATGTCTAACACCTTTAGACATTAATTAAGTCTAAGTTGATCTTAAAATTCTTATTAGTAATCGGCTTGGTCAATATGTCAATTGCATTCAACAAAGTGTGAACCTTTTTAATCTTTCTGAACGCACTCAATTCTTTAAACTTATAGAACCTCACATCCTTCACTATGACACCCATCAATCAATCTTTCTCCTAACTTTCTATAGTCACTTGTGAGATAGTTGGATCCCCATTATTTATGGTAGCATATATAACCAAATCTTCCTAAGCATCTCTCTTTAACGGCCTATTCATCAATCTCACTTTATCCATGACTATCTATATTGGTGTTTCCTTCCTAACAATAATTTATCTCCTGAATATCAGTTTTTAGCCCCTTTAGCATCTATTTTAAGTTTTTTAGTTCCACTTATACCATCATAATATTGCCCTTTATTGATCACTTCACGTCCTTTGCATATGTTTTCCTTATCATATGCCACTCCCTGAATACTAAATTTTTAAAGGTTGTCCTAGACATTTTTACCAAGAACACAAAACTTGTATAAGTCTAATTTTTAGTGTTTATCACCCTTTAATAAGATCCCCTTATAAAATTCCATCATCTTTTACTAAGAAGACCTAACTGCATATGTAATGTCGCAATAGTATCTTTGTTTAACTCCACTTTTGTAGCTTTTGTATCTGCATTTATGCTCTTTATTAGTTTTTAGAAGTTTTTCGTTGATTTTAGCCTTTTTCATTATATTCATCACACTCTTTTACCACCTAAAGATTGTCTTAGTTGATTTTATAGCTCAAACCATTTGGAGAGATCAAGTTCTTGCTCAAATATGGTATATGTCAAACACCATTTAATATACCAACCACATCAAGCATCTGAATCTTGACTTGTCATATTCCAATGATTTTACAAATTTTATCATCCCCCAATTTTAAAAAAAGTTACTTGATGTATATAACACAAACTAATGCTTATTTGGTATCATGTGATATAAGCATCTTGTATCTAGAATCTATGAGTCCTAAATTTGATTAATTAAAACATGTAGTACGTCTCTATTACCACAATTTGAGTCTCCACTGTGCACTATATTAGTAGACCTTGACGAATTATCAATTTTCTTTCCGTTCCTCTACTCTTTCTTGTTTAGACATTCTTCCTCAAATGTCAATTAGTTCACATTTATAACACTGGTTTGTCTTTTCATCCATGGATTTTAACCTAGAACTGTACTTAAATAAACCATCTTTCCCTTGCTTTCTCCAATGATCTTGATTTTTTCTCACATATAGCCCTTCAACTTGAGAACTTTTACTAGTATTGAGTATCCATTGGTTGTGAGTCAATAGGGTAGTGATGATATCCTCCACATCAATTATGTCCTTACCTAATGTGAGCATGGCCACTAGATATTCATAAGAAAGAGATAAAGAACAAAGAAAAATTATTACTTTATCCTCATCTGAAATAGTAACCTTAAGTTTTAGTAAATCATTAACTATTTGGTTGAATGCATTGATATAATGTTCCAAATTTGATCCCCTTTTTGTATCTTCAATATGTATAGTTTCTACTTCATATACATCTTATTTATAAGAAACTTCAACATATATCGACTTTTTATTCTCTTCTGCATCTCTACAGACAATGCAATATTGATAATATGGGATATATAATCTCATCTGCCAGACACATTCAAATGGTTTTAGCTACTTGAATCTATAACTGCTTCAAATCAAGCTT
This sequence comes from Erythroxylum minutifolium, assembly GCA_027123815.1. Classification (NCBI taxonomy): domain Eukaryota; kingdom Viridiplantae; phylum Streptophyta; class Magnoliopsida; order Malpighiales; family Erythroxylaceae; genus Erythroxylum; species Erythroxylum minutifolium. The sequence continues at coordinate 2,546,615 of JAOTJB010000006.1, read as the reverse complement.
ATTTATTTCTTCCAAATTACTCTCTTACAGCCCTTGTAGCAAGCCTGGTTGTGATAACAAGCCTTTCACTCTCTATTGCCTTCATCTGAAGTTTCCAATTACATTAAACTTCCTTATTTCAAACCTTTCAACCAAATTCACTTTTACCTCTACTATGCTCTAATGCTATTTATTGAGAAAATAGATGCCAAAATAGAGAATATAATGCAAACCTTAGGCTAGAAACCACCTAAAACTTAAATCATAAGGACTTAAAACCTTCTAAATAGTTACAACATAATTATATACATACAAATATAATGATAATAAGAAAATTAATATAATAAGAAATCAATAATAATGTCATAATTATAGTATAATCTTTTTTTAAGTTATAGTATGATCTCTTTTGGTAACCTTAATAATTTAAAAGTATAAGTAGCTTTTTTCTACCTTGACACAAATAACTCCTAATAATTAATATTTTTCTTTTCTAGATAGATAACATTTGCTTTAATTTGGTGAAGACATCCTGATTATTTGAACTTACTTTTCAATGCATAAGAGCATCACTTTCATTTTTTAATAAAAAGGATCAATGGAAACAGATAGTCTTATGTCATTAATGTGATGATTGTTGATTGAATTCAATTAATTATCTGATTATCAACAACAACACTGACAATAACCTAATAAAAATTTTGCTCATCTTTGAAATTTGGGCAGATCCAATAATACTCAATCTTACTCCTAAGTAGTTGAAAGGTTGTTTCCGAATTAATTATCTGATTATCACCAATATAATTGCTTAATTTTTAAAATACTTGAGTTTGAAAATATCAATATAATTGCTTAATATTTTCAAAATACTTGAGTTTGAAAATATGATAGTTTTATTGTGTAAGAGACCAAATATCTTTGGATCAAAATGATGATGACGCAGACCTAAGTAGTAGCTCTAAATACAGCTCCAGCCCAAGATCAAATGTTCATCAGAATAATCAGCATCCTTATGGTAAAGGAATGCACCTGCAAGACACTCAATAATATGCCATTCCATTGTAACAAGCTTAGCTGTAAATATTCCTCTGTTAACAATTGTTAACAAGTGTAATGAGTGATTTTTATAGCTGTACAAAAACAGATACCTTGTATATATATATACAATCAATGAAAAAGGAAATAGTGACAATTACATCACAAAATTTTTATCTTATTCCCTTTTATGGTATTAGAGCTTTGAAGGACAAATGTCCATGACTCATGTTTCAGAAGTTTCTTCTTCTGCCAATCATCCTTCTGAACCTCACCAAACAAATATGCCCTCTCTAGATTTTTCTGCGCTTGCTAAAACTCTTAATTTCAACTTACCTATTAAGTTGGATCGAAATAACTACATCAACTGGCATGCACAGGTTCTAGCAGCCATACGTGCCCTGGAGCTTAAGATCTTCATCACACCACCACCTAATCCAGTTATTATCACTACAGAAGTGTAACCTTCATCAAATCTAGATTTTTGAGACTGGAACGTTCTGATCAGCTCCTCCTTTGCTGGTTGTTCTCCACCATTGGTGATGATGTGACTGGACAGGTCAACACATCTTCTACCTCATTTGAGGTATGGCAAACGCTTGAAAGGTTGTATGCGCAGACATCCATGGTTCGTGTCTTGCAGCTCAAACAACAGCTCTCTACAATACAAAAAGGTGCTATTAACATTTCAGAATATATGCAGAAGATTAAATCAATTGGAGATTCTGTCTTGGTCACAGGTCATGCAGTTCTTGAGCATGAACTTATCCTAAGTGTTCTAAATAGCCTAGGCTATGAATATGATCCGGTGGTTGTTTTTCTCACTCACACCATGAAGACTTCTACCTTACAAGACACTCAGTACACATTGATGATGCATGAAACTCAGATTGAACAACTCAACACTCTCTGTACACAAGCTATTGTCACTGCACCTACAGCTAACATTGCTTCTTATTCCTATAACAGAGATAACAGCTCTAACAGACAGCAAAATCAAGGAAGCAGGCCAGGCTATAGAGGAAGAGGAGGTCGTGGCGGAAATGGTCGATGTACTGGAGCTGGAAGAATTTTTTGTCAGTTATGCCAAAAGCCTGGTCATGATGCTCTCAAATATTACATTTGTCTCTTGCAGTCTCACATCATTGGGACATCCAACAAATCGATGTCAACAACGCCTTCCTAAATGGTGATTTGCAGGAAGTTGTCTACATAAGTCAACCTCAGGGTTTGGAAAGCTCTACTCAGCCTACTCATATTTGTCGTCTCTCCAAGGCTCTCTACAATTTGAAACAGGCTCCTCGGGCCTGGTTTCAAACACTCAAAACCACATTCAACACCTGGGGTTTTGTCAACTCCAGGTCTGATACTTCTATCTACTATTACAAGAATAATGATATACTTCTCATTGCTTTAGTTTATGTTGATGACATTCTTCTTACGAGAAACAATCAGCAAGCTATCAAGGGGCTTATTACTAAGCTAAACTCTCAGTTTTCTCTAACGACACTACGAAGCCTAAATTTCTTTCTTGGGTTTGAGGCTTACCGCAATGCCACAGGGTTGTATTTATCTCAAAGTCAGTATGTGCAGGATTTGCTTCACTAAGCCAATATGTCCTCCTACAAACCGTGTGCCACTCCCATGTCTACTGGGTCCAAGCTCTCGCTCCATGATGGTCTCCGCTTCTCTGATCCTTCGTTGTATCACAAATTAGTTGGAGCTCTTCAGTATCTCTGCCACACAAGACCAGATATTAGCTACACGGTTAATAAATTGAGCTAATTTCTTACCAATCCATCCACTACACATTGGATTGCCTTAAAACGGGTTCTTCGTTACCTTCAAGGGACTACTGATCTAGGGCTCCATTTTCACCCCTCATCCTCTCCTCTTCAGCTTCACGCTTTGAGTGATTCGGACTGGGCTAGCTCTCCTGATGATCGGAAGTCCACAAGCGGTGGTTGTGTCTTCCTTAGGGGGAATCTTGTGTACTAGGTCGTTACTCGCTCTAGTACTGAAGCAGAGTATCGGGCACTTTCACAGGTCTCTACCAAACTCATTTGGTTACTCTCCTTGCTCTCTGAGCTAAGGTTCCCCTTATCTCAAAAGCCTATACTAAGGTTCCCCTTATCTCAAAAGCCTATAATATGGGGTGACAATAATAGTGATTGATCTTTAGCTCACAATCCGGTGTTTCACTCTCACACTAAACATTTTGAAATTGACATTCACTTTATCCGAGAAAAAGTTTCAGATGGTGTTTTAGAAGTCAGATATGTTAGTACAACAAACCAAGTAACTGACTTACTCACAAAGCCTTTACCAGCAACATGATTTTCTTACTTATTATCCAAACTCAACCTTGTCACAAATCCCTGGTCTCGTTTGAGAGGAGATGTAAGAGACCAAATATCTTTGGGTCAAAATGATGATGACGCAAGCCCAAGTAGTAGCTCTAAATACAACTCCAGCCTAAGATCAAATGTTCATCAGAATAATCAGCATCTTTATGGTAAAGGAGTGCACCTGCAAGACACTCAATAATATGTCATTCCGTTATAACAAACTTAGCTATAAATATTCCTCTGTTAGCAATTGTTAACAAGTGTAATGAGTGATTTTTATAGCTGTACGAAAACAGACACCTTGTATATATATATACAATCAATGAAAAACGAAACAGTGACAATTACATCACAAAATTTTTATCTTATTCCCTTTCTTATTGTTTTACTTTTTCAAATTTCAATACTTTGAACAAAATAAGTTATGTTTTTTAATTTCGACAGTAAAATATTAATTTTTAATTACTTTGATAATCTGTGAATAAAATGACGGTTAAATCCAAAGATTGACGAAGGCACAAAGCTAGGCTGTGGCTGTTGGTAAACTTAAAAAGTCAAGTGAAGTGAACTCGCAACTGCTACGAATGACTTCTACTGAGAAGACTTAAAGTTTTGTATAGACAAACAAGATAAAATTAAGCTTAGCTCTTCATCTTTTCTATTTACGTTCTCTCACAGCTTTCATCGAACACTTTGATTGTCGTTGAAAGTGAATTGGATGCTTCTGTAAGTATGGATTTTCACATGGTAACATCATACGCCAATACAGTAGTTCTGTAACTCAGAAGATTCTTTGAATGAGAAGAAATCAGCTATGATGATTGAGATGATAAGAGCAAAAGAGAAGTGATCTTTTACTCTCTACAGAACTAGGCATAACCACTGACCATGTACTTACCTGAGAAGACAGAATTTATAGGGAAGCAAGTTTGCAATCAAGGGACCAGGGTTCCATCCCCCAAACTCCTTTCCATTCCTTTTCCTTTCATCATAATCCAAAACAGCAGCAAATCTACCTTCTTCTGTAGTAATCGGAGGAGACACAACCTGAACACTGACCTTACTTGAACTGATTTGTCCCAGTTTGACCCAAATTGACCCGATTCAGTTTTTCCTAACCCAACCTTGGCCTACCCTTTTGCATTAATTGAGACGGTCAGTGTAACTAGCCTTCTATCCCCCTGTTAGTCCTTCACCACAAGTTGGGCCCAAACCACCCAGTCGACCAAAATCCCTTACCAGCCCACATTACCTGACCTAACCCAGTCTAATTCTACTCGATCTGGCCCAACCTGATTTGGACCGACTTGACCTGACCCATCGTCTAGTTTCGTCGTCTCCGATTAGTCTCTGAGTTCCAAGCTTTTGAGTCGTTATTACTTCCTAAGTTTCATCCTTTCGAGGTTTTCTTTTACCCCTCTCGAAATTCTTTTATCTCTTGCTTAAGTTTCCGATTCTTTAATCGCATCCTAATCTTGCGTCACCCAACGATCCTGTTATCTCCAATTCCTTCTTGCCTGCCTGCCATTGGATTTGCTTCTCACTCTCATGTATTTACTCAAATCCCTAGATTTCGATATTAGTTATTACCCGAACCTAGTTCTTGAGGCGTATGAGAAAGGTTTCAACTTTACAAGCTCTCGTCTCTTAATATGGAAGTGGGGAATCAGACAAATAATAAACAATGTCATGTAGGCTTGCAGTGCTTGCTCCCGAAAATCATTACTTTCTAACACAGTTTCCCGCTTACTTTGACATTTCTATTCAGGACTATCCTAAAATGGAACTTCTTCCTTAAGTTTATTAGCGGTGAACTGTGAAGATTCCTTTCTTCTATTGTGGGTCAGAAAATCAGAACCTTAGAGTCTAGCTGAAGTGACAAGAGTATGCCTTTGCTGGTTATAATTGAGACACTTGGGAGATTTTAATTACAAAACTAACAAATTAAGTAATATTAGGGTTTCTATTAAAGATCAATTAGAGATATTAGAAAAAAATTACATTGGAGGAGCACTCAAGCATTAAAAACTTATTTAACAATATAATCTTACCATATAAAGTCCCTGATGCTTGCTTTAATTTATATAGCACCTTCTAAAGCTTACATAATCTATTCTTCACATCATCTTTCATAAGTTTCAACTTTTGCTAGATGCAAATGCCAGTAATACTCTTCCTATTAACCTTAAGTAAGATTTATAAAGGGTTACTCTTCACCCTTGAAAAAGTAAACTTATTGTAAGGGTTATTTTTTACTTTCAACAAAGAAAATGTTGTATAGAGGATTGATCTTCATCCATCTAAACGACTCTTTTGTCTCTCTTTCCTTACGCTCTTTTATTATTATTTATTTGTTTTGTAATTATTTCATATGAATTTGCTATAATCATTCATTATCGTATGTAAATAATTAATTAGTTTCAAATAGGTTAGAATATGAACACACAAAATACTCTCTCTTCTCATATACCATTCAGAGACTAACAATTGGTATTAGAGTAAATCTCGTTCATTGCATATATACTTCTAGCAAAATTTAAAAAAATATGACTAACATAATTTGATCCACTTTTTAGGCAAAGAAATCAAAGCACATGTATACCATCATTCTTTCATATAGACAATTATTTTTATTGGAAGACTAAGATGAAAAAATTTCATGTATCCCAATGAAATCCTTAGTGAGAGATAAAGTAGAGACTAAGGTACCAAAGGATATAAGCGAGTGAAAAATTGATGACAAGATTCTTATCGCATTAAATAGCAAGGCCACACATATTTTACTTTTTACATTAAGTAGGAATGAATTTAATAGATTATGCATGCGTGAAACAATTTAAGAGATATAGTATACACTTGAAATCACATATAAGGCCACCACTCAAGTGAAAGAGAGCATAGTGAATATGTTTATCTATCAATACAAATTGTTTGATATGGGATATAATGAATCAATTTTTTAACATGTATGCTCATTTCATTTATATTATTAATTCTCTTAAAGGTCTTAGTAAAACTTAAACTAATCTTGAAATGGTGATTGCTTAGACCTTTACCAAAGATTTGGGAGGCAAAGGTCACCATCATATAAGAAAAAAAAGATCTGAAAACATTACAATTGGAATAGCTAGTTGGATCACTCCTTACATATGAGATGTGGATGAATAAATTGCACGAAAAGGAAGTGGCTTCAACGAGATCAGAGATATTGTGTTTAAAATATCCAAGGATGAGAACATTAATGATAAGGAGTCATTCATAAGTGAGATCAGTGAGGATATAAAGCTCAACATAAAGAAATTTAAGAAACTCTTAAAGAAGAAGAGGGATAAATAATTGAAGAAGAATAAGAAAGCACTTGATTCCACAAAGAATGACACCACTAGTTTGAAGAGCAAAAAATAAAAAAAAATATAGCAATAAGTGTGTGGTTTATAGCTAATAATGATGAGCAAATCTCTTCCTTAAATACTTGTGATGATAATGATGATTATGAAGTTGATCCCTTATATGATGAGTTAGTTGAATGTTTAGAGCTCATGAGCGTGAAAATGAAAAAAGTATCTTTCAAATATAAAGAGATTCAAAAACTCTTAGATGCATGTATGATTAAGAGTAAGAAATTAAAATGTAATATGCATGATATTCTAGAATTTAAGAGTGTAGTTGTTTTTAATAACAAAGTGGATGGTTTATTGTATTAGAATAAGACATTGAAGAAGGAGATCAATATCTGATAAGATCTCATCTTGACGTATTATTTGATATTATCTCTTTTGTTTTGAATTTGTTTTTGTGCTTAAATGTTAAAATTAATGTTTGTTTTGTTTTAGGAGATGAAGAGTAGAGATTGTATCACACTGGGACATTATTGGCGAAAATTACAAAATTTTGGATGAAGTGAAAAGATTACTACAGTGGATAAAATTGATCACTTGAAGAGTTAGAGTTTGACTAGAAGACTTCGCCTTATCCTTATCATGTAGAAATTTGAATTCGTTTTAGATAGACATCTTTACAAGTTAGAGTTAGATTATGATTAGATTAGAAAACCATATAAAAGGGACGTTCCTCACAACAGAAAAAGGTTCTCTCTTTTTTACGCTTTTTGCAATTCTTAGTCTTTTTTCTATTTTTTATTGGAAAAAAAGTCATGCGTGGTTAAACTCAATTATTTTGATTCAAAGGGATTAAATACTCTAATTGTAATTTTGTGAGGTTTTGTGTTCTAAACCTTTTATTCATGTTTTAATTCAAATATTTCTTGTTTTGAGTTCTCAAATTTTATGAATGATTAATATTTGATTAATTTGACAATTTAATTTAATATTGATTATTCTATATTTATCCATGAATTCAGTGATCTGTAATTGTCATAAAAGAATAGTATAAGTAGCAAATAGGTTATTTATGACATTCCATATTTAACTTATAATAAACAAGAAAACTAAATTGAATAGTTATAATTATTTAATTTAGAGTTTAGTCTTTTTCACGGAGATTATTGCTATCATTTATTTGATATGGAATGTTGTCACACCCAACCAACGGATGATAAGTTTTAGTTTGGATGCTATGTTTTAACCAATTAATTTAGGAAAATTTGAGACTCATTATTGCTATCCTAATATGTTTCAGCCTAACTGCTTGAATTGTGAAAATATTTTCTTTAAACTAATGATCAATGTTACAATTAGATGAGATCTTTCCCTTGAACCGGAATTTCGTAATCTGGACTTTCTCATTTTTAAATTCAGTTTATTTAATTTTTTCATATTAATTTTAGTTAATTAGTTATTTAATCAAAAACCCCTATTTAATTTTATTGATTGAAATTAAGAAGCTAGTGTTTAGTTCTCTAGTGATTCGACCTTGTTCCACAACTACTACAAAAGTTTGAAGAATCAAAATTATTTTGGGGGCTTCGACAACCCAACCAATATCATTGAAGAATTATTGTCTAATTTCATTTTAGGAAGTGAACAATTGAATGACATGCTTGGAGCCTAAGAAATCTCTAATGGTAGGTATGGAATTTGTTTCATTTATAGAAGTGCATCATCTAATGCTAAAGATAATTTTTACGAGGGGAATACATTTGCATGATGGGCTTACGCCTAAACTATCATATGAGCATGTTATATCTTTTAAATACAAACCAAAATTATAAACTTATCAATCGTCCTCTAGGTCCCAAGCAAAAATATATCTTCATATGTTTATGTGCGCGTCTCATTCTAAACCTAGTGGACATGACATTAAAAAGAAAAAAAGAAAAAATAGGTACAATTTTTTATTCAAGGCCATCTAAAAAGAATATGCTACAACACTTTCATTCACATAGGCTTTTTGTCATCAAAATAGTATGAAATAGCCTTATAATCATTAAAGTTTTCATTATAAGCATAAAGTCATAATGTATGATCTCATTCAACATAGGTCATATTTTTATTAAAGAAGCGTGTCAATAGTCAATTCAAATGCAATGCCTTTTTATCACACAAGGAGAGCTTCTAATCCCTCACATATCTAAAAGAGAGCATTATATAACTCATATAATTCCTTAAAAGTTAAAAATGTATATATGTTATATTCTTATTGGTCACGCTCTCATAATTCATATAATTTCAAATTATCTTATGTTAGATGTCACTTTTGTGGTGATTATAGCTATATGTATAAAAATTGCTCTTCGAAAAACTATTCGCTAAGTAAACTCAAAAATATATAGGTAGAAAAGATTTAATCACTAATTCCCAAAGATTAAAGTTTCTATGAATACCTAGAACATATCGATTTCTTTACCTTGTAGGTCAATATCAAGTGGCATCAAATGAATACCAATAATTGGTATCATCTTCAACGATATTAAATTGGAAAAACAATGATGCCTCTAATAATTGATTTCACAAGAAAATTGGCTACGAGCTCTCACATAAGTAAAGTAAGAAAATTGGTATTAAAAGACAAATTATTGATGGTCATTTGCTTTCTTATTGATAATAAAAAAAAAACAATGATACCTCTAATAATTGATTTCAAAAGAAAATTGGCTAAGAGCTCTCTCATAAGCAAATTAAGAAAATTGGTATTAAAAGACAAATTATTGATGGTCATTTGCTTCTTATTGATAATACTGAAGCATACATACATACATACATACATATATATATATATATATATATATATATATATATAGGGAGAGACAACATTCTTACATGTACCTAAGAGAGAAAGAGATCGATCTTTAAATTGGTACATGAACATTATAAAAGAATACTCATTTATTTAGTAAGTATCTTGAATATACTATTTACGTATATGATAAAACAAATTTTTGATAAAAGGGAGGGGGAAATTATTTTTTTCCTTATATATTTATATATATGGAATCATGGTATCGAAATATCATTTATGATGCATAAATTAAGGGGGAGCGTATGTCACATATTTCTTTAATATAAGGAGAGCTTACTCATTGTCTTTCATTTATCATAATATCACCAAAAATTGTCTACCAAGTTCAATGAACGAGTAAAGTGAACAGAGCAATCAAAGGATAAAGACAATAAGCAAAGTAGGATATATATGTAATTTAAGAGAAGAACTAAAAAAAAGATTTAAGCAAACTATTGTAATCTCTCTTGTAATCTTATCTTGATCGTTTCAATAAATTAGGAGTTCAATCATTGCATAATCATTTGTAGTTAAGATATATTATATACATTTTTCTATAAAAATGTTGAAACTGTTGGAATCCAACCGTGATCGAATCATGGGTGTAGCAGAAAGACAAAAAATTTTACAGATTCCAAGCGGATCCCGATAATTGTATAAACTTGAACAAAACATTAAACAATTTAGAAATCATATCTTCTTCTCTTTCTTGTTGAAAAATCTTCAAAACTTTTTCCGAATAATCAATCACGAGCTATTCAAGCGTCCAGCCTCTGATAGTATCCACAGAGCAATTCTCAACTGCTTTGAGAGGAAAAAGACAGAAGTGCTAGCTTCTAAAAGCTTTTCCGTATTTATAGAAAAATCATAAGAGTCTTTTATTAAAATTAAATATCTTTAATTATA
>JAOTJB010000006.1:2489363-2501229 GCA_027123815.1 Erythroxylum minutifolium | reverse complement strand
GTCATTTATATTTCATACAAACATGTAAACTTAAGTATATTGTCGATTTAGTGGGGCCTTTTTTTATTTCACCCAAGACTTATAAAACGATAGGAACGATCATGATTGTCCAATACACTTGTGTGAAAAAGAAGAAAAAAAATTACAACATGTGATCATGTAATAAAAACAAAACATATTTTCCATGTAAATGAGATTTAATAAAATAACATAACACCGTATTCGATCGAACAGAGGATTTCATTTGGTGTAAAAGTTGATGACACAATGGGCCATGTTATTATAACGTAAGCTTACTTTGGGATTAAAAATAATTTAACAGGTACTCTGTGGGTTCAAAACAGGGTTTTGATTCGGTGTAAAGAAAATGGATTGGACGTGTGTGGCAGGAACACGACGACTTTGGGGAAGTGTGTTCTGCTCTGCTCTACAGATGGAAATAGGAATGAGAGGACTGAAGACTGAGGAGGTCCCTTCCCTCCATTGTTTTAGCCAAAATTAGCAAAATGTTTCTTTGGTGCCCCGCATATCACCTCAACAGATCTTCTGAGGAGATTATGGAGATGGAAGGATTTAGATACCCGAAGGAAAGTAATTGGATAAGACCCTCTAGTTCCTCTCAATCAATTATCTTTTCTTTGCCCTTTTCGAGTGATTGGTTAAAAACTCATATTTAAAAAAATTTATTTTGAAAGATTATCATAATTACTTCAAGTTTAAACCAATCTTAATAAATTAAAAATTTTAACCCATTTGACTACTTTAATTGTAAAAATTTTGAATTGTTTAATTTATTATAATTAAATTGATTGGTTTGTTAATTAATTAATCAATTTTTATAAATTAATGAATTCTCATAAATAAAAATTTTACTAAAATTTTAAATTAAACTTAAAATTTTTGATAGATAAGGATAATATCTTTCAATTATATTTTAAAATTTTTAATTTTATTTAATTTTTAACCAATTTTATAACAGTCTAATAATAGTTAAACTCAGTTTAACTTTTGGTTCTGTTTTTAAAAACATTACTTACAACTCTTCATTTTTTGGGTTTAATAAGACTAAAATAGCTTCAGTTTCCTTAAGAGGAAAAGGTGCATATCCACTATGGTAACTAAATAAAGGAGAAATTTGATATGTAAAATTGAATTTGAACTAAGAATGGATATCTACATTTAATGGCTTAAAAGAAGAAACAGCTGTGATGTAACGAGCAAAGCACCAAGTGACTACAATGTCAAAAGGGAGAATCGATTGCTAGGTCCCCCCAACAATCATCACCAAGTTGATTATCTTTTTAGTAGCTCATTTCCTTTATGTGATTCCACTCCATGCCCTTTTTCCTTTTGGGAAGGGTCCTGTCGATATTCGAGTAAGGTTTGCAATGAACGAATCGTGTCATAGTCCTTTTTCAACATAAGAATAATTATTAAATTTAAAATAAAATGATACCATTTTAATCATATGATTTTTTTAATTATTAAATAAAATAACATCGTTTTGATCTGAACTAGTTCAAACCGTATTGAATATGTTCTAACCAAATCAACTAGGATTTCAAACGCTTACATTGAAACAAAATATTAAAAGGGTAATTGTGATTAAATGATATGAGTCAACCCGATTGACCTTGCTTATGTTCAAATCATGATTAACTCCAAAGCACTTGATATCCAATCACCTGAAAGGGAATATCTTCTGTGCCTTTTCCTCACGGTTATTGAAAAGTTTGACTTAGATCAACGGGATCATTAAATGGCTTGTCCATGTCTAAGACAAGACAAATCTCCAAATCGAAGACAGTTTGGCTCTTCAATCTCAGAAGTTGTTATGAAAATTGAAACAGAAAGACCCTAGTTTTTCTCGTCACTGAAAACGAAGCTACGGTAGATTTTAATTGTCACTATTTCATGATTGCATTTATACACACGCCATTGACTTGCAAAAAGATTCGGAACCTCAAGTCTTGACAGCTCTCATTTCTACATGTAATATGCTGGAAAGCACACGCAATCTAAGCTTCAATTATTCCTCACCGACATAAGTTCACATGAAACCTTATTAGACGACCTTGCACAAGATCAAGGACTTCTGATGAATGACATAGAAGTGGTCGGGGATGACTTTAGACCAGGCTGAGTCTGAGCCGCCAAAAAGGTTGGGCAACATCATTTTGCCCAAATTGATCTGTTCATACTAGACGACCTTTTTAAGTCCCAATCTGATCCAAAGTTTAACCAATTCAGACTAAACCGGTCGATTTCGATCACAACTGAATCCTTTTAGTCATCCCTAACAGTAATTCATTGTGCGCATAGTCATTTCCAACTGTAAACATGTTTTTTTTTTTTTTTCTAAAGGGCCTCAAGTAAAAACTAATTGCTGATGTGAGAGTTTGTGCAACATAATGAGTACACGCAAATTTCTAGGAATAAAAACTTAATTACAAGATATGTTCAAGCCGATTATATCAAAAGGCAGGCAACAAACTCCTCAAGGTCGGCATGTATTGAAGATCTCACCCCGCATCACATCTATTGGCATGTGTTCATGTGTGTAACGCTCGGGACCTAAATACAAACCTGTCTTCTCCAGAAGTGCAAGCCCTTCTTCTCTTCCATATCTTGAACTATAAAGCTTCAGGTACTCGAAATCCTAAAGAAACGCCAAAGGGAAGAAAAAATTGTAAGTTGGATGCATGTCATTTTTCAAAACAACAAAACCTATGCATATGATTTTTATTAGATTGAAAATTTTGACTCGCCTGCAAGCCACTAAGAATACGCTCTAGTCGAGTTGAAGCGACTGGTTGACGGCAGGAGAATACCTCACCAGGATAGTATAACACCCCGTCACCGGGAGGTAGCCCACGCCTAAATCTTATCTGCTTACAGACGTAGCAAATTTAGGAAAGAGAAGCGCACGAATGCCCTTATCAACTGAAGTACAGAGAACCAAGGGGCATACCTCTGCATTAGGGGCAGTAGCCTTCTCATAGCAATTTGCACCCCAATACAAAAATCCTGTTCCACCTTCCTTCCAGACTCTCCACATCACAGCACGGTGCTGAGTACCACGCATTCCTAAATGCCAATTGGGATGAGGATCGGAGGGTCCCATACAGACATATGTCCACCATTCCTGCATTTGAAAACTCATTTCCCTTCAGTAAAGCAATAAGTTGGTGCTACATTCCAGTATTAAACTATCAAGCTGTTGAGTGGAAATCTCGGAAATGGAGCAATTAAGGAAGGACATGCAAAACTATAACCATCAAAATGAACAAAAAGTGAACAACAAAAGAGTATTTTATAATGGCATCCAGGATCTAAAACTTTCTCACCAGACATCAACTTTCTGTTTCGAGTGTTAATTAGAGCAATAAATGTTAATGTTGTGGAAAGGAACGAAAAGCATAGGAAACATTAAGACACTAAATACTGACTCTACTATAGATAATTGTATCACTTTTTTTCTTTTGAGAAGGTATGTATTTTTTTTACCTCACCACCCTCTGGCTGCAACTCAGAGATAATATCCTTGACCAGATCTTCCCGATTACCCAGTACCCACTCACTAGCAAACAAAAGAAACGATTAAGATAACATATAAAAGAAAAGTTCAAAATTGTGGTAATGGCGTCTTCAATCAACTAAATAGAAGCTAGTATAAGATGTTTGCACAGCCAACAAATGAGTATATTACAATAGGAATTTCAAGTTGCATTCTTCTGCACACAACAAACAAGGGAAAGACACTAAACTCATATCTGTACTAAAGATGCCATGCCTAAGAAACTAATATTTCCTAAAACAAAAGACTGCTGGAGATTTCGCTAGAACTACGAGCATGCAAGTAGGATTTTCATAGCAGGTTCCATTCATGCAAGGGAAGGCTGGTATGAATTTAGTTTAGTGGCAAAGATATAAGCACCAGAAAGGGCAAATATTCACTGATGTAAATACAGAAACAGCAAAGATGCGTACAAGCTGTAAGAGGCAATACCTAGTGCAATAAATCTGAGTGTGAGGGCGCAGAAATTTTGGAACTTTAACAAATGCCTCAAAAGGAGTAGGTCCAAGTGGGGCGTCATTTGGTCCTATCAGAAAGCATTTTTGCAATTCACTCAGGAAAAGGCAGGAAACAGTCTAACTTAAGTAGTCACAAAACGAGAAATGGATTCATACCACAATAGTAAGTAGTCAAGACGCGAGCATCAGGAGCATAAGCGTGAATTTCACCAGCCATATTGCGGACAGAATCATATTGTTCCATATTCAGTGGCTGCAGTGAATTATATTGCATCACTTATATAAAATGTCGAGAAAGTAGAAATGAATCCAAGCACAACTATCCACAAAGAGAAATCTAGGAATCAAATAGTCTGCATGCATACACCACAGGATGCAGCCTATGAAGAGAAAAAGTTGATCCTGGTGCTCCATTTTGAAGAGCAAAGACAGCCTCATGATCTAAGAGAAAGGCTGCACGTAATACATACTATAGAAAACAGGTAATGTGAAAAGTTATAAATCTGAGAGGTTATATCATATTGGCATGTCAGCCACTTATAACATGCTACAATAATGAGCATGGCTGCAAATCTAAGACAATTTTTCTCCTCCTTGTTCCTAATTTCTGAAAATTAAGAAGATTAACTACAATAAAAAGAGGAAGGCCTGGGAAGTTAGGAAAAAATTGAATCCCACTTGGAAGAGAATAAAGCTAATTATACAGTTTACACACCTCATCCCATAAGTAAAAGTAGGCCTTCTTCCAGTGAGACTTCGTCCTCAATATCCCTAATTCTTTCTGCAAGTAATCCTTCGCTCCATCATTACTGTTGCACATCAAAAAGCAAGTAAAATTCATCAGTTTTGGAAGTTAATATACCTGAGAGAAGCGAGCGTGGACAACTGACTGTATACCCTGAGACTGCTTGTCTGTACGGTACAGCATATGCTGCTAATCTTGGGTCTGAGAAATACTCATCTGCTTTTGGATGATCAGCTACAATAATCGATTAAAAGAAAGGCATATAAATAGTTAAGAAATGTATCCCCAAATGTCATTCAGAAGCACAAATGCTGAAGAAACCAAATAGTTATGTGCCCAAATACAGATTATTGGATGGATACATAAATCTCAGTCTTCATATAACCCCTTCAAATTACCTGGCCATGGACAAGTGTATGTCAAAACTCGCATGCTCTCTCCCCACCTGCAAAAATATGGACTAATTCTGTATCGAAGAATCCATTTGAAATGCTGATCCAATGCTTCATACCATTCCTGACTTCCATGTTCAACACCAAAGCGATCCTCAATAACTGTATCAGATATCTAGATGACAGTTAAAGAAGCAGACACTTTTGTTTCCACATATCAGATTCAATTATTATACCATATATAGACAAGGCACCCCAACAAGCACTGTTCATGTTGGCTGTTGAGGGGCAAACTCATTTGGACATAAGCATTCTGTAGAACTTAAAAAGACAGCAATATACAACCTAGATTTCATCTATGTCTCTCACATAAATATCATCAGTTAGGGGACGTCATTTACCTTTAGCAAATATACTTGACCACATAAAGGGATGTATTTGCTTCAAGAATAAGAAATGAACTTGGATCTTGATCTTAGACCTCTTCAACGCTGCTTCTAACATGAAGTTCAATTCATGTCTTAAATACCCAGTTTACAGGACAATACTTTGTTCAGCTCCTTAAAAACTTTGAGATGGATTATTTTAAAGCTCAGCATGCACAATCCATCTTTGAAGGCAAATTACTAGAGGATAGCTAAGGAACAAAGGAACTCACTTAGAACATTCAACTATTACAAAAAGTGAACTTCACGAAGACAAGGATACACCAAAGACAGCAGGAAGTGAAGGAGTTGCAGGAAGTATGAAATCCCAAACTGTTATACTTATCTTCACACGAACAGAAAGGTTTGAAATAGCATCCTCATCCATCATATCAACGGATCCATTATCTGAACAGAACTCAGAAAATGATGGAGAAAGAAGAACTCTTCTTAAAGACGTAGTTGCAGATCTCACTCTTTCTACCTAAAAAAGAATTGCCCATATGACTGTTTGCAAACCATAGATAACCCAAACAGTAAAATTAGTCAGTGATTCAAACAATACCACTTCATCCAATGGTTTTCCTTCAATCGGCTCCACAATTTCAAGGCAATTCCGAAGTTCAGTGTACAGTCTATGCTTTTCAGCTTTACTCATGTACTGTGACGGAGATCTGAAATGAAATTATAACAAAAATGATCCCGTTTAAGCCATATTCACTAGCAGTAACTAGCATTGCCACATGTCAGCATTGTAATCAAGAACTATTAGGTTCATATAGAGTTGATAGAGCAATTATGAATCTGCTGGTTAAGTCATTCTTCGTGCACCATATAACTACAATTCAATGAACTTTCTTTTAAGAAAAAAGAGATGAAGAATTATACTCTGAAACTGTTTTCAGGGCAGAAATAATGAACTCCCCTTCATATCGACCAGGTGGCTGTGAAGTCGGAACATCTATGGAAATCCAAAGAGCAGTTGTTTCTCTGAGCCAAGCAAAACACCTCAATGTCAGGAAAACAGTTGACTAAGTATTTCTGTACATCACACAAGAACAAAATCCGGAAATCTTTTATGGTGGGAGTACCCTGGAAGTAAGCTTATCTGAGTGATAGGAAGGTCAAGAGGCACAAGAGCATCGGGAACACCCAATATTGAAACCACCTTCCGCAATGTTATTGATTGTCCAATAAGAAGTCTGCCCAGTGCCCAATGTCAAAATCAGAAAGATACACATTAACACTAACAATCAAAATCTATTGAGAAATTTAGCTTAAAGAATTTACCGATCACCGGAGGTGGAACATAAATCAGTGCACTGAACCTGCACAACCCCTGCATTGCCAGAACCACTCCAAGAAACTTTTGGACGTAGAGCAATTTGAACACTTTCTCTCTCATTTCTAGCTGCCAGTAGGTTTATCTTCAAAACAGAAATTGATATTATAAGCTCGTGCAAGAAGACACCAAGCAGCATCCAATTAACTTACTAAGCTATAATAAAAATTCTGCTATACTCAAATCATTCAATACTAAGCTAAATCTGCGTGTTCCGAGACATGATCTAGTGATCAATCTACATGCAAAAACATCAATAATTTGTATCCACGGAAAATAAATCTTAAGAATATGCAAGCATCAGCATGTATACTTCCACTCCATTAAGCACTAAATAACATGTACCAGCCACAACAAACAAGAGAAAAGCAGTATTAAATTACAGGTTCCAAATGTCTGGGCATTTCCTGTGGTCCAACATTCGCGGTGCTTGGCAAGCACCAAACGTGCACCAAATCAGCGGTTGTGACCTCCAAAGGATCGATCGATCCCTTGAGCGGATTCGGACCACCACCGTCAATCCATCCATACGCCGTCCCTCCTCCAGCGACGCCTTCAACGGGAGGCACATCAACGTCTTGATGATTCCTTTCTGAGTGAATCACGCGAATTAGGATACACTCTAAACTTCAATTACGAAAAAAAAAAAAAAACACCAGAACCACCAAGTATAATCATACACATCACCTACGAAAACGTAAATTCACTCAAATCTCACTAACCGCTAATATCACCATAAAAACTAAATTGGAAACAAAAGGAGAGAAAAGCAGACATAGTTAGCGACGAACCGCTGTTATCCATTTCGGCTTCGCAAAAGATCGGGAGATTGTATGATTCTGAGCTCTGGAAAGTGACACGTTCGACTTGAAGTTAGAGAGGAATAATGTAAAGAATAAATTCCGAATGATTGGTAAATTCAACATTATAAAAAGAAATAATCACATATTACATGGGCTTGGATTTGGGCCGAGAGGCCCGATCCAGTCTAAGGTTTATAAGTTTGACTCGATTTAATCAAATTTTGAGTTGAATTCAAATTTTCTCAATAATTCAAACCTAATTTCAGTTCAAAGCACCAATATATCAATAATAATGTTCAAACGACGTCATTTGTTAATAGGCAAAACGATATCGTTTTCTGACACAATAAATATGAGGCTTGAGTGTCGTGCTTTATGTTTTCCTAATTCGGCTTTAGTAATAACAATATATTTTACTTTTAGTTATTTTTATACCAAGTTTTTTAAGTGAGTATAGATTTATGTTGAATTGAAAAATATTGATAACATAGAATAAATCCTTTATCAATTTTAAATTAATTTTGTAAATATAATTAATGACTATTTAAATAATAGCTTATATTTTATATTAAAAATTATATTAAAATTATGAAAAATATTTTTCATATCATTAACTTAATTTAAAATATTAAAATAACTGAAAATTTATATTTTAATAATTAAGACTTATCTCTACTCGATTAATAACTGTTTTTCCATATTAAATAAAATTTTGTTATTGATACGTAAAAAATAATATAATATTTTAAGTAGTATATAAGTTGAAAATTCATAATGCAACTCTTTTAAAATTTATCGGTGAAACATTTCACGAGCTTAAGTATTTTAGCAAAAAGAATATTTCTCGATTTATGTAGTCTAACAATATCGCGTGCTTTGAGTTTTTGTTATTCAATTGTGTCTTCTAACTAAAGGTACCCGAATGATGTAAAATAAAATTAAAAAATTAAAATTTTGAGCATCTTCATTTTCTTATTAAGTTTATTAATAACAACTAGGAATTATAGTGAAACATTGGAGAGCTTATATGTTCCTCTGATTCCAACACCTGAAAATGATGGAATTGATCTTAATTGGCTTCGTCTATTTGACTGTTTGCAAGCACACTCTCCCTTCTTTTTGGAAAACCTGTAGACTCCATGTTTGGACCCCTGAAAAGCTCTGAAGTTGGTGGTCTGTAACTAGGATCAACGTGTTAACATCTGCAGAACTTGGTCTAAATGAAATTGTTGCTCCTCCTGGATACCGTGACGGTGAAATGTACCGGCCCCTCGATCGATCTCTCAAACCACCGGGTCTCGAGTTTGTAACATCAGCATTTCTCGAAACAATAGATCTGTCTCCCGAGTCTGACCCCATTAGAGCTCCTGTTGTAGCAGGTGGTCTGGAGCTGAAAGGATCATCTGGTCCCCATGAGGTAAGTGCTTCCTTCTTCTTAGCAAAGAATTGCCAGGCTCCAAATAGTAAGATTAAGAAGAACACCACAGGCTGTGCCCATAACATTGTATTGAAATCTCCATTAAGTATTGGGAGATTAGATATGTATATACCCAAATATCCATTCCTAAGACCAAAAACAATCAGCTTTTCATGATCACTTCCTACCAAGGGCATTGCATTGTTCCTATCAAAGTCATCTTCAGTTGATTGGTAATCCAGAAACGATGATCTGATCTCATCTAAAACAGCAGAGAAAAGAAGGCGAGGTACACCAACTCTAACATAACGAGGAGAAGAAACATTATACACAAAAACCTTCTTAAGATTGACAATCAGTAAGTAACCTTTAATGGGTTGAATCGCAATTGGCCGATCAAATTCGACCTTCTTCTTTGATCTGATCCTGCATTTAAAGTTCATTACATCCCCTAATAACAGTATGTGTATCAGATCACCTTCTGATGTAAATCCATATGCTTTAGATCGTTCGGTGGCATCGAATGCGTAACTTCGAACAAGCGAACGATTTGAACCTTCACATTGGGATTCTCTAATGGTCATGGTCCTCAAATCCAATGAACCTGCACCACTATCTGTCAAGAACAAAAGCTTCTGCTTCAAGAACGCCAATGGTTTACTATCTGGCATAGCAGAACCATGAATGGTCCCATCTTGCCTAAAAACCCTGATCCTTCCACTAACATCTGATGACAAAATGTATCTCAATCTCCCAACATGATACATTTCCAAAATACTAATAGCAAAACCTTCACTCTCATCTTCACATTTACCAACATTTTCAACAAAAATGGAAGCCTTCTCTTCCCCATTTGAACTCTCATAAACTTTATGGATCAGTACGTCACCATTTTGATGCCCTGTGATCACAAAACTCTCATTCTTATTAACAGACAAGTAGGAAGTCATTGCAGTAATGGATGAATCCAACTTGGTGTGATACTCAACCAAAACATCCCCATTCCTCGAGAGCACATAAACCCTCCCTCGATCGTCCCCAACAGCAACATACTTGCTAAACCCCTCGTAGTCTCGAAGTGGCAAAACATCAATACAGGTTGCGTCAGAATCCAATTTCACAGTAGATACAAACTGCAACCTCTCTGACCATGAAGGACTAAACTTTGTAACTGAAACAGTCTCTACCCTATCACCATCTCGAGTTTCTTCCATCTTTTTCCCTCGTACACTCTTACCTCGTTCTTGACTCTCATTCCTATCTAAAGTTACAAACTTTGGTGGAATCTCTGACAACTTGAGCTCTAACTTTTCAACTAAATCACTAAGGTTCCTCACTAGCTCTTCAAGTTTCTTCAACAAAATCTCTTGTGGGTTGGCTTGATGGTTAGGATGATGCTGGTTGTGTTCCTGTTCTCGATGGGTAGGGACTAAGTCTAAGCTAGAGTTTACAAAAGGTCTGACTGAAGAAGCCAAAATGAAGAGCAAATAAAGAAAAATGAAGAACTTGCCTTGTTGGGAAAATGTTGCCATTGGAGAGAAGCTTGAAGACATCGATTTTTCAAGGTGGCACGCGAGGAATCGTAGATCTTTGATAATTGAGTCCAGAGACTAGAAAAGATTTAGCAGGAATCTTTGTTAGATTTAACGAATATATGGTAAGAGAAGAGTAGAGTTTTAGATCATATGATAATGGATTTGACTTGGGTCTGTACAGTGAACGTGTGTTAGTGCAGGACACTAGGCTTTTCAGACTATATACTTCGGTCCTAAGAATTTCTGTAGCGAGGAAGTACTAAAAGTCGATGTCTACATTTATAGTAAAAATGGACGCAACTACCAAACCGACGATGATACGGAAAACGTTCTGAGAAACTTTGCTCGAATTCCGGGGCGAAGTCATTCGATCTGCACGAGTTCCAAGGTTGCATCACTAGAAAACATGACAAAACCTTGTCTGTTACTGTTTTGGAGGAAATGAGAATACTGCTCAGGAATAGGAAGTATCTTTTTTAGCAAAGACGGTTTGTATTTGCGTCATTCGTGACATTTGCCACACCCCTAACAGTTGCAAATGTCTGGCAAATGTCACCACCCACCCTCGTCTTTAAGAGATGAGCCTCACTTCAACCCCATGTCAGTGCTGCTCAACTTTTAACACGAGACCACATATCTAAGTGTCGATCCATGTTTGTTGTTATTGACACATTTCTATCGTTAATCATCTAAACTTTTCACCATCTTCGTACGTGAGATGAAACAAGAAAAATAGAAGGCGGTGAAGTGGAGTTTTACAAATTCTAGGAGTGTAATCGACTCTAATTCTAGTCATATTCTCACTATCAAATTTTGTGTTTGTAAAGGAGTAATATTATATCTATCCTCTTCTAATTATTTTTTCTTTGTTGTTACATATATTATAATAATTACTTTTAATTTTTGAATGCATCTTTATTGTGACTGTTTGCATGTTTTATTTTGTATGTGAATTTCTTGACAAGTATATATTGTTAACAAATTGGACATCTTTTTGATAATCTATTATTATGCTGCTATATTTTTATTTTATTTTATTTTATTTATATATTTTTCTGAAGTTATTATTTTATTTTAATTATTTATTATTACTTTATTCTAAGTATTTATTAGTTTTTTAAAATGTATTTAGTTATTTTATGACTTCTTTTATGTTTATTTGAATAAAATAA
>JAOTJB010000006.1:2449977-2468142 GCA_027123815.1 Erythroxylum minutifolium | reverse complement strand
TTCATTACATTACATTATGAACCCTTCCATCCTTCCCAAACAACGTATCACTATATTACATTTCATTCCATTATAAATCGTTCCCTTATGTTCCATTCCGTTCCCTTCCGTTTCATTAATTAACATCCAACCAAACAGGCCCTAAGGACCGCGATAATCATTTCTAAAAAAAAAACAGCAAGAGGAGTCTCACACCCTTAGAATCCTGCGGAAATACCCAAAGGTTTCGTTTAGTTGGCGGAAAAGTAAAATAAATTTGAAATTTGATCCTTCGGAAAATAGGGAGCATTTGGTTTGAGAGTTTGGGAATGAAAGAATGGAATAATTGTAAAAAACAGTGTTTGCTTTGGAGTTTTCAATTCTAAGAAAATGGATTTATCCTATTAAATTTGAGAATTTACTAAACCCACCAAGGGGGTCGGTATCGAATTTTCATTCCAATCTAAGTTTTTATAACGTTTATTTTTTACTCTTTTTATCCCTAACCTTTACCCTACCATCCTTTTTACTCGAGCTACGGGCAGCCCATCCCGGCCCGGCCTATTTATATATATATTTTAAAAAAATAATACAAAACGACGTCAAAATGACACCGTTTTGTCCAAAATGGGCGAACCTGGGCATACCATGGTCAACCCGTGGCCTGCCCGTAACCCGGGCAACCCGAGCTAAAAATGGGTAAGCCGAAATTGTCATTCCTATTTCTTATGATCTTCCATCCTACCTTATCGCGTCTTATCAATGAAAATTTTTTTTGTTCTACGCCTCCATATGGGAACTGATTAATTTTTTTATTGTAAGTTAAACATATGGAGATAGCCCCAATAAACATATGAAGGACAAATTATTTTTATTTTTATTGAGGGTAAAAATTGTATTATATTATCTTTCATTCATATTAATGCAACAAACCAAACAATATTATTGGTATTAATACAGAAACTCAAGTTACAAACCAAACATTATTTTTTATTTTTT
The DNA here is from genome assembly GCA_027123815.1 of Erythroxylum minutifolium. NCBI lineage: Eukaryota > Viridiplantae > Streptophyta > Magnoliopsida > Malpighiales > Erythroxylaceae > Erythroxylum > Erythroxylum minutifolium. The sequence goes on along the minus strand of JAOTJB010000006.1, from coordinate 2,467,164 downwards.
ATACCCATTCCCATTCCTTTCTACTATTATACCCATATCCATAGCCAACCCCGTGCTCAAACCAAACGCCTAGTAAGACATGAGTAAAAGATCCTACATAAAGAGGTCATTCTCTTTATCTGTAAGTCTTTCCAACTGTTTCTTCAATTCTTGTGTCTTGTATTTAGCTTAAACATTTTTATAGTACTTTCTCCTTAATATTTTTATTTAACATTTTAAAGTATTTTTATCATTATTTTATTATTTACTAGGATTTTATTTTGATTTTGAATTTCCTTATTCTTATTTTATTCTATCAATTATTTTCAGCATAATTATTTGTTTATATGTTTGCCTTTTATTTTCTTCAATCAGTTCTCAAATTGTTTTTTTAAGTCTATCGAAAACAATCTCTGTACTACTTAAAGATAAGGATAAAGTTACGTATCTTTTTAGACTCCGCTTCTTAGCGGAATTTATAATGGGATATTACTATTGATTATATCCTTAAACTAATTAAGATATTATAGTAAAGCAAGCAAGCTATATATGAACATCAATTACACCTTGAAAAAGTCTAAGACACTATATGAAAAGAAAAATAATAAACAACTAGAAAGTGTGCTGTCAACCAGACTATGTCTCATTTATTTAAAATGGTTTTCTTTTGTTTTTTCCTCCCAGCTTTGACAAAATCAAAAAGAAAAGGGACAAACAAATTTAGATTGGAATAAGTGATTTGATAAACTAATCCTTCACAAAGCCTTTCAGAGTTCAATAGTATCAGAGCTAATCAAGTTTCGACCTGAGTCGCTCCACGTCTCGAGTTTGAATCTCAGAAAAACAATCTGGGAATTGAGCTGCTATGCCCTTGCGTCAAAGTTGCGCAATGTACTACATTGCGTTAGAGTATACGCAAGTGGACAGTGGTTGTTTTATAGGTAATTTGATAAACTAATCCTTCACAAGGCTTTTTGGGGGCTTTAGACTAAATGGGTTTAGCAATAATCATTGTTCATCGTTAAATGTTTCTGAAACATAATAATGACAATAAATTCTGAGTCCAAAAGATATTTACAACATAATACAAATTAAATTGTGACTTTTTGAAGTGTTTAAATTGTGCTATGACGTTTTTTAAACTTTTAGAATATATCTTAAATGAACAAAAAATTTGACGGAGTTAACTCCGTCAGTTAAATGTCATGTTAATGTTGACATAATATTATTTATATATTTTTTAAATAAAATTTTAATCAAAACGTAAGTCTCACAGTTACATAGCAATTGAGGTTACTGTTCATACATTTCAGATAGTGAGTTTCACTTTTTACGTGACAATGAAGTCCATATTTATATATTTTAAACAATAAATTTTACTTATTATGTGACCATGAAACTTTGACGTTGCGCTGAATTGATGAAGAGTTGATTTAGTTAAATTTTCCATTCACGTAGAATTCGTTTTCAATTATTTGAAAATATTCAAATTCAATTTGAATGTTTCAAAATATTAGAGTTTGTTCTATATTTTGCTGTAAGTGTTGAATTTTAAAATACGTTCTTAGTCAAAATTATGAATCTAAGCATCTATTATTGCAAATTCCTAATTGGAATATTTTGAAGCAAAATAACAAATTAAGTTGAGTCAAAAATATGAAAATTGATATTATGTTAGTGTCGTTTTCAGGCTAGTCCTTACATAATTCGATAATATTTCATGTCGTCTTCATTGTATTTAATAATTCACAAATTATTTATATTAAAAAAATTATATAATATATCAAGAGATAGGATTTAATTCAAATCCAATATATCATTCGATGCAAAAATGTCTTAGGCTCCAATTTCATACCAACGCCAATATTCTTTCAACCCAAATCAAAAGGAACTTGAATCTAAATAAATAAATATATGTAATAATTTGTAAGTTGCATACCTCAAATAATATGATAAAGGCCTTATTTGGTAAATAATTAATCGACTAGTTTTTAACGGATTGAGAGATATTTGACAGTTTGATCATATCAAACTACTAATAATCATGTTTGGTAATAAATTGATTGAGTTGGCGGATTGAATCAGTTGATTAAAATTAAAATTGGTTAAAGATTAAATAAAATTAAAAATTTTAAAATATGATTGAAAGATATGTCCTTATATATCGAAGAATTTGAAATTTAATTAAAAAATAGATTATTAAATAAAAATTAATTAATTTATTTTAGCTTATAAAAATTTATTAATTTATGAAAATTGACAAGTTAATTAATAAATTAATTAGCTTTTAAGAACAAAAATTATTAAAATAAATCGAGTCAAAAAGTCAAAAATTGAATGATTAAAAATATTTACGACTGAACTGATTGAATTGGTTGGTTGAGTTTTTTAATTATTATCCTAATTTTTAATGCTGATACATTTTATATTGCAACGATGCGGCCAAAGGCCTAATCCCCCACTCTTGCCTGTAAACCAGAATCAAATTGCAAATACATACAAAACCCTAGTTCAGTTGAAAACCCCGATCTAAGCGCAGTACACTGCTTCATTCTTTGAGCCGCTTAATGTTCCTCCGGGTTCCCTCCAGTATTCATCACTTCCTTAAATTCGAATCGACAAGCTCTATACGAAACACAAAGTTGGGATCTTTCTACTTCATGAGAAATGTTTGTTTCTGGTTTGGGTCCTGTATTCGATATGATTCATGGGAAACACAAAGTTTGAATCTTTGAGTGCTAAAATACTAGAAAAGATGTGTTCGCTTATCTGGGTCTTTGGGTTTATGTGCGTTTGAGTTTTGCATTTGTTTACCTACTCCTGTTATGGCAGATTTTGAGGCGCTAGAGGAGATAAAACAGATGCATATAGTTAGTTTTTTAAGGTTGGCTTACCAGCCCATTGCAGTATCTTTTCGCTTATTGCTTTGGTGTCAAATGGACTTAGTCGCACACACATACACAAAAGGTTGAGTCTTTTTGTGGTCTAAATCCATTAGGTGGCAAGTGACCATCAATCTTCTGATCCTACAAACTGAATAAGACGTGTTGAGTTCTTAACTCCGCTTATTATCCGATGCCACTTTGGTTCAGTTTTGGCTCATTATGTTATGATTCTATTCTATTGATTTGTCATAGTTGTTTATTCATGAGAAGGATTTGACACATAGATTTCATTGGTTTCTTCTGACTTCTTAACTGATTATTTGTTGTGCCATTGCAAAACCTTGATTTGCATTTGAAGGATATATAGAAACGTATTATCTGCTTGTAATCTTGACAGCAATACATTGCTTGCTAAAGAGTAATTCTTTTTATTAATCAAGCTCCTTAAAAATTGTATCTATAATTCTATATATTACTATGATCTTCTGAGAGAAGATTTCAACTCAATATTCTTAAAAAAAGAAAATAGAGAAATCAGAACCAAGTTAAAATGATACGGATCAACTCTTTTTTTTTTACCGAAAGTCTTGTCATTTTTGAAAGAACTGGAGTTATATCTCCTTTTCATTTTCACTTATGTATTTTCATACTTCTTTGAGACCCCGAAAAATGGACAAATTTTTTTTCGTAAGAACACATGCAAGATTTGTCACTGCCAAAACAAAAAAGGCTAATGGTAACCCACCATTAACTACTTCATTTATGAATTATACAATTCATGGTAATAGAAATAAAACACATGTCTATCCTATTAAGACAGAATTTGTAACTTGCTATCCTCTTACCTAACAGGCAAATATTGACCTCCGTGGAAAGGATAATTCATTCGGAACGATATGAAAGTCGAACTATATTGTATTGCCAAAATTCATGTTGTATATTTCAAAGAATTCATATTGTATATTTGAAAGATGTTGACCTCCTAGGAGTAAGTCTTCGAACTATTAGAGTAATATAATTGTGGTTTAGAGGTTCGTCTCTCCATAATTCTAAGCCTAACTATACACATTTCGTTAACATAAAGCAAGTTCTAATAAATCTCATATTTCCAGTTTTTCAATTCACAAAATCCCGAGTTACAATGAGCATTATCGACTATAAGATTGATTAAGAATAACGCACTCCATTTATGATTTTATGGTTCAAATGGTGGAGTAAGCTTCTGTCTCGAGAGTCTACAAGAAGTGATAGACTTGGTGGAGACGGTTCAATTAGTGGAGTAATCTTCTTTCTCGAGAGTCTAAAAGAAATTGTAAATTTGGTAAGAATAAGCTTCCAATTATAAAAAGATTGTAAATAATTAAAATTTTTGAAGAAGATAATTGGTAAAAAATAAATAAACTAAAATTTATAAATGTTAATCATATTTAATTGACATTTATTTAAATTTTAAATCATTAACTTAAAAAATTAATTTATTAAAAATATGTAATTTATAAATTATCTAATTTTAAACTTTCAACTATAAATTTGGTAGAGTAAGCTTTTGTTTTGAGATTTAATAAAAAATTATAAATTTAAAATGTATAAAAAAGATTGGAATTCACTTTAAAATTTCCAAAGGGGATAGTTGATAAAAACAAAGAAATTAAAATTAATAAATATCAATTATATTTAATTTACATTTTCAAAATTTTATTTAATTTTAAAACGTTAAATCAACCAACTAATTTATTAAAAAATATATATAATTTATGAATTATTATATAAGGACACACACGTATACTATTAGATCATTCTAATTTCGAGCCTCAACAAGACTTTAATTAGATAATATAATTTAATAATAAGTTGAAGTAGTTATGAAATGTGAACATATCTACGCGTACTACCCGACCCCTCTTTCTGTCGGTACTTTGGCTAATCCTGTCAAACGACTTTTAACTATGTATCGAAACACAACTCCAACTGTTCCATGACTTTACCAACTTGCTTTCTAAGTACGAAGTTGCATTTACTCCTAAGGAATTCTCCAATTCTCTCTGGTCACTTCCCTCTGCAAAACAAAGTACCGTACCAAGACCGAGAACCCAGGAAAATGAGAGGAAACGATGCACCAACAGTCGTATCAATTCCATCAGCAACGGCCACTTCAGGTGTAAAGAAGGTGAGCTCAGAGAGCAGCTTTTCCTTCACAAAAAATGGGTACAAGTTCTGGGTATTGACTGCTATTCTCCTTCTCGCACTATGGTCCATGGTCACCGGCTCTGTTACTCTCAAATGGTCCACGGGTAATCTCACGCATCTCTCAGAAGACCCTGACTTCCCAACCCATGATGATCTCGATGTCCTCGTACGGTCTCTCTATTCTTGTGATCTCGTTGATCTTGAGTTTGTTTTCATTGTAAAGATTCAATCTTATGTGTAAAGACTTGAGCTTTTGTGTTTATGGGTGGTTAGGAAGTAGAGGAGAAGGAAAAAGTGGTGAGGCGTATGTGGGATGTGTACACACACAGCTCGAATACTAAACTGCCTAGGTTCTGGCAAGAGGCTTTTGAAGCTGCTTATGAGGCCTTGGTAAGCGAAGTAGCTGCTGTGAGGAACGAGGCTGTTTCAGAGATAGCCAAGATGTCTCTTCGCTCCATCAATCACGAGGGACTATCTTTTGGAACAACAATTGTTAGTAACTAACCTCTCTGCTTAAACAAGTTCTGGGAAATGGGTTATGAGTGTCATTGGTTATGGAGTTGATGGAACTGGTCAATTCATGTCTTTGATTTTCGGTTTCACTTTTTTTTTTATGGAATTTTGATTCTAAATTTTAAAGTCACCTTCCATGAACATGGTTATCGACCTGTAAAGGTGATGATTCTGCGTTCATAAAGTTACTCTCTTTTTATTTTCCTACACCAAATTTCAACTGATTTCTACTCAAAATTCCGTATGCTTTTTCTGATGCTATTTTCTTCTGCATGCTGTTCATGTGGATGTGAACTCTTCTCGATTGCATATTATCTTTGTGGTTGTCTTAATTTAATTATCTAAATCAGCCATTAAACTCATTTCCCTTCTCTTGGATTCCTTAGTTCCATTGCAAGTTTGTAACATAAAAGGGAAAAAAAGAGGACTTGATGAAGCATTTCTTGATCGATCTTGATACTCTTCTCAATCATTCTGCTCTATATTTTGACGTGATCCGATTGTGTCAAAAGTTATTTGAAGTTGGTGATCTACAGAAGTATGAAATTTGTGGTCTCATGACATGATGTGCATAAAATACAGGATGGATGGAAAGGAAAGGAGCACAAGAGTCCATGAAAAGGAGAAGTGGTAAGTATAGCCAAACCCAATGACAAGCCTCTTCACTGATGTGTAGTAGTTTTCACCATCCAATGAAACGTCCTCTTCTTTTCTCCAAGTTGGCAGGACAGTGTCTCCCATCATTCGGTTTATTTTTGTGGTTCCGGTGGAATAATTGGTCACCGAAAGCATGTGTAGATTTTGATATGTGGGTTTCGATCATTGAATTTAGTTTGTCCAGAATGAGAGGTGGAAATTGGTGATCGGTGGTTGTAGTTTTAGGTCGTTTTCCATTTTTCAATCCCCTTTTGTGGAAGCAAATTGATGAATTGATAATGAAATAACATTAGGTTTTGACACCTGACAATGACCTATCCTTCTAATTTCTTTTTGTTTTACAGAAATCAAAACGCATAAGACTTGAAAAATCATATCAAATTTGAGGGGTTATCAGATTTTCTTTTATTTGAATGAACTAAAAACAGGTGAAATACTCCATGCATTAGCTGATTTGGGGAATAAATTAGGGTTAGCTTGATACTGTGAATAATTTAACACAGGAATCCAACACCTGGAAATACACTAACAAAATTGCACGAGCAGATTCATCAAGCACTGCTGCTGCTGCGGCCGCCGCCTCCTTCCCATCGAGGGAGCAAAAACTCTTTTAGGAGAAAAACATTTACACCTCTTTCAGCTATATAGATATTTACAAGTACCTCTCGAAACCGAGGACTGTCCTAGTCATCCACCGACTGGATCTCGCCCATCATGATCCTGTTACTGACAACATTGAAACCCAAAACTGAAGGGCTAACTTTCTTCCCTTTCTTTCCTTTCTTCTTGCCTCCTCCCTTTGAGGACCCATCTGCCCCATCAGCAACCTTTCGGTCAGAATCATCAGTGTATGCATTGCCGAAATTCATGTCTCCAGCAACTAATCCGGTCACCTTCTGATCATTCCGAATTTGGAAGGCGATTTCAAGTACATCTGCTGGCAACAACTCTATATAGTTTAGGAATTTGTCAATAAACTCGTAATCAGGGTCGAAGGAACCAAGGTTTTCTATCAAAAGCGTCTTGGCCTCTGATCTGGATTGCTTCAAGCAGAACTCTAAAAAGCTTGTGTCTACAGAAGCATAACATAAAATCAAAGGAAAAACTTTTAGAAGATCAAGCTTTAACAGTCAAACAGCAATTAACTCTACGAAATGACCTAGAATATTTAGTGCATATTTTGAAATTTAACACAAGGAAACATGCTTGCATCGCGTTCTTTAGAAGCAAAGATGCGACTTGTAAGGTCATAACCCGTTTCAAGTAAATGTTGGGATAGCACTTGGTTCATTTCACTCGTGACAAATTGTAGGAAACCAAATTAATTGAAAATGTAAATAAACAAGTAAAAACTACCTTTAGACCCAACCAGTCTAACCAATTCACTTTGACACCAATCTCTGAAGTCCATGGCCTCTGCAAAAGAACAAAAACATATAGGATGATTCGACCACGTATATAAGAATACATTAACAATCTAAAGTTCTTTACCTGAATGTTTGCTCGGTGCATCTTTCTTTCCTCGATGCGATGACTTAGCAGAAACGGACAAGGATGAAAGAGAATGATCAGCAATCCTCCTATTCCCTGACTTCTGTCGGCCTAATGACCCAACAGGAGCTGCTTTGATCGGAGTGTTTTTGGTACCCCAACTGCCTTCACTTGCAAGATGTGGGAACTCAGACCTGCTTGCAAAAAGTCATGCATTTAGGAGGGGAATAATGTCAATTTCAAGCAACAACAAGAAAGTCGAAATGGTAATATAAACAGAAGATACAGATCATACTGCTCGGTCTCTTGTTTGGATTGATCAATTGGACCCCAAAATAGATCATCATCCTGCTTATGTTTTGGCTGATAAGTAGATTTGGTTTTGATCTGGATTGGGGTAGCAGTCTTGGCGGGAGAGGTAGACAGGGACCATGAAGAACCACTCCCATGGCCAGCTTGATTTGGCAGGGGCTTTTGTGGAATTGGTAATTGATTCTGAGGCTGGATTGTAGTCTTCTTCTCCTGCTCTTTCAAAATGTACCTCAGTGAAGTGGGTTTCAGAGCCTTCTTGGCATCTGTAGACCACGCTGGTGAAGGCGAATGGTTTGCTGGCTCTCCCTTCCAAAGGACAAAATCTCCCAAAGAAGGACCTGATGGAATCACAGGAAAAACTTCTTTTTCCTGTTGCATGGGATGGGACTTTTTACCTTTCTCAAGGGGAATGGAACTGATAGGTATCTCAGCAGAACTACTGGGCACTACAGCCTTAGCTCCAGTACCCTTTGCCTTGGCCGATTTTTTACGACTCTTGTTTGTGTCTTTTGCCTCAATGAAGTTGCCATCATCAATAGAGTCCACATGTGCAGTTTTAACCTGTCGGTTAGTTGACCTAGTTATATTTTCCGCCACCTCTATCTCTCTAAACTCAGATTTTGCCAGAACATCTTCCGCCAATATATCATGTAGTTGGTTTTTCTTGCTCTTTGAACTTGGTGAAACTTCTGGTTTATTCACAGTCAATTCAGTAGCATCTCTCTGGTTTTCTCTAAAAATTTTAGGGTCTAAATTTGCAACAACTCCCATTCGAGTAGACAAGCTCATGGAGTCGACAGTGGTTGTTATTTCAGAAACAGCCACTTCTTCCTGTGCCTTCTGCTCTTCCAGTTGAATTTCCAACAACGATTTTGGTTTGAAACCAGGAGCAGGTTTCCAAGCTCTTTGGCCTGGTTGTATTAGTGCATGCTGCAATGAGACAGGCTCAATGAGCTTTGGCCCACTCTTGCCTTCAGTTGTTTCAATATGATTTATTTGCATACTTGTAGGCAATGCACCTTTCAATTGTTGGGAATCCATAATTTCAGAAGAAATGCCAGACTTCTTGTTTTTCGTCTTCAGTGGCGGCGTCTCACAAACATTTATTCCTCTTCCATCGGAGGATGTCATGTTGGTGTGACCAAAATTTAACCCTTCTGCTTCTAGTTGCTTTGATTGCTGTAAAGTGGATCCCTTTGACACTCCTTTTGCTTGTTCAGAAGAGTTGTTCAACTTGGCTAATTTCTGTTTTTTGGATTTCTTCTCAGTTTTTCTTGACTCACGAAGTTCATTCTTCACTTGTGTCACAGAAGAAAGTTCATCAACGGATATTGCTTTTTCGCCCTGCATCTCATTATGAGATTCATCCACTTGAACCTCCAAACCAGTAGCTTTCTCAAGCTTTAAGATTTCAGTGGCAGAAACATCAGATGATGCTACAGCAACAGAGTTTCCATTAGATTCGGGATGCATAGGATCAGCAGTTGCCTCAGATGCTGCCAACGTTTCTGTTTCTTTGCTACTCCAAATGTCTTCTGATGGCTGCCTTAAAACCGGAGCATGAAATTCAGAAACCTGGGCAGGTTCCTGTATAACAGAAGACTTATTTGAAGATTTGTTCATGACCCCTTGCAAATCTCCACTTTCGGTAAGAGATGAAGGTAGCATGGATTCGTTTTGATGGAGAGAGTCAATTTTTTGGGGAAGATCAGAAATGTCCACATATTCTCCATGGACAGGATGAAGAGAAGACACTTTGGCATCAACAACATAACTGACATCCTGGGTAACTTGTAAAGGCAAATTCATGAAGCTGGTAGAAGTATGCTCATCTTGAATGTTTGAAGGTGGCAGCGGAGAACCAACCTGAAACAATTCTTGTGATGGTTGCAGCCAAGGACCCCCATTTACTGTAGGTAATGGAGCCGTTTGCAAATGCCCAAATGTTGGTTCACCAAATTGCTGGTTCAAGTGATGCTCTGAAAGAACCTGAGAAAGCAACTGTTGTTGCCGCAACATCTGTTGGTGCTCCTCCTGTTTCTGATGTTCCTTCATTAGCAAAAGTTTATTTAGCATTGATAACTGCTGCATTGGAAGAGGAATCTGGGAATGTGACTGCAACAAGTACTGCTGTTGCAAAATATTCAGCAATTGTGGATCTTGTGGTAAACCGGAGGCAAGTAACTTCTCGGCTGCCAAAAGACCAGATGGATTATCTACAGCTTGGCAAAGCATGTTTGTTAAAGAGGACAGATTCTGGGGCTGCAGACTCTGTTGTTGACCAAAATGAATTTCAGAAGGAAAATTCTGAGCTTGATGCACGTCAATCTTGTCCTTAACTGGGTCCAGGCCACCCTGTATAGGAAAATTAGACCAACCAGCTACAGTATTATTCATTCCAGTGCCAGGCCGGTCAGATAGTCCTTGGAGGATGGTCATCAAGTCAGTATTCTGAGAATGAGGAGGCTGATGCAGATTTTCATTCATTGAGGATATGAGTTTTGGGTGAAGGAGTGAAGATTCAGATAGAATCTCTGGCCTTGATACCATTGTTGATGTATCCGTGCCTGCCCAATGATTGGGCAGTGATCTCTGCCGTTCGAGTGCTATTCTCTTTGCCAAAAGGAGGGCATCATTCCCACCATCAACTCCCAATAGAGGCACATTTACGGTATTATTAACAATAAATCCTGGCAAACCTACAATTTTCACATAACCACAATCCATTAGCCAGAAGACAATGACAGAAAAGAAGAGAAGAAGAGCTAGCGTGCAATGTAACAAATTTAAGGTAAGACACCAACCAAAAAATCCTAGCAATGCAAGGAGAAAAATGATAATAAGAAGTATACATATGTTAAATAAAGGATCAGAAAGAATTAGAGGGACATCAACCTTGAGATGAATTACTTGTATTTGTAGACATTAGTGACTCCAAGAATCTATTTTCCGCCTCTGTTGTTGAACTAGATTTATGCCTTGGTTCATTTTTCATCATACCTGCCAGCTCATTCTGCTTTGCCATGCCAAAACCAGGGGGTGGTCTAGCCTTAGCTCGTAAGTGAGGCATAACGTCACCAAGTAATAAAAAGGGTGCATCCTTTGGTGCAGTTGCAAGGCGAACTTGTAAATCTATGCCAAAGTATCCAGCCTCAAACCATCCAATTATATCGCCCCCAGAAAAGGGACCTTGAATTTCACCCTGAGGATCTTTGTAGCAAAGAATTAGGTTCTCAGGAGAGGGGGGTGGGAGTTTCTTGCCCACTTGTTCTTTATCAAGACTTATAGACGACTGCCTTATCATTGTGGAATTCTCACTGCTTTGCCATTTTGCTTCATCTTTGGAGAATGATGAATTAACAAAATTACTCTCCCACTGATTCTCTAGATTCTTCTGAGGCTGAGTCCATTCAAGATCAGAGTTTCTAGACCTAATATCACTTGGAATCTCTCTCCAATCAATGCCCTGCTCTCCAAGTGAATGGGCCCGCCATGGAGTGCCAGGATGGACAGGATTAGTTGCCTGCATTGTATATTGCCTACCAGTATGAGCTTCACCAACCTTTTTGTGAGGACCAGTAACTTCCCTGATAGCTGCAGAAAATGATCTCAGGCATAATTAATTTTCAAGTGAAGTAAGCTTCTCACAAAGAATATTAGAAAATATAGATACATGAGGGCAAAATGCAAAAACAACCACCACGAAACCAGGAAACTCAAACAAAAGACAATTGAAAAGAGTAAAAAGAACATATATAACTTCATCTGATTCTGATGAAAGTAACTAACAATATTTTGACAAAAAAGCAAGTCCTATACATAAAACACAATGTTGTTGACCAAGTTGTCTATAAAATCAAATTATTTTCAGGTGATCAAATGATTCAAAGCAAACTGCAAAATCAAGTAACAATTACCTTCTCCTTTGATTTTGTCATCTGCTTTACATTCCTGCATGATTTGTTGTTTGGAGTTAGACTGCTGATATGCCTCTCCATCAGCATATCCTCTCTCTGTATGATTTTCATAACCAGCTTTTGAAATGTCATCTTTAGCATCCTCTACTGACAGTGATGCATCATCTCTGCTGCCTGCTCAAAGAAGAGAACCATAAAATAAATAAATTTCTCCAGAATGAGCACAGAAATGCAGAAGTAACTTTGATAAGTCAATACCAGTTGTGACTCTTCTTGAAGGAGTGGACTCTATAGTGCTCCGTCCGATAGGTCCTTCCTTCGATAATTGTGGAGCACCACTGCTTACTAATTCCCCTTTATCAATTCCATCCAAGACATCCTAGTCAAACAACAAAGAGCGTCAAATCATTAAGTATAAGAAACTAGGAAGCATTTACAAAGCCAATGGTGAAAATTACCATTTCTTCAGGATTTGGAGTACAGAGTGCAAGTGGCTCCAAGGGTTCTTCCTGTGTAAGAGAAGTAACTTGTACAAACCCATCCAAAAGCTTGCAACATGATTTCATGTCTATCCTGCGGTAAACATCTAGTAACTTTGTCCGATTATACTTCAGAGGTCCATTTTCACCCTTGTCTGAAATGGCTCCCGAAGATTGAGGCTGAATTAAACTGTTCATAAAGTTTCCACCAGAATTGGCCCTTCCGCGACCCATAGAAAAAGTAGAATTATTTTCTCCACGTCCCCGGCCATAGGAAAAAGTAGAAGTCTGTTTATTTGACATTGGAGTTTGGTGATGAGATGTCTCTCCTCTTCCTCTATTCTGGGAGGAATTAGGTCTCCATGGTCGATAAAATTCACCGTCCTTTTCCTCTTTTCCATGAACAGAAGGATGAAGCAACCCCTTCTCAAGTGAGACTTCACCATCTTTTCCAAAGTCTACTCTATTCTCACGCAAAGCTTCCTTCTCCTTATCATCAGGTCCCCACCGTGTGTTCCATTTACTCTCACGCCGCTGATCATGATTGGTCTCCCGGTTACCCAAGTCGGTCCAACGTTCAGATGGACCACGTCGAGCTTCATGATGCCTAGTAGATGAGTTCTCGGTCCAGCGATCCATTCGTCGTGTCTCACCAAGATCTTTATCTCCATCCCTCCAGCGGTCTTTGCGCATAGAGGAATTAGTGTCTCTTTCCTCATCACGCCAGCGATCACGGCGACCGGTTTCCATATCAAGCAAGGAAGGCCGGAAAACATCTTTCCTCTTCTGGATATCATGACTCTCCTCACAATTGCCAAATGTTTTTGTTCTGTCTAAGCTGCTCCCATAAGCTGAAAATGAGCTGAAGTGGTTCTCCTGTGTATATATTGTCCCCCCACCAAATGAAAAAGAATATTAAACCAACAAGCACAGATGGGAATACCCATAAAACCAATTTCCATCAATTTCCAAGCATTCTCAGTAGACAAATATTAATGAACAACGAACAAAATGCATTGCATGCAAGACAGATAGGCAAACAATAACAAATGACTATTTCATGCATATCCAAAAATTATCAAATCATATACATAGGTAACTACAATATTAGGATTTTGGCTACTTACCCCACCTCCCACTCCAGCCTTGCTGTCACCTGACTTTGGGAGAAGCCACTGTGGTGAAAGAGGAATAGCATTGTCAGATCCAAGGGCATCTGCACAAAATAGATGAATAAAAAACCTTCGATCATATACATATAATTAACTGATTTGCAACACAAGTATTGGATGTGTTCTTAAATGGTTGTTTAAACTGGAGAGATGGACGAACAATTCCAGTTGCTGCAGTACCAATGATAATCTGCATTCTTGCGCAAATTATTAATCAAGAATTATAATTTGAGGGTGAAGATATCAACTCCCAACAAAAAAACAGAGTATGCAAAACAACTAACACTACCGAGAAGCAAGAAACATATCCAACAAAAAATTATCCTGAGACAACTAGCCCATCATCCCAGTAACAAAAAACCAAATTAATTCCCGTGATATTGCATGCATAAATGACCAATTTTAAACACTAAGCAAATTAAACTAGTGCATTATGAATGAAATTCCAATTTTCAGACAAAGCAAGTTGCCAGGAGTCTACACTACTAATTAAACATGTCACATCAGTAGGAATCCCATCACTGATATACTGGACACGAAATACTGAACAAGACGTCCAATAAATACACCCACAACCATTACTATGGTGTTGTTCGGTTGGTGAAATAATTAAATTTGAATAAAAATTAAGAAACCAAGCACCATATTATTCTCAGATTACACCACGTACTTTAAAGGTGAAGTTTTTCTTTATCTTCTCCATTTGAAAAATAAAACCAACAGCTATAAACCTAACAATAACTAAATAACACAAAAAATATTCTCACATTCCCAAAGATGAATGTAAAACCCTAGCTACACAAAAGGAACAATTGCAAAGCAAAAATCGTCACACAAACACGTAAGGACCCAAATATGCAGGCGAGCGGCTATCTGAAGCAAGGAGAAAAGGAGGAGACGCTCCAAACACGGGAGCGAGGCTAGGGTTTTGGAACAAAAACCCTAAAGAGGGAACATTCTCAAACGAGGAAGGAGATAAATGCATTGAAGCAATTTAGAGAAGTTGATTGACCTTTGGAAATCGGATGAGGAGGCGTTACAGAGAGGCTGTGGCGAGACTCGGAGCTTGAAGTGTTAGCCATGGATGATCAGTGAGAGGTTAGTGCGAGAAAGTGAAAATTACAGAGAGAGAAAGAGATAGACAGAGCCAATAGAACCCTTTTCGTTGCTTAATGATTTTTATTTATTTATTTATTATTATTATTATTATTTTGCTTTGAGCAAAAAGTGGGAATGTAGATTGAAGTAATAGGTGTGTCAGTAGGTTAACCAGGTGTCACTCTGCGGCTCACGTTAGCTGTGTTTAGCGAGTTTGTTTCTTGCCTGAGAGACTTGTGGTTGTTTGTTCACGCGATTACAGAGTCGTGGAAGGCAACTGTTTTCCTCGTCCTTTACGACGTTGTATTATGCTACGTGTTCTCCACGGGAGGTGAGGTAGCGTGGTGAAGATGTGATTCTTGGATTTATCTTTGTTCCCCTCGCCGAAGTATAGCTAGTGGAGGGTTGGGGGATTTAAGTGAATAGTGAGGAGGGCGTAGAGCGCCACCAACGGCGTAGCTTAAGGTAAGTGGCTAATACGACATGGGTAGAGTGCGTTTTTGTGGAGTGGAGGAGGGGAACGGCGACGGAACTACAGTCAGTATCAGGCTATCAGCTAAAGTAAAACTCTTTTTTATTTTATTATTAAATTTTTCATAATTTCAATAAATCGGACGGCCCAAAATGGCTGCGGTGAGTCACAGCCCTTCTCCTGATGATCCGGAACGCTAACAGCTGAACTGGGGATATTTTTATGGGAGTCCAAACGTTGGACCAGATCAGGAGCCGATAATGGGTCGGGTCGAAGTTAGAATCTATAATCGGGTCAAAATTTGAGTCTTAAAATAAAACTTTTAAATAAAAATTTAAGTTTTATTTGAAGTTTGAGTTTGAATTAAATCAAATTTCGGGTTGAAATAAAAATTTTAATATTTACTTTTTGTTTTAAATCAGATTTATATTAAATCTCTTATATTTGAATTTAATTTATTAATTTAAGATTAAATTAAATTGAGTTCAAACTAAAATATAAAATAAAATATTTGATGTATTTATTTAAACATTTAATATACATAATAGTTGATTTGAAATTAAATTTGTTATTTAATACTTAATTGAACTAATCTTAAATTAATAATTAAAAAATGAAATTTGAATATAATTTAAATTTTAATTTAAACAATGACTTTTTGATTAATAATTAAAAATTAGGTTAAATCCAAAAAATTTTTTGAAATATTTTTTCGTTAGTACATCAATGATTAGTTGATTCTTATAATTTCTCTCACCTCCAAAAGGTTGGGAGTTATGTAAGAGAATTTTTAATATAATCAATTAGAAATAAACACATATTCAATTTGTTATACTAATTACTTGTCAAATAGATTTAAATTGATAAAATTTATGAATTATTACATCTTTTAAATAATTTATTTAATGCATTACTAAAAATTGCCCGTTATATTATAGGAATTGGAATACTCTTAACCGACGTTGCATGATTGTTAGTAATTTTTGAAATTGTTATAAAATTGATTAAAAATTGAATAAAAATAAAAAATTTAAAAATAATTGAAAAATATTGGTTTTTTTATTAAAAATTTTAAATTTTAATTAAAATTGTTAAATAAAAATTAGCTGTTTAATTTTGTTTATAAAAATTAATTAATTTTAAAAGATCAATTATTAATAAATTTATTAAAATTTAAAAACAAAAATTATTAAATTAAATTAAATTAAAAAATTGACTAATTTAAAATATTAATTAGGCCCATCGTAATGGTGATATCTACGATGGGCCTCTTGAATGGATCATAGCAGAGTACAATAATAGCTCTGAAAGTACTGCAAATGTGGTAAAATTGCCATGACTCAATTTAGGTCGATCGGGTCACAGGTCATAAGAAGGCTCAATTTCATTTATGGTTCATTCATTACTTTTAAAATAACATTATTTTAGAAATTTTTTTTAAAAAAAATAAATATCAGGCGGGCCAAGACGGATCGATCCATGCTATAACTTGTCAGGCTATAACCTAAGCCACGGATCGAACTACGGGCCGACTTACTTTAACCCACTGGGCTTGCCCCTGCCGGGCACGTCCCAATTACATTCCTAACAAGTCGCCCTCCATAGTCCATAACCTGCTGAGCACTCACAGAGTCTCTCTGTTACACCATTAAAAATCATGGCGGGAATTGTTGGCGGTGAATGGAAAATTTCAGCTCTGGCGGGCATCTCTATATTAAATCCTGTAAAATCATTTCTGTCTCCGCGTTCTAATCACTGTTTCCCAATTAGTTTCCTCTCTTTCAAATCCATATCACGAACTTTAACGATGTCTCCGGCAGCGGTTGCGAATGAAAATAGCAACGACATCAAAGAGCCATGCCCGAAGATCCCAAAGCTTGACGTGTTTCACCGTCCCGTTACTTTCTTCAAGGTGAGTAAGCTATCAGAGAACGCCGTTTTGCCCACTAGAGGATCTCCTCTTTCTGCGGGATATGACCTTTCAAGGTACGTCTGTAAGAAACCATAAAATGGATTTGAGTATTT